>CM072512.1:541912-974473 GCA_036898135.1 Oncomelania hupensis
AAGGAAGATAGTTTTCACGTTTAGCATCTTCTACAGAACTTGGGCGCCTGACCACTGTTAGTTCTCCTCGTCCAATCCGCAGCACCTGTAAACACACACACACACACACACACACACACACAATTTAAAAATAAGAAAATTAGTATTGCACTTGGATGCAAACCACCCAAATTTAGGAAGGGAAAATGGAAAAATGGAAAGAAAATAGAAGAGAGAGAGAGAGAGAGAGAGAGAGAGAGAGAGAGAGAGAGAGAATCTTTTTATTCTCAGGGTGAAGAGTAAGCAGGGGTGCTTCTTTACATCTAGCCCTTGCCCCATTTATAAAGGGATACATGAACAATTTACAGTACACGAAAAGTTTTCAGGACATAAACATACAGAGGAACTGAAGCATTCATTCACATTAAAAAAACAACCCAAGGTAATACTAATAGTACAAGTTTTTGGAATATAACCATACCGATGAACTGAAGCATACATATGAAAAACAATAGCATGACATCATAATTTATCCAAATACATGTCAGTGTCTACAATTCACACACAGACACATTTTAAAGTAAGTGAAGTAAATGATGTAAAATGTGTCCCGACATACGTTTTCCAAAACCTTTGGAGGTAGTTTTTCTGAACAAGAAAAAGTCAAGTTAGACCAGTTTACTTCTATGGCCTTAATGATCTAGTGGAAACAAACCAGACAAACCACAACTGAATAAACACAAAACCCTTAAAGTGTGTCCAGCAGATTCCACTGTTTACAGTCTTTCAGGAAAATTACCAAAATATTATTTCTCAGGAATATTAACAAAATTACCGTCATGTGCCATCACCAACTCCATCACCGACTCCACCTCCGACTCTGATTCTGGGTCGAACTCAAAGTCAAGCCTTTCATCGTCTGAGCAATCAGGAGGCTGAATTTAAAAATAATAATAATAAAATAATAATAATAATAATAATAATAATAATAATAATAATAATAATAATAATAATAATAATAATAATAATAATAATAATATTAATAATAATATTAATAATAATAAAATAAAAATAAAGTATAAACATGCACATTAAAGTTAGACAATAAAGAGTAGCTCTAATTTTTGTCTGCTGGGCGTTAAAACAGGAGAAAATTTGGCATGTAGCAAGTAGTTTTCCTTCACAAGAGTAAGCCAATGTAAATTTAAATGTCATTGCCGTGAACAATTTTTTTTCTTTCTTTGAGATACATGCATCGATTTGCTGGTAATTGCTTTCTTAGCAAGGACAATGTATCCCTATTGATAGATTAGTAAAAAAATGGTTATCTGAAAGTTTCTGATTCAGAAGAAGAAGAAGAAGAAGAAGAAGAAGATGAAGAAGATGGTGATGATTATGATGATGAGGAGGTGGAGGAGGAGGAGGAGGAGGAGGGGGAAGAGAAAGCTCCTGCTGCTGACGATGATGATAGAAGAAGAAGAAGAAAAAGATGATGATTATAATGTTGTTGGTGATGATGATGATGATGATAAGGAGGAGGAGGAAAAAGAGAAGGAGGAGGAGGAAGATAAAGCTGCTGGTGCTGCTTCTGCTGCTGACGATGGTGATAGAAGAAGAAGAAGAAGAAGAAGAAGAAGAAGAAGAAGAAAGTAACTTAACAGACAACAGTAGCCTAGACAACATGTTTCTTACCAACGATTCCATAGATGTTTCATCACAGGTCTGTGCTGGATTGCCCTTCAACCACTGCTGAACTTTGCATGTACGATCCACTGTGTAAACAAAGTAAAAAAAAAGAAATTTTATATTTAGGCCTATATTATATATATATACAGTGTTACCCTTTTAGTAAGAAGTACAGGGGACTAACATTTTTACTTCTTGCGTGCTATCTCCTCTGTCTCCAAAGCCTAGATCATTATCTACTCTCAAGGATGTGGTTCGTTTTGCATTATACTAGGCCCCCTATCCTCTCTCTCTCTCTCTCTTTTTTTTTTCTCTCTCTCTCTCTCTCTCTTTCTCCTCTCTCTCTCTCTCTGATGAGCCAGGGCCGGATCAAGGCCTTCAGAGGGGGGGGGGGGGGTATTCCAAATTTGCGACGGGAGGGAGGGGGGAGGGAGGAGAGTACATACATTTTTTTACCGTAGGGTAGTGACAAACGAGAATAAATTATGCACAGCAACTTCGGCTTTTTACCATTGGAAACTATTTCTTCTTTCACTTTTTGATTTAATATAGTTATTAGATTTCTGAAAAAAAAATGATACAAATTCAACACCCCCCTCCTCCTACCTCCCCCCCAAAAAAAGAAAATAAATAAAATAAAATAAAATAAATAAAATGAAATAAAAAATTACATAAATAAATGAAATAATTAGTCTAATCAAATAAAAATAATCCAAAGCAGTAAATTAAAAAAGCCTTTTGTCACAGCATTGTAATAAACCAATAAACCAAAGGCAAAGAAAAACTTTTTTTAATAGTCTATTTACACAACAATGTTAGCAACGCAGTACAGTAGGGAGTAGGCCTATATTAAAAGGAATTTTAAATAAATATCACTATTATCTACTGTTCTGATACAGCTTTTTGGTTTATTTCTGTAGATTTAACAAACTGTACGCCTAGTTTATCTTTAAACACCATTCAATTATCAACTTTTGAAAGAAAAACTTAGAATTCTGTGATTAATCATAAAGCGTACGATAGTGAAAAAGCGCAAACAAGACTTCTGCTAGGAAAAGCCATTCAGCCAATCGGTGTGCCGATTTTCCTGTTAGGTAGGGTAGTGAAAAACAGCTTGATTTACATTAAATGTAGTAATATTCCAAACGATACCCGCATAAAAGCAGAAATGAATAATTCATCTGTCATCGGATTCCCTAATAAACATTTTCTGTGGAAAATTGAGTGTAAATGATTGTTTGAAAGTTGACCATCGAAAATGGCTGCCACGATTGACAAGCAAAACGTAGGCCTACAAAACATGTACGAGCCTTTAGCGACTGTGCCCTTTTGAGTTAAAATGAAATGCAGTAGACATAATCTAAATGGCGTTTAAGTATGAACTGTGGCGTAGACCTTGTTAGAGTTTTAGAGATATACCGAAAAAGTGCCTCGGCTTTTTGCGTGTAGTCTAGTACTGTAGTAGCAAAAATGTCACTTTCCCAAAACAAATCACGATTTTTGTTGCGTTGAAAACATCGGCGAAGGTGTCTTCTTTGTCATCAAAATGTTATTGTAGTGCTACAATCCAAGAAGAAGAAGAAGAAGAAGAAGAAGAAGACTGTAACATTATGCAATGCGTAGTTGAACACGCGTTTACTCATGCACGTAGACCAAACCCCTTAGACTTAGTAAAATAAGTTCAATGAAAAATAGCGACCCACCGCACCGGTGCTTCACTGAGCAACCTTCGCCGACATGTTAAAAACACAATTTGCTTTGAAAGATAAACAACTACATCGACCAATTTTGTTCAAACTTAGTGTTGTACTAGTATAACAAATTTCCACTCACCGGTTTAAGCACAGGCTCTCTAAATCTTCGTGAGGCCATTCTCGTTGCAATCAAGAACGGTAACTCTCCTTTCACATTGAAGATTAAAATCACCATGGCAAAATCACCATGGCGGACAGATTGAAAAGTTTTGAAGCAAGGGAGGCAATCCAATTATTTTTTGGTTAAAATTTTATATAAAACGTTGTTGTGAGATCTATACAGGACAATAATCAGCAACCCCGCGGCAATATTGTAAACAGGTTAAAATTGTGGGGCGTTTTACAAGCCCCACAATTTTTTCATGCCCCACAATAAACTCAAAAATACGGAAAATGCCCCACATAAGAACAATTCATGTATATATATATATATATATATATATATATATATATATATATATATATATATATATATATATATATATATATATATATATATATATCTTACAGGCACTACATTATCTTAAGAGACTTTCAGCAATTCAGCAATAGTTACTGGTATCGTGTATCTATCAGAAACAGTCGGAGTACTATTCTGTGTGTCTATTAGCAACAGTCAGACATGGTACTTTGTCTATTAGCAACAGTCAGACATGGTGTGTCTATTAGCAGGGTACTCTTTGTCTTTTAGCAACAGTCAAAGTACTGTGTCTATTTGCAACAGTCAGACAGGATGTGTCTATTAGCAGGGTACTTTGTGTCTTTTAGCAGCAGCGAGACCGGATACTGTGTGTCAGCAACAGGTAGACATGGTACTATGTGTCTATTAGCAACAGACAGGGTACTGTGTGTATATTAGCAACAGGTAGACATGGTACTATGTGTCTAATAGCAACAGACATGGTACTGTGTGTCTATTAGCAACAGACAGGGTACTGTGTGTCTATTAGCAACAGACAGGGTACTGTTTGTCAATTAACAACAGGCAGACATGGTACTGTGTGTCTATTAGCAACATACAGGGTACTGTGTGTCTATTAGCAACAAACATGGTACTATGTGTCTATTAGCAACAAACATGGTACTACGTGTCGTCTATTAGCAACGGACAGGGTACTGTGTGTCAATTAGTAACAATCACAGAGTACAGTGTGTCAATTAGTAACAATCCCAGAGTACAGTGTGTAAGTTAGTAACAGTCACAGAGTACAGTGTGTCAATTAGTAACAGTCACAGGGTACTGTGTGTCTATTAGCAAGTCAAAGGGTATTGTGTGTCTATTAGCAAGTCACAGGGTACTGTGTGTCTATTAGCAAGTCACAGGGTACTGTGTGTCTATTAGCAAATCACAGGGTACGGTGTGTATTAGCAAGTCACAGGGTATTGTGTGTCATTATAGTATTAGTAACAAGTCACAGGGTATTGTGTGTCTATTAGTAACAAGTCACAGGGCACTGTGTCTCTATTCACAGAGTATTGTGTGTCTATTAGCAACAGCCACAGAGTACTGTGTGTCTATTAATATTAGCAACAGCCACAGAGTACTGTGTGTCTATTAATATTAGCAACATCCACAGAGTATTGTGTGTCTATTAATATTAGCAACAGCCACAGAGTATTGTGTGTCTATTAATATTAGCAACAGCCACAGAGTATTGTGTGTCTATTAATATTAGCAACAGCCACAGAGTATTGTCTATTAATATTAGCAACAGCCACAGAGTACTGTATGTCTGTTAATATTAGCAACAGTCAGATATGGTACAGTGTGTAGAGCTAGAGCTGATCTCTAATTATTTGCCATGTGTAACAAAATATAAAACTTGCTTACATTGCTGTGAAGCGTCATGCCGTCCTTAAAAATAGTAAGAGCTTTACGGGTTCCAAGTTTAAGTATCTTCAATATCAACATTTATTGGTTGCAGAGTTGCTGACTTATATGAAATATGTTGAGTGACTTTGAATATACATGGTTAAGTTGAGCCTATTTCTGTGTTGCAGACGCACTATTGGCTTCAGTAGCGGCGTCGCAAGCGGCGGGTCTATACGGCCTTCTACCCACTGCTCATCCCTATCTTCAGCGGGCGCCGTCACCTCTGCACCACCTTCAGGCCCTACCTCAGCTGGCACCCCTGACGCTGGCCAACGTCAAGCAAGAGCCACGGGAGCTTAGCAACAGTTGTCAAAGCAACGCGGAAAGGTCCGGGTCAAGGTCGGCTGATCGACGACCTCAGACTAGCTCTTACATGCCCAGAGCGCCTTCTGAAGGTTCTGGGTCAAGGAGAGAACACGTGAAGGACAGTTCTGCCGCACACCATCATAACAACAACAACAACAATAACACTAACAGCCACAATCACAACAGCAACAGTAGCGGTGGCAACAGTCGGAGTCACAACGGTCAAAGGTCGTCATCAGGACAGAGACATCACCCTGCTCAGAGTAAACCTCCTGGTAAACACGTCAGTGGTGTGAGGGCATCGCACGCTCAAAGTGAAACTCTTTCACAGTCTTTGCCCAAAGCCTGTGTTCACGAGCAGTCCAATGCCTGTGTTCACGAACAGTCCAAAGCTGCCTTACAAGAGCACCTGAAGGCGGTTGACAAGCGAGCTGAACATGCAGCCCAGGTCAAGCAGGCGTCACAGAGACAGACAGACCTTATGGTGGACAAAGCCAAGGCAGTACATCAAGGAAGCGGGCTGGTGATCAAAAGCGACGCTGCGACCAAGGCAGCTGGAAGACTAAAAAGTTCAAAGTCAGTGAAGCCTGGGAAAACAGCAAGTGCGTTAGGAACTGGAATTCCCACACAGCAAAACAAGGTGTCAAGGAAAGCCAAAGACAACTGCAATGCAGGTGCTAGTATTGTGACTTCAGCTGCCGTTTCTTCATCAACAACCAAAACGGCGAATTCTAAACTTGATGTTGCGGGACAGAGCGGATTAGTGCAGTCTACAGGCGTGACTGGTTCTATTTCCAGCGCCGTCGGCAATCCCACCACCATCTCGTCCAACGTTAGCGTGGTGAAGAGGGAGGAGGGCGATGGGAAATGTTCTGTACCTGCTTCCAGCGGAGGAGGAGGGAGTGAGAATGTCTCCATCCCATCCACGTTATCGACGTCATCGACCACTACAGCGACAACGACGACCACGCCGTTGACGACGCCTCTTCATGTGGACGTCAACACCACCTCTACACCAGGCCCATTCTCCTCTTCCTCTTCCTCCTCCTTCTCGTCCACATCTTCGGGCTTCTCGCCCACATCTTCTGGCTTCTCGCCTGTGGCATCTCCGCGGGTGAAGCCGACGGATCTTCCAAAGGAAAAGGCTCTAGCCAAAGATGGAGGATCGGGAGAGAGATCAGCAGCCATGGATAAATCTACGTCAACAGCAGCTTCAACGACTAACAGCAAGCCGTTGGCATCTCAGCCGCTGCTGCTATCGCCTCTGGGAGGCGGCGAGGTCAGATCCTCCAAGCACCCATCTTTGTTTTCACCAAAAACTGCCTCCAATTCTAAATCCAAAGGGTTTGATTGTGCGAAAGGGCAAGACCCTTCAAAAGTGTCGAACAAAGTGTCGCAAGTGTGCACAGTGTCAGAGACGATGAAAACGTCGCCTAAAGTTTATGAATCACCACAGATCAAAGATTCCGCAAAATCTGCCGCTCCCAAAATCACTGTGTCCAGCAAGACAACATCTGCCATTGTGAGCTCTACAACGTCCGAGGTAGTTTCCACTTTTGACGCTTTGACGTCATCGTCATCGTGTGTGACCTCAATTCCTGTCACGAACAGCGTCACACAGAGTGTGTTTTCACGGTCCCAGCCTGTATCTTCCACTAATGCTACTGTACCAGGTCAGTTGACGAACCACGTAGTTGTCCCCCCTCCCTCCCTCTCCCTCTTTCACTTCTCCCCCTCCCCCTCTCCCACACACCTCGCTTTCCCCCTCCTCCTTTATCCACCCACAATCAGATCAGATCAGAACGAGCCAAATGTGGGTCTATCGGTCGGTCCGTCTGCCTGTTGGAAACCATATCTCACAAACCACTGTATGGATTTTGTCCAAACTTCACACAAACATTACCTAGATTAGTGGCTTGCTTCCCGTGCCATCATATTAGCTCTTCCGCAATGGTCAAGGTCACGGAGTCATTTTCTTGATATATGTTTAGCACGTTTTGCTCAATATCTCAAAAACGGCTAAAGCGATTTTGTTGAGTTTTGGCAAACAGGTACTTCAAAATCATGGGTCATCCTTCAGTAGCACAAATCGTGGTCCTTCCTCCAGTAGCACAAATCATGGTCCATCCTTCAGTAGCACAAATCGTGGTCCTTCCTTCAGTAGCACAAATCATGGTCCTTCCTTCAGTAGCACAAATCATGGTCCTTCCTCCAGTAGCACAAATCATGGTCCATCCTTCAGTAGCACAAATCGTGGTCCTTCCTCCAGTAGCACAAATCATGGCCCTTCCTTCAGTAGCACAAATCATGGTCCTTCCTTCAGTAGCACAAATCATGGTCCTTCCTTCAGTAGCACAAATCATGGTCCTTCCTTCAGTAGCACAAATCATGGTCCTTCATTCAGTAGCACAAATCATGGTCCTTCAGTAGCACAAATCATGGTCCTTCCTTCAGTAGCACAAATCATGGTCCTTCATTCAGTAGCACAAATCATGGTACTTCCTTCAGTAGCACAAATCATGGTCCTTCCTTCAGTAGCACAAATCATGGTCCTTCCTTCAGTAGCACAAATCATGGTCCTTCAGTAGCACAAATCATGGGCTATCCTTCAGTAGCACAAATCATGGGCTATCCTTCAGTAGCACAAATCATGGGTTATCCTTCAGTAACACAAATCATGGGTTATCCTTCAGTAGCACAAATCATGGGCTATTCTTCAGTAACACAAATCATGGGTTATCCTTCAGTAGCACAAATCATGGGCTATCCTTCTGTAGCACAAATCATGGGTTATCCTTCAGGAACACAAATCATGGGTTATCCTTAAGTAGCACAAATCATGGGCTATCCTTAAGTAGCACAAATCATGGGCTATCCTTAAGTAGCACAAATCATGGGCTATCCTTCAGTAACACGGAGTTGGGCCGTATCATCGAGAGACACGGGCTAGGGAGGCAGCTTTTTGCAGATGACTCTGGCCTCTATGACTCTTTCCCTCCTGATGACGCAGCTGCAGTGGAGTCTGCTAAGAAGATTGAGCTGTGTTGCTCTGACATCAATGTGTGGATGACGCACAACATGCTAAAGCTGAATGAGGACAAGACTGAGGCCATCATGTGTGGACCTAAGAGGAAAAGAGACGCTGTATCCCTGACCTCCATCAGTGTTGGGCAATCTGTGATTCCATTCTCGTCCACTGTCAGAGACCTCGGCATCATGATCGATGCCAACCTCACAATGGAGGGTCACGTTGGTGCCGTGGTTAAGGGGTGCTACTTCCATCTCCGCTCTCTGGGTAAACTGCGAGGTGTTCTCACAAACAAGGCTGCTATCACCATTGCCGTTACCTTGGTGATATCCAGGTTAGACTATGCAAACAGTTGTCTGTGGGGCCTTCCTGACCATCAGCTTGATCGTCTCCAACGTGTTCAGAACACGGCCGCCAGGATTGTCACCCGCAGCAAGAAGACCAACCATATCACTCCGGTTCTCAGACAACTTCATTGGCTACCAGTCAAGAAGAGAATTGACCACAAAGTCCTCTCCTTGTGCTACAAGTGTGTCCATGACCCCACCTCTCTCCGGTACTCTCCTACCCACAAGCCCTCAAGGCGCCTTCGCTCCTCTTCCCAGTTTATGTTGTCCGTTCCAAGTGTGGATGGTCACAGGAAGAGGCGCTTGGGTCACCGCTCCTTCTCCCACTGTGGCCCAGCATTGTGGAACACTCTCCCCCAGGACTTGAGAGTCGTAGAGACACTGGATTCTTTCAAGAGGCGTCTGAAGTCGTATCTTCTCTGACTATTTTTGAGTGTATACATAGAGAAGTTCTTCTTTTTTTTTCATCCTTTTTCCCCAACCCCCTGCGCCCTGAGCATGCTGCCGGCATGGATATGTGCGCCATACAAGTGGACATCATCATCATCATCAGCACAAATCATGGTCCTTCCTTCAGTAGCACAAATCATGGGCTATCCTTAAGTAGCACAAATCATGGGCTATCCTTAAGTAGCACAAATCATGGGCTATCCTTCAGTAGCAGTCCAGTTGTCGGTCGGTCAATCAGTCGGTCGGTCAGTACAAAATACACTTTTGGCCTTATTTAAAAAAAAAAAAAATAACCGAAATTCATAATTTGTATTGCCTGCCAGGCATGTTTCCACGTTTGTGCCAGACATTTCTCTGGCACCGGAAAGAAAGTTCAGTACCTTAGGCATTTAAGCTACTGTTCTTTCAATAATAGTTGTTAAATAGACATATTTCATATAAAATTAGAGGTAAAAGAGTGAAGAATAAGGAAAAACAACACAAAAATGTTAATTTGATTATGTTATTGAAATATGTGTTTTGAAAGCATGTTGATCTTTTTGAAATGATAAAATAAAATAAAAATATTTCTACATACCACAGTGATAAAAAAAAATCTAGAGGAATAATTCCAATCACTGAATCAGCTTCACACACCAGAAAGAAAATTTATTTAGGATCAAAATACACTTTACAGTTTGAAATTATATTGATTATTAGCAGAGTTTGACGCACTGTCGATTGTGCCCATCACAAAAAACACTCTAAAAACGAATCAATTTGAAGAAACCACGCGCGTATCGATCGAGAACGAAAGCAGAAAGAGGTATCTCTCTTTGGTTAAAATAAAACTTGGATTGGACTGCGCAAAAAACCGGAACGAAACGGAATACTGAAATCGACGATATATCGTCGATTGGCACAAACATGGCGGCTCAGATCGACGATATATCGTCGATTGGCAGGCAAAGAGCTACGACTTATGTGGAAATACTTTGAAATAGTCTAGGAAAATCAGAACTAGACAAATATCGGTCTGTCCGTTGGAAGTCATATATGGCTTTGTGGATGCTTTAACTGACTTTTACCGACTGATCGACGACCAACAACCAGACTGCTACTGAAGATTGAACCATATGAAGATTGAACCATATGAAGATTGAACCATATGAAGTTTGATAAAAATCCGTTCAATGGTTCATGAAGCACTTAACGGATTTTAAAAAAATCACACTTCATAGAAACATTACCTGGATTACTGACCTGCCTCCACACTTCATAGAAACATTACCTGGATTACTGACCTGCCTCCACACTTCATAGAAACATTACCTGGATTACTGACCTGCCTCCACACTTCATAGAAACATTACCTGGATTACTGACCTGCCTCCTGTGCCATCATATTTGCTCTACTGCAAATGTCAAGGTCACCGTAGCTAAACACATTTTTGCTCTACTGCAAATGTCAAGGTCACCGTAGCTAAACACATTTTTGCTCAATATTTCCAAACCGGCTAAAGCGATTTTGTTGTGTTATATATAGGTACATGTAAGTAGGCCATCCTTCAGTATTAGTCCGGTTGTCGTTCAGTCGTCGGCCCGTCGCTCCCAATTTAAATTTTTTGTTCAAAGAACACTGTTTGCCTTATCTCCAGAATAACCTAACTGAAAGTCACTATTGCCTGATCTCCAGAATAACCTAACTGAAAGTCACCATTGCCTGATCTCCAGAATAACCTAACTGAAAGTCACCATTGCCTGATCTCCAGAATAACCTTACTGAAAGTCACCATTGCCTTATCTCCAGAATAACCTTACTGAAAGTCACCATTGCCTGATCTGCAGAATAACCTTTAGAACTGAAAGTCACCATTGCCTGATCTCCAGAATAACCTTACTGAAAGGCACCATTGCCTTATCTCCAGAATAACCTTACTGAAAGTCAACATTGCCTTATCTCCAGAATAACCTAACTGAAAGTCACCATTGCCTTATCTCCAGAATAACCTAACTGAAAGTCACCATTGCCTGATCTGCAGAATAACCTTTAGAATTGAAAGTCACTATTGCCTGATCTCCAGAATAACCTAACTGAAAGTCACCATTTGTACTTTGTGGATGCTTTAACTACTGTTAAGCAGTTTACAACATTCGTAGTTGTTTCTCAAATGTCAAGGTCATTGTGTGTGAGTCTGGAATACATTTGAATGGCTTGCTATCTTTTTTTCCCTTTCTTTAATTTATCAGCTTTTTTAATTTATAGTTTTGTTAGTTTTGGTTTATTCCAAGAATCCCTCATGTATGTTGAGATTAAATACATGTATTGATTTCCATCGTTAGCCCACTGCTGTTTTTTTTAATTTGGAATTGTTGTGACTTTCTTTGTGTGCAGTGTCATTGATACTGTGTTACACAATGCAGTGTAATTGATACTGTGTTACACAATGCAGTGTCATTGATACTGTGTTACACAATGCAGTGTAATTGATACTGTGTTACACAATGAAGTGTCATTGATACTGTGTTACACAATGCAGTGTCATTGATAATGTGTTACACAATGCAGTGTCATTGATACTGTGTTACACAATGCTGTGTCATTGATACTGTGTTACACAATGCTGTGTCATTGATACTGTTTTACACAATGCTGTGTTATTGATACTGTGTTACACAATGCAGTGTCATTGATACTGTGTTACACAATGCTGAATACGCTTAGTACTGTTCATGTGTACAAATGAAGTCCAAGAGTACTTTTAAAAATAATCCGCACAACGTTTGTGTTAAAGAAAGTCGCTGATTTTTTTTCCGTAAACATAATTATTATAATAATTATTATGATTATTATTATGATTATGATTATTAGTAGTAGTAGTAGTATTATTATTATTATTAGTATTATTAGTATTATTATTATGCGGAAGTAGCAGTGTATTTTTTATATTGTTTTATTATATACTTTATTTTCTTTTAATTTATTTTGTTGTTTTCCTTTAATCCATTTTTT
The DNA here is from genome assembly GCA_036898135.1 of Oncomelania hupensis. Lineage (NCBI taxonomy): Eukaryota > Metazoa > Mollusca > Gastropoda > Littorinimorpha > Pomatiopsidae > Oncomelania > Oncomelania hupensis. The sequence goes on from CM072512.1 coordinate 554,328, forward strand.
TGTTCTTGTTCATTTATTATTAACTTATTTATTGTCTACTATTTCGTTTAAATTTTTTTTGGGGGTGATATATATATATATATATATATATATATATATATATATATATATATATATATATATATATGGTTATTTTGTATTATTACAAATTAGTATTATATTAATAATTGTATTATTATTATTATTATTATTATTATTATTATTATTATTATTATTATTATTATTATTATTGTTGTTGTTGTTGTTGTTGTTGTTGTTGTTGTTGTTATTATTATTATTATTTTATAATTTGTGTATGTTTGTGTTTGTGGGGGTGTGGGTGTGTGTGTCTGGGGTTTGCATCAAGATTGCAAACTAGTGTTGTATTATAATGTGGGAAAGTATTATTACCTCCAACATGTCTTTCAGTTAAGGCTCACCTCTGTTATGTTTCCTTCAGCAGGCACAACATGTCTTTCAGTTAAGGTTCACCTCTGTTATGTTACCTTCAGCAGGCACAATATGTCTTTCAGTTAAGGCTCACCTCTGTTATGTTACCTTCAGCAGGCACAACATGTCTTTCAGTTAAGGCTCACCTCTGTTATGTTACCTTCAGCAGGCACAACATGTCTTTCAGTTAAGGCTCACCTCTGTTATGTTTCCTTCAGCAGGCACAACATGTCTTTCAGTTAAGGCTCACCTCTGCTATGTTACCTTCAGCAGGCACAACATGTCTTTCAGTTAAGGTTCACCTCTGTTATGTTTCCTTCAGCAGGCACAACATGTCTTTCAGTTAAGGTTCACCTCTGTTATGTTTTATTCAGCAGGCACAACATGTCTTTCAGTTAAGGCTCACCTCTGCTATGTTTCCTTCAGCAGGCACAATATGTCTTTCAGTTAAGGCTCACCTCTGTTATGTTTCCTTTCAGCAGGCACAATATGTCTTTCAGTTAAGGCTCACCTCTGTTATGTTTCCTTCAGCAGGCACAACATGTCTTTCAGTTAAGGTTCACCTCTGTTATGTTACCTTCAGCAGGCACAACATGTCTTTCAGTTAAAGTTCACCTCTGTTATGTTTCCTTCAGCAGGCACAACATGTCTTTCAGTTAAGGTTCACCTCTGTTATGTTTTCTTCAGCAGGCACAACATGTCTTTCAGTTAAGGTTCACCTCTGTTATGTTTTCTTCAGCAGGCACAACATCACCCGCGCAGCACAAAGGGACCAGCAGTATGACGTCACAGGTGGTTGGTACGTCACAAGTGGCTGCGTCAGCGCTGCCATACTACCACACGCTGTACTCGCAAGGCGACAACGGGCAGGAGGGCAATGGGGTGGTTAAGAAGGTCCAAGCCACCACCACCTTCGTGCCTGAAGTGGGCACCTTCCGCGGACCGCTTTCCCGAAATAACGTGCCCAAAGGAAGCCCGTCGGGCACAGACATGAAGACGGTGAAGACGGAGCAGATATCGCCACGCAGCAGAATGGGTGACGACAGCCTCGCAGCTTGTAGGTCGTCAGGCAGCAGAAGCGGTGTTGGCGAGAAACTCCAGCTGCACGTTGACGCAGTGTTGAGTGATTCGCCTCTTCATTCGCCGTCGTCGTTGTCGTCGTCGTCATCGTCGCACGTTATCGGCGGACGAGGATCCGTGACTCCAGTGCGAGGTCTCTCCCCAGCACCTACCATGTCAGTGCCTTTGCTATCACCGTCCGGTAGTGGGACACCCAGCGCGGACCGTCGGACGCCGAGTATGGAACGTCGGACACCCGCTGTCATGGTGTTTCATGACTCGTCAGAGGGCGCTCTGGACTTCAGCTTGTCCAGGCGCGGTCAGGAATTGAGTGACGTCAGCAAAGGTCAGGACGACCGTAGTAGGACCAAAGGTGGCGGTGAGAGTGGAGCTAAAAATAGTACAGCTGGATCACGTGGTCACGTGGGTCATCCCAACCCAAGTGCGCTGTGTGTGCCCAAAGTGGGATCGTCTCAGTCACGGATAGACACCGGTAAGGATACCGCCGGATGTAGCGGGCTGACCTTGCCGCAGCAGTCGGTGCCTCCCCTTCTGTCCATGGCGCACTTGCCGCTCGTCACCCACCATATTGTGAGACCTCCCGGGATAGTTCCACCCTTGTTTCAACCCCTGGGTCCGCTTGTTGAGGGGGGGGCGTCGGCCCTGAACTTGAGCAAGCCCATGGCTAAGAAGAAGTCTTCAGACGCCACCAATCGCGGGAGGAACAGCGCCAAGAAAAAACCCGCTGCTGCTGCCGGAGGTGGAGTGACGCAACTGGTGGCCAGTGAGAACAAACGTTGTGGTTCCGCTCCGCCTCCGTCCTCCGCCCTGCACCACGCGGCCTTCGTGCGGCGAGAGGAGAACTTGGAGGAGGAAGAGGAGGAAGGGAGGAATATTGTGGAAAAGGAACCTTCCAATATGGGTGAGTACTGGTTATCGCTGTTGCCTGCCTCTCTGCCACTATGTTGTTAGACCTCTCTCTGTCTCTCTCTCTCTCTGTCTCTCTCTCTCTGTCTCTCTATCTGTCTTTGTCTCTCTCTCTGTCTCTGTGTCTCTCTCTGTCTGTCTCTCTCTATGAGTCTATCTGTCTTTTATTTTATAATGGTATAGTACATTTTGATGCTATCGTTATCTTATTATAAAAGGTCTGATTGTAAGAATAGGATCATGCCTAAAATCTTAAAATCTTAACCTTTTAAAATAAAGTTCTGAAGTCTGAAGTCTGTCTCTCTCTCTCTCTCTGTCTCTCTCTCTCTGTCTCTGTCTGTCTGTCTGTCTCTCTATCTCTGTCTGTCTCTCTCTCAATCTCAGTAAGGCAAACATTTAAAGGCACTGTACTACATGGACAATCTAACTTTAGCTCTTATTGAGGCAAGTCAGTCCTGTCTATAGATACATTTCAATCAATCTTTGTTTAAATGTTGTAAGAAAAAACAAACCCGGGCTTCATAATACTTCTCTAATACAAGAATCCCAGCATTTCACATCATTAGCATCTAAAGTTTGTAACATTTCATAAGCCTTGCTTGCCATGGTAATCTATTGTGATCTAAATGTAAACATCGAAGGCAATATTTAATAAATCTGACGTTTGCACTAATGTCCAGTGGGTATTTACCGAGTTCACCAGGAGTCTTCATTATTTCTGTCATCATACAAGTTATTTGTTCAGTAGTCAAATGTGTGTACTTCCCAAACCTCTTGAGGCATATAGAAGAACGGACTGAATTGTTGCATCTATGAAATGTATTTTTGAAATATAGCTGTGTATATTGCTTTACCTTTTACACAAGCAAGAACAATTGCTTTACCTTTTACACAAGCAAGAACAATTGCTTTACCTTTTACACAAGCAAGAAAAATTGCTTTACCTCTTACAAAAGCAAGAACAATTGCTTTACCTTTTACACAAGCAAGAACAATTGCTTTACCTTTTACAAAAGCAAGAACAATTGCTTTACCTTTTACAGAAGCAAGAACAAACAGAAGAAAAGGATAATAAAGGCAAGAGCCAAACAAGTGGTATGTTACATAAACAAGTGGTATGTTACATAAACAAGTGCCGTGAAGTGGTATGTTACATAAACAAGTGGTATGTTACATATACAAGTGGTATGTTACATATACAAGTGGTATGTTACATGTATACAAGTTTCCAAATTTTCACCTTTATTCATACCAGGCTTCCTCATGGTCAAACGATACATCATACAATGAATCACACACAGTTGCAAGACCAAATTCATAACCAATTAATTGCAATTTGCGTCGTTACAATGTCTCAGTTGATAATAGATTGTTGCGTTTGCTGTAAAAATGCAATTGAAGACGAGGTTCCAGTTTTTTTTAATTTTATAAATGATTGTTGTATTGAGATATTAGGGATAAATACTTGGAAATGTTGGTGAGCAAGCCGTTACAAGTTTTACTGCCGAATATAAATCTAACTATAAATGTTTTTACATTTATTTTACACGCCATTTCCAAAACGTGGCAGTTTGTAAAAGACTAGTGCATAAATTTATGGTGTCTCATTGTTTTAAAAAAAAATTTATTTTCTTTATTATTATTATTATTATTATTATTATTATTATTATTATTATTATTATTATTATTATTATTATTATTATTATTATTATTATTATTATTATTATTATTAACATCATCATTATCATCATCATCATAATCGTCAACATCATCATTATCATCTTCATTTATTATTATTATTATTATTATTATTATTATTATTATTATTATTATTATTATTATTATTAATTAACTGATTAATTAATTAATTATGTTTTCCTTTACATTAATTAATACATTTGTTTAATTTTGCACCAAATGAAGAATGAGAAGAACAGAAACAAAATTCCTATTAAATGTTGTTGAAGTCTTGTCCTTAAAAAGTTTGCTTTCATAAAGTGGTTGAATCCATGGGGAAAACAGGGAGGTTTTCTTTTTTTTTTTAAAAACACCTTTATTTACTTTTCTTTGTCTCTATGTGGTTAAACAGGTTGTTTCCATACATAGACTGAATGAATTGTGACAATTAAAACTATAAGATGAAACCGCCTATCGGGATGGGGTCGAACGGTTGGTTGACTGGTGCTCAGAGAACAACCTCGAGCTCAATGTTTCAAAAACAAAAGAAATGATTGTCCATTTTCGGAGAATTAAAGATCCACTTTCACCACTTGTGATCAACGGTGAAAGTGTTGAACAAGTCGAAGAGTTCAAATTCTTAGGCACAGTCATTTCGAACGACTTGTCATGGGGAAAAAAACACCACCCCCATCATCAAAAAGTGCCAACAGCGCCTGCACTTCTTGAGGCAACTTAGGTTGCCTGCAAAAGTCCCTCACGCAGTTCTATCGCGCAGTGATCGAAAGCATCCTCTGCTTTGGCATCACTACCTGGTTTGGTGGTGCCACTGATGAGGAGAAAGTGCAACTTGAGCGCATCGTGAAACACGCGTCCAGAGTTATCGGGTGCGAACTTCCATCTGTCGCCTCGATCTACAACACGCGCTTGGTCCGTAGAGCTAGAAACATCACAGCTGACCCCTCACACCCAGCCGGCCATCTGTTCGAGCTCCTCCCGTCCGGCAGGCGCTTCAGAGCCCTCAAAACCAGAACAAACCGTTTTAGATATTAGAACTTTTTTTTTTCCAGAGGCTGCTCTCGCTTTAAATTCTTCATAATATCATAATATGGGAGGCACTGTGGTCTAATGGTAGTGCTTCGGCTTGAGGATCTGAAGGTCCCGGGTTCGAGCCCTGGCCGAGCCATTGTGTTGTGTCCCTGGGAAAGACACTTTACTCCTGTTTTCCTACTCCTTCGGATGAGAGTATAAACCGAGGTCTAGTCTGTGTGTCGCATACATTCCATCATAACGGACTTTAAAGATCCTGACGCTCATGTCCTAGACGGGTGAGTGCCGGTAACAAGAACACACCCAGCATGCACTTGGTCCTTCTCCCCCATCCCTGGCTGCCCAGGATTGTGCTCAGTTGTCCGGGCGTCATACCAAGCGCCAAAGGCTGCGGGTGGGCGTCTCGGACGGTTTGAGTTAGATCCTGTATCGGCCAGCGCCTTGATCCTTAGGCTAAGGCGCCTTATAAATGACGAACATTATTATTATTATTATCAAATTCATAATGCTGTAATTGACGTCACGTGATAATCCACTGGCACCTACTTGTTTATTTTTATTATTTGTTTTTTGCGTGTGTATGTGTGCACGCTTGATAGGTATTTTATTAGCTGGTAAACGTGTGTTTGCATGTATGTTTTATGAATGTTACTGCCACATCGCAACATATTCCATGTGCATGTTTTATGTCAATTTGGCCAATAAATTTCGTTGAATCGTTGAATAAATGGTAGATTGTCTCTAGGGAGGGAAGGAGGTGGGGGGGGGAGTGTGTGAGTGGTTTCAATCCTTTCTTTCCTTGTACCTACATTGTAAATATTTGGGTTTGGGGATATATACGGGGGTCGGGGTGAAATGCCTGTAAACATGTATGCACATTGTACCAATACCTGTGCAGGTGTATGCACATGTATTGTACCGATACCTGTGCAGGTGTATGCACATTGTACCGATACCTGTGCACGTGTATGCACATTGTACCGATACCTGTGAACGTGTATACACATTGTACCGATACCTGTGAACGTGCATACACATTGTACCGATACCTGGCTGTGAATGTGTATGCACATTGTACCGTAACCTTTGAACGTGTATGCACATTGTACCGATACCTGTGAACGTGCATACACATTGTACCGATACCTGTGAATGTGTATGCACATTGACATTGTACCGATACCTGTGAACGTGTATGCACATTGTACCGATACCTGTGAATGTGTATCTCACTGCAGTGTTCCCGATTACGCACAGTAGTGCGTCAATTACGCACAAAATATGAAAAATGACGCAGGAAAATTTGCATGTGTGCGTCCTGTGGACCCCCAGAATTCAAATCTGCTTAAGTGTACACGTATCCGTCAGCAATTCATGAAAAATGCCCTTTTAATTGCCATTTTAAACAAAATGTGTATATGAAATAATTAATAAGTATATAATTATAAATAATTGTTCAATATTTTATTTGACAACTGTTTACAAAGGAGTATTTTAAATGTACCGGTAGATTTAAAACAAAGTAAGGTCATATTAAGACAGTGACGTAAGAAACGTTTACTGAGAAGAATTTACTTTAAAATTGAAAATCAGACAGTGAAAGAACGACTTAATGTCTATTCTTTTTATTGTGAAATTTTGCACATTTGGTTAAAGTTAAAGCCAAGAAACCAACTCAAAAATCCTTACTTTGATATTGGCAGAATCTTAACAGAAAATTATTGAACGCTTTCTTTGGTATTTATTTTAATCACTTTTAAATAGCACTTTTTGGGCGTCAAGATCTTTACAGTCCATGCGATGGAATACGTGCGTGTACAGACTAGCCCTCGGTTTATACTCTCATCTGAAGAAGTAGGAGCCCAGTTTATCAGGGTAATTTCTTTCGTTTTTACTCCTGTCCTTTAACGGGGTTTGAACCACTGGCTATATTAGTATATCTAGTGTGTTGTTTTTTTTTGCTCTGTGGGTTCGGGCAAATAGAATAGACCCAACGTTTCCCGGCGTGTCGTAAGAGGCGACTAACAGGGGTGATGTTAGCACGGCATCACTGGGCGAAAGTCTTCTACACAGAAGTCACCGGCCAGGGCGGAGGAACCTCACGTTACTACAGGTTCAACGACCACGTGCTCAGGGCCAAGGCGAGCCACACTGTATTCGTGGATTTCGGCTGTGGCCAACAGCCTGGAGAGGATTGGGCCCTGCCAGGTCTTTTTTTGCCCAAGACACAACACATGATGAGGCTATCCACTAATTCCATGCCGGATCGGTCGTCGCCCGGCTACACAAGGACCGCGCCTTCCGTTGGCCACCAGGACGGAGGTGAAAAGTATGCTACTGATGGACAAATTAGCAAGATCCGCACGAGAAACAACATCGTCATAGGAACCTGGAATGTCAGGACCCTAACTGCGGAAGGAAAATTAGAAGAACTGGCCCACGAGCTGGACCACTATCGATGGAACGTTCTAGGTATCAGCGAACTGCGCTGGAAAGGCCTAGGTGAAACAACGACTGACAAAGGCCACAAGCTCTATTTCAGCGGTAGAGATGACAGGCACGAACACGGCGTTGGATTCTTGGTCCACAAGAACATTCTAGCCACTGTCATGGGTTGCCGCCCAGTCTCCAGTAGACTCATTACCATCCGTCTGAGAGCAACCCCTTTCAACATTACCATCATCCAGGCCTATGCCCCAACATCAGACTATGAAGACAGCGAAGTGGAGGATTTTTATGAAAATATACAGGCGGTCCTTGACCAAGTGCCGAAGAAGGACATAGTCATAGTGCAAGGCGACTGGAATGCCAAGGTTGGCCAAGATGCGCACCACAACTGGGGAGACACATGCGGACCCCACTGCAACAACGAGACAAATGACAGGGGTCTGAGGCTATTGGAGTTTGCCAGATACAACAATCTGGTACTGGCAAACACGCTTGGTCTCCACAAAAAATCCAGACGATGGACATGGCACAGTCCCGGCGGGGAACATCACAACCAGATCGACTACATCATGGTCAAGAAACGCTTCAGATCAAGCATCAACATTGGCAGGACACGCACTTTTCCAGGAGCAGACATTGGAAGTGACCACGATCTCGTGATGATGTCTTTCCGGCTCCATTTGAAGAGAGTAAATACAGCAAAGTGCACTAGGCTGAAGTTCGACCTGGACAAACTGCAAGACCCGGAGGTGGCAAAAATATTTCAGGCCACAATTGGAGGGAAATTTGCACCACTGCTTATTTTGGGGGCAGGCGAAGTAGATGTCAACACTATGACCAATACCTTCAACTCAGCTGTAACAGATGCCGCCACTGAGATCCTTGGCAAGCACCGACCAAAGAAGAAGCCGTGGATCACACCTGAACTTTTGGATCTGTGTGATAAACGAAGAGAGTTAAAAAAGAAAAAGAACACCTCACAGGGAGCTGATGTCTACCGAAAAATCAACAATGACATCCGAAAAGGCATGCGCACAGCAAAGGAGAACTGGATAGAAGATCAATGCCAGGAAATAGAGAACAATCTGAACAAGAACAACAGCAAGAAGGCCTACCAGACTGTAAAGCGGCTGACAAGTGTTAAACAGCCCAAAGTCTCCACTATCCAAAGCAAGTCTGGCATTTGCCTTACAGAAGAACAAGAAGTCTTGGACAGATGGACAGAGTACTGCTCTGACCTTTACAACCATACACCAAATGGAGACCCATCAGTTCTAGCATGTCCTGAGAGCAGAGAAGAAGAAGAAATCCTCCCAATTCTCCGGGAAGAAGTTGAGGCAGCAGTGCAATCGCTGAAGAAAGGGAAGTCAGCGGGAGTGGACAACATACCAGCGGAACTGCTACAAGCAGGAGGAGAAGCGATGACTGATGCTCTCACCATTATCTGTAACAAGATCTGGCAGAGTGGGGAATGGCCTACACCATGGACCCAGTCGCTTGTCATCACTCTTCCCAAAAAAGGTAACCTTCAGGAGTGTGAAAATTACCGCACCATCAGCCTCATCAGCCATCCCAGCAAGGTCCTCCTGAAAATAATACTCAACAGGTTGAAACCACAAGCTGAACAAATCATAGCTGAAGAACAAGCAGGATTCATGGCAGGGCGAAGTACCACTGAACAGATTTTCAACCTCAGAATAATCTGTGAGAAATACCTACAGCACCAACAACATCTATATCATGTGTTCATAGACTTCAAGAAGGCATTTGACCGAGTCTGGCATGCAGCTCTATGGGCAACCATGAAAGTTTACAACATCAGCCCTAAAATTATAGAAGTCATCAAAAGCCTGTATGACAAGGCTACCAGTGCAGTCCTCCATAACAGCGTCATCGGGAACTGGTTCAGAACAACAATCGGTGTGCATCAAGGATGCCTACTCTCTCCAACACTCTTCAACATCTTCCTAGAGCGCATCATGTCAGATGCTCTTGCAGATCACGAAGGCACAGTCAGCATAGGGGGCAGAGCAATCTCCAATCTTCGTTTTGCGGATGATATTGATGGATTGGCTGGAGAGGAACAAGAACTTGAACAGCTTGTACAGAGGCTTGACACCACCTCCAGAGCTTATGGAATGGAAATAAGTGCAGAGAAGACCAAAATGATGACCAACAACACCAATGGCATCAACACGGACATCAAAGTACAAGGCCAATCCCTCAACACAGTGCACAGCTTCAAATATTTAGGAGCCATTGTGTCAGACAATGGGTCTCGACAGGAAGTCCTCTCCAGGATCGCACAAACAACTGCTGCCCTGACAAGGTTGAAGCCCATTTGGAAAGACAGAACCATCAGTCTACATTCCAAAGTAAGACTGCTGCGCTCTCTGGTCATCTCCATCTTCCTATATGCTTGCGAAGCATGGACCCTCACAGCAGATCTCCAACGAAGAATACAAAGCATGGAGATGAGGTGCTACAGAAGACTTCTGTGCATTTCCTATACCCAACACATCGCCAACATTGAAGTCCGACAGACCATCACACAAGCCATTGGACAACACGATGACCTGCTCACAGTGGTGAAGAAACGGAAACTCCGATGGTATGGCCACGTCACCAGATCATCAGGCCTTGCAAAGACCATTCTGCAAGGCACAGTGCAAGGAGGTAGAAGAAGGGGGAGACCGAAAAAGAGGTGGGAGGACAACATTCGAGAATGGACTGGTTTGACACTGAGCGAAGCCATGAGGGCTGCTGAGGACAGAGAAAGATGGAGTATGCTGGTTAAGCGATCATCTGTGGTGCCCCTACGACCTTCGGGTTATGGGACAGGATAGGATAGGATAGGTGTATGTTTTTGTTGGTGTATTTTGTTTTCCCGTGAAACTAAAGGATATGGATCGGCAGTCAGACGAAGCCCAGAACACTCTATTGCTACTTCACGTTATTGATTTCAAGATAACGGCACTCGATTCCAAGATGATCATGCCATGTCTTAGACCTTCAGTGATGAGCAAAATGCAGAGATGGGCAATGTAGTGATGGGTCTTAGACCTTCAGTGATGAGCAAAATGCAGAGATGGGCAATGTAGTGATAGGCAATTGGGTTTCGCTCATGTTAATTTTCCGAATCATACCAGCCAGTAAATCCTGTCCTATCCTATCCCGTAACTCAGAAGTGGTTGGGGCAACACAGATGATCGTTTAACCAGAGTACTCCATCTGTCTCTGTCCTCAGCAATCCTCATGGCTTCGTTCAGTGTCAAACCAGCCCATTCTCGAATTTTTTCATCCCACCTCTTTTTCTGTCTCCCCGTTCTTCTGCCTTCTTGCACCCTGTCTTGCAGGATGGTCTTTGCAAGGCCTGATGCTCTTGTGACGTGGCCGTAACATCGGAGTTTCCCTTTCTTCACTTGTGTGATGGTCTGTCGGACTTCGTCGTTGGCGATGTGCTGGGTATAGGAAATTCCCAGAAGTCTTCTGTGGCACCTCATCTCCATGTTTTGTATTCTTAGTAGTAGGTCTGCTGTGAGGGTCCATGTTTCGCAAGCGTATAGGAAGATGGAGGTAGTAAATGTCAGTGCTTAATAGTTTTTGTTTAAATTATTTGGGTTTATTAATTAATTAAATTCTTCTTCTTCTTTGTGTTATAATTAAATGAAGGAAAATATTTATTTTTTGTAACAATTACCATTCTTATAAAATCTCGCAACACAGTCATCCCCGACAATGTTTTATTCTCTCACTTACTCTTTCGCTCTCTCTCTCTCTCTCTCTCTCTCTCTCTCTCTCTCTCTCTCTCTCTCTCTCTCTCTCTCTTTCTCTCTCCCTCTCTTTCTCTCTGTCTTTTCTCTCTCTCTTTTTCTTTCTCTTTTTTTCTCTCTCTCTTTCTCTCTGTCTTTTCTTTCTCTCTCTTTTTCTTTCTCTTTTTCTCTCTCTCTCTCTTTTTCTCTCTTTCTTTCTTTCTCTCTCTTTCTCTCTCTCTTTCTCTCTCTCATTCTATCTCTCTTTCTTTCTCTCTCTTTCTCTCTCTTTCTTTCTCTCTCTCTCTTTCCTTATCTCTCTCTCTTTTTTTATCTTTATCTCTCTCTTTTTTTTTCTCTTGCTCTCTTTATCTCTCTCGTTCTCTCTTTCTCCCTCTCTCTCTCTCTCCCTCTCTCTCTCTCTCTCTCTCTCTTTCTCTCTCTCTTTCTCTCTCTCTCTCTCTCTCTCTCTCTCTCTCTCTCTCTCTCTCAGTGTGCGGTCTCTTATCTCTTATTTCACAGCCAGATAGAAGTATGACAGAAGCAGAGGCGTGTGTGATCTGTGTTCATGAGGCGATTGAACCGAGCCATGACACCAGAGGGGCAAACAGCACAAAGACCCTCGGTTTACGCTTTGCTGCTACTGGGCTATGAAAATCCGGTGGCGGCTTTTGAAATTTGGCATGTCATTTCTCTATAATGACATAGACACAAATACTAGCAGTCAGGATACTATATTATGTCATTTCTCTATAATCACATATACACAAATACTATTAGTCAGGATACTATATTATGTCATTTCTCTATAATCACATATACACAAATACTATTAGTCAGGATACTATATTATGTCATTTCTCTATAATCACATATACGCAAATACTATTAGTCAGGATACTATATTATGTCATTTCTCTATAATCACATTTACACAAATACTATTAGTCAGGATACTATATTATGTCATTTCTCTATAATCACATATACACAAATACTATTAGTCAGGATACTATATTATGTCATTTCTCTATAATCACATATACGCAAATACTATTAGTCAGGATACTATATTATGTCATTTCTCTATAATCACATTTACACAAGTACTATTAGTCAGGATACTATATTATGTCATTTCTCTATAATCACATATACACAAATAGTGAATACTATTAGTCAGGATACTATATTATGTCATTTCTCTATACTGACTGTCAGTGACATAGACACAAATACTAGCAGTCAGGATACTATATTATGTCATTTCTCTATAATCACATTTACACAAGTACTATTAGTCAGGATACTATATTATGTCATTTCTCTATATCCACACATACACAATTACTGTCAGTCAAGATACTATATTATGTCATTTTTTTATAATCACATGTACACAAATACTACCAGTCAGGATGCTATATTGTGTCATTTCTCTATAATCACGCGTAGACAAATAAAGTTATTGTTGTTGCAGTTTATTATCCCTTTCTATCGGGAAACTCTGGGCCGCCTCCCCGGTGGAAGGCGTAGTCGCAGCCTGTGGCGCGCCCAAACCCAACCTACCTAACATTATTTGTGATTTTTGAAATTTTTGCTGGGGGGTGCAAACCGGAGTACCCGGAGAAAACCCCCGAGACGTTGCCCGAGTCGAAAGTAAATATTATTCGGAGGCGCCATTGGTTTCTGGCTTGTGGACAAGGCAAGTTAGTCCCGCTTTAGCCCACTTGGCCACAACGCTCGCACTTGTTATGTATGATTAAATGTAAATAATTATATTGGATACTATATTATGTCATTTCTCTATAATCACACATACATAAATACTATCTGTCAGTATGCTATATTATGTCATTTCTCTATAGCGTTGTGGCCAAGTGGGCTAAGTCGGGACTAACTTGTCTTGTCCACAGGCCAGAAACCAATGGCGCCTGACAAGTGTGGGTTCGATCCAGCATCTGGGCGTTATGTTTCTCCGAATATTATTTACTTTCGACTCGGGCAACGTCTCGGGGGTGTTCTACGGGTACTCCGGTTTGCTCCCCCAGCAAAATTTCAAAATCACAACTAATGTTAGGTAGGTTGGGTTTTGGCGCGCCACAGGCTGCGACTACGCTTTCCCCAGGGGAGGCGGCCCAGAATTTTCTATGGAAAAAGAGACAATAAGGTAAATAAAATAAAATATAAATAAAATAAAAAAAATATTCACATAGACACAAATACTATCAGTCAGGATACTATATAGTATATTATGTCATTTCTCGATAGTGAGATATTAAAAAGATACTAAAAGTCAGGATACTACACAAATGCTATGTCATGATACTATAGTATGTCATTTCTCTATAGTGATACACAAATATTCTCAGCAGGATACTATATTATGTAATTTCTCTATAATCACGCATACCCAAATAAAGTTGTGTGTGATTAAATGTTAATAATTATTTTGTTCAACTATAAAATACTCCTGTACGTTTAAAAAAAATCGGCGTGACGAAATTATTTATTTATCACTTTTATCACAGACTATACCCAGACGGAAAACTTTCACCATTTTGCGTTGCCTTTTACAAGAGTGGCGTCCCTTGAAAATGGGTTGACCAAGGATGATAGTGAAAGTGAGGCACAGAGCAGTAGAGAAGCACTGTGTGGCACCGCAACAATATGTACACTTTCAGTTGCAAAGAGAAATCTTTATTTCGTTATACACTCGATGCATCAAGTTATGTATGGTAATTATGCATAATTGCATGCTATTTGCTAAATATTTTATCTGTGCAAAACGCACGCAAGAAAAAAGACACCTTTTTGCAGTAATTTGTTGAAATAAAAATGGCCAGATTTGTTTTAACAAAAATATAAAATTGAGGTGTTGCTACTTCATGCAGCTTTTCCTAAAACACAAAAGGATGGTGTTTGTGATTCAAAGTAAAGCACACACTCATACATAGGTATCTTCAAAAATATAATTTCTATTAGAATTTAATGCTTCTTAATGTTATATAATACATAATTATTAAGTACTTTTGCTTTTGTTGATAATTATATTAAAATTCACCTTGCCACATTCACACCATAGTTTGTTTATATGAACATGATGCTAAGAATCTCACTGTCCAACATTCTCTTCTTTCCTCCCACCTTTTCCTGTCTTTGTCATCACATTCTGTACCATCATTATATAAATATTTACTATTGTCAATGTATGTGTGTGTGTGTGTATGCGTGTCAGCGCTTAAAGCGGACTTTTTGGTTTAGCGTTTTATAAAATAATATTTTTCTTTTTCTTCTCCCTTTTTTCTCCCACCGTCCCTGTCTTTATATGTTTCTGTGGGCGTGGTTTCGTGTGTTGTTGAAATATAATTGTTGTTGTTGTTGGTTGAATGTTCCCATTGATTCACACACTTACCAAAATTACAACTAAAACATTTAAAAAATATATATATATCAACAATTTCAGTTAAATTTATTGCCAAGTATACATTATGGATATTAAGAACATGTTTTGGTACAATGGCCAATTGAACATACAAGTTGAACATTACAACGCCGAAACAGGCACGATGAATGATTATATATGAAATAAAAGAGGGGGCTATATGTGTGTGTGCGTGCGTGCTCGTGTGTGTATGTGTGTGTGTTAGTGATCGTACGCGCCTGTTGTAACTTCAACTGCTTCTTAATGTATGTTTTTAATTTATTTAGCGGGTCATCCAGTCGGCGTGTACATATTAAACTCCACATTCATTAATTCTTATTCTGCATATATATATTTTTTATTTATATTTAAATATTAAACATATGTATGTATGGTTTTGAATACTGTTTTTTTTTGTTTAATTACTGACATATATTATGTTTATACTATTTTGTATCACTGTCTAGTGCTTTTTACTTTTAAATGTTTTTATTGTTGCATCATTATGTTATATAACCGTTGATGTCTTTGTTGTGTGTGCGTGTGTGTGTGGATGTGTGTGCGCGTGTGTGTGTGTGTCAAAAAAGACTTTTTACAACAACAACAAAGTTATGATGTGAAATATGCCATAAAATTATACAACATTGTAAACGGGGGTTCGATAAATTAGAGTATAGCCTCAGCGTCCCCTGCGTGGGATGTCTTTACTGTAAAGTGACTGGCTGGTGGAGTCCCTTCAGTGTTACCACAGGGGTTGTTTCGGCAGATCTTTTATGCGGATCAGGGGTGAGTCCTCTTTCAGCGAAGTTGTGGTCTTGATTTCTTGGTCCTGATTTGGCTCGGAAGAGTCAATAATAGTACAGGACGCAGTCAATATAAAAATTTCAAAAATAAAAATTCGATTTTCTTTCCGTCTTCTAATAGCGATCTCCCTGCCTTTACACCACCTGTTTGAGTGATGGATGTGTACTTGGTGTGTGTGAGGGTGGATGAGACAGGTGAGCGTGTATGTTGGTATAGATCGCCGCGCATTGAGCCTGAATCATTTGGGGAAAGGCGCGTATTGCAACCTGTATTATTACATTATTATTATTAAGAGTCCGCTGGACCTAAAGCAATAAACATGTAATGTAATTACTTCTTTTTATATGTGTGTTTTTTTCTAATTGTAATTTAAAAATAAATAAAAAATATTTATTTATGTTTAATGTTTGTCGTTACTTTAACTTTTTATTTTAATTTTATTTTTGTTTGTTTTATTTGCTTCCAGTTATATATTTTTTGAAAGTGTGTTTTTTCTATAGACTACAAGGCTTTTTACCCTTCATCCACTGTGGTCATTAGCTATTTCTTGTAAAGTGTGTTTTTTACTATAGACTACAAGGCTTTTTACCCTTCATCCACTCTGGTCATTATTTATTTCTTTTATAACTATGCTGTGACCTGTGACCTTTCATTATTTTATTCATTAATGTTATGGGCTGACATTGGAGTACACTGCCTACATCACTGAACTGCGCTCCATCAGATTTATGCAATAGATATGGATTGATTTAAATGCAACATTTCTTTTTTTTCGTCTATATTTTATTTATGTACATATTTAAATTTTAATGTTTATTTTAAAAAAAACTATTTACTGTTTTTCTTACTTTATTTATTTAATTATTTATTTGGATTTTATTAAATGTTTATATTTTTCTTCATTTGACTTTGATTTTCATTTGTTTTTTTGATTTTTGACATTTTATTGTCTCTTTTTTTTCCGAGAAATTCTGGGTCGCCTTTCCTGGGGAAAACGAAGTGTCAGCCTGAGGCCCAAACCCAACCTACCTAACATTAGTTGTGTTTCTGAAATTTAGCTTGGGGAGCAATCCGGAGTACCCGGAGAAAAACCCCGAGACGTTGCCCGAGTCGAAAGTAAATAATATTGGGAGAAACATGACGGTCAGAGGCAGGATCGATCTCACACTTCTGACGCGCCATTGGTTTCGGGCTTGTGGACAAGGCAAGTTAGCCCCGCCTTAGCCTTAGGCCGCGCGGCCACAACGCTCCTATTTCCTGCTTTATTTATTTATTTATTTGTTATATTCATTTATTTTTTTACATTTTGTTTGTCAGTTTTCACATAACAAAATATAACTAGAACGTTCATTATATTGTTAACAATTCTCCCCCCCCCTCCACCTCCCCGCCTCCCCATCTTTCACGCTCTACTTTTGAAGCCATTGCATTTGACCTACTTTTAGCCTAGTGCACTTGACCTATTTTTGAGTCCAGTACAATTGACCTACTTTCTTTCGTTGCGTAGTGACACACAGAAATAGAAATTTGTTTTTCTTTGATCCGTCCTCCACTCCACGATTCAATACATTATATATTATATTTATTTGTTTATTTGTTGTTTTTATATTTTATTATTCCTATTGTATATATTTAAAGGGTTGCATGGTGTGACACGCATAGAGGTGCTATATATACGCCAGATTGGATTGCCGTTAATAAATAAATGGTGTTTATATTTCATTGTTCATATTGTATATATTTAAAGGGTGATATGGTATTGCACGCATAGAGATGTTATATGTATACGCCATATTGGATTGCCGTTAATAAATAAATAAATAAATCGTGTTTGTTGGATCATAAACATTTTTCTGTTTGGGTTTGGAAACAGTTGCTTCATGACCTGGGGATGGGGGTGAGGTTGGTTTAGTTATTTCAATACATTTCTTTCTTTCAAACCGTGTTTTAACATACATCAATGAACATTTACGAAGAGCATAAATATTTGCACACACAAAAGCATGATTACAGTGATGGAAAAACTGATAAGATTGAACAGCCAAAGCTGAAACGCTTAAATCAATGTTAACACCTTCCTGTGAGATATGACTGTAATTTAGTGTTAAAGACGAGTTGCCTGACGACGTAGTTCGTGTTTAGTATGTACATGTACAGAAATGGTAAGACTTGTTGACGTTTCTTCCTTGTTGTCTTTTGTTTTTTTCATTTCATTGTTATTTCACCCATTAATTTTAGTACATTTCCGTGAATTATGAGTACACTGACTTTGCTGACTACCTAGTTTCGGTCAATTAAGTATGTCAGATGATTTAAGATGCTTTCGCCTGTTGCAGCATCCCTGACGTCCCGAACGTAACAGCACCAAGATAACGCTTACAGTTCCCAACCTTTTTTGGCTACTTTCTGGCCAATAGTACCGATATACTTTACACATGCTATTAAAGTTGGCTCATCCCCTTTTGTTTTTGTTATTGTCCACTGCATACTGGCAAACGATTTAAAGCTCTGTGTAGCCTAATATCTAGCCTAATATCTTAAAACACGTTTTTGGTTATTTATAGACCTCATCACTTTTGTCCACTGCATACTGGCAAATGATTGAAACCTGTTTGTTTTACGTTAGTCTAATATTTTAAAACACGTTTTTAGTTATTTATAGACCTCATCACCTTTGTCCACTGCATACTGGCAAACGATCGAAACCTGTGTTTTACGTTAGCCTAATATCTTAAAACACGTTTTTAGTTATTTATAGACTTCATCATCTTTGTCCACTGCATACTGGCAAACGATTGAAACCTGTGTTTTACGTTAGTCTAATATCTTAAAACACGTTTTTAGTTATTTATAGACCTCATCACTTTTGGCCACTTATTTGTGAACTTGTTGACAACTAGATGTGTGACGTAGACTATGGCGGTACATGGTACAAACTGATGTGTACATTTGCAGCAGCTTATCTCATCTCATTGCTACAATCGTCTTTATTTCTAACATTATCGCGCAGCAATATATTTTAGTGTTAGAACTGAGCACGATGACCTAGTTTAGTTCCACCACGCAGATGGCTGTAGCTGGTGTTTCCTATGTTGCAGCCTCCAACATACCCGTGGGGATTGCAGTCGCTCAACAGAGAGCTGCCGAGGCTGTCAGAGGTAGGCACAAAAATAAACCTTCCTCTTCCTCTTCCCCGCCTCTTCCTGCTCCTTCTTTTACTCTTTCTCTGTTGTCTTCTCCTTTTTCTGCTGTCCCACTGCCTCCCCACCCTCTTTCTCTTTCTTCCTATTTTTTCCGCAGTTTTATTCTCCTCCTCCTATTTTTCCTCCTGCTTTTGCTCGTTCTATTTCTTATTCTTCTTCCTAAACGTGTACATTTCAATACCATGGCAAGTCCGCTTGTATGTAATATCTCACAGTACATTGCTTGGCATGCGCTCAAGCACGTGTGTGAGTGTGTGTGTGTGTGTGTGTGTGGTTGTGGGGAGGTGTCCGTTTTAATAATAATAATAATAATAATAATAATAATAATAATAATAATAATAATAATAATAATAATAATACATTATGATATAATAATTTTTAAAATTATTATTATTATTATTATTATTATTATTATTATTATTATTATCATTATTATTATTATTATTATTATTATTATTATTATTATTATTATTATTATTATTATTATTATTATTATTATTATTTAATTAATTAATTTTATAAATGCAAAATTTAAATGGCTCTAAAGGCTCACAAGCATTCACATTCGCACGCGCGTGCCTTTAACAAGAAAAGAATGCACTTAAAGTGAAAGAAAACAAAATGTACATACATAGTGATAGTTAATTGTACAGCTTTCCATGACCATGTTTAAGATTATAATACATTTTAAAATGCAATTAAATTATACAGTGAGCCAACAAGAATTTAAAAACAAAAGTGTGTGTAAATAGTGTGTGAATAGCAAAGTCATCAGGGTTGTGTATATTCGCAGTCGCCAACCTTAGAGCAGAATCCTAGCTGTACCCAAAGAGCTTAAGCTCTTTGCTGTACCTATGTTTTGACCTCAGCGGTCATTATTAATATAGTGCTACGCTCCAGCTAAAATACACACTGGCCGTAACAATGTAGTAATGGTCTCGTAAAGAACTTGACTTGAGGTTAACGTCAATTGCGAGATCAAATAACCATTACGTTCAGCCAAAGATTATTATTTGCTTGTTGTTGACCATTTTGCGTTTAATAATTATATACGCAAGAAAACTACGGTAGCCTAAAGGTTAAAGAGACGTATATTTTATAAGGTTATATTTAACCGATCGAATTAAAATTGAAATGTGCACAAGGTCGCTTGCAAGAAAAAAATGACATTTACATCGAGTAAGAAATCCTTTTTTCATGACGTCGAGTTTGTTAAATGACTGTTTTGTACGCAGTTAATTCATGAATATGATATAGCTTAATGATTAAAACATTTGTTTGGCAGGTTTAAAAAAGTAACCGCTAAATTAAATATTTATTTATTTAGTATTTATTTACTTAGTTCCTTTATTTATTCTTTCATACATTTTTTTCCCCTTTTATTTATTGATGGCATTTTGTAAGTCTATCTGCCTCGTTCGTTAAAAGCCTAAATAATGGTAGCCTACAATATAAATACTGTTAACCTACTTTATAATTATTGGTATGCTTGCACGATAATTCTTAACATGGAGGCAATATTGTTAAGATGGCGATCTGTCACGCCCGTTCCTGCTGTCAGTGGATTGTTGATTGTTTTCCCTCCATGACGGACAGAATGCGTATTAAAATAAGTTAACGATTATATATATTCTAGCTTATTTTTGTGTACTGTCTAATAGGATCGTACATTTAAGCGTATGGAGCTGTTAGGTATGTGCGCTATTTTAAATTGCTTTTACCAATACATATATGTAAGCGATTTAAAGTAGTTTATAACATCATTTGTCTAATATCACTTGAATGTGTGAATAGACAATAAATAAATTATTGACTGATTGATTTAATGTACCTGTATGTCTCGTATACCACATTTCTCTATAATTACAGGAGTGTATAAAAAATAAACTATATTGCAATAGTTTATATCATGATTATTTTGCAGTGGTTAATGTGATTGTACATGTGTTACAAGTATAAAGATAGTTTCTAACATGGTTTGCCTTTAGTTTGCAGCCATTTCTCTGTGCTATCAAGAGTTTTGTTTCTGCTTTGTAAACTGTAGCAGTAATGTATGACATTATTCATTTATTGTCATTGTAAAGTGTAGCAGTAATTTATGACATTATTGTCATTATTTGTAAACTGTAGCAGTAATTTATGACATTATTGTCATTGCTTGTAAACTGTAGCAGTAATGTATGATATTATTGTCATTATTTCATATTTGTATCCTCGGTTTAGTACGACGGTAGACGGTTAAAAATATTATTAGCGTTTGCTGTTTGTGAAAATTACTGTTTGTGAGTTAACAATTATTACAGTAGTCTTTAACAATACTTGCCTTCAGTTTACTAGTTCTGGCTGTATACATATTAAAATATTACTTTTTAAAATTACTTGTATACATTTGGAATGTTCAAACCCATAATACCAGTCTGTTAACATTATTTGCCTTTACCTTTGGAATGTTCAAACCTATAATACCAATCTGTAACATTATTTGCGTTTGGTTACCGTTATGTCTGTAGTGTATCAGCATGACAGATATATATATATATATATATATATATATATATATATATATATATATATATATATATATATATATATATATATATATATATATATATAGATATAGATATATATCATCGTCATTGGAGTTATTACAGATGTGCACAGGTATTGAGCAAGGACCTGTAGCTCGGAGCGTGTGTTAGGGAGAGAGCGGCACGATAATGGTGTAGGCTTCGGACGTGTAAACACCTATTTTTCTCTGTTTACCTGCCAAAAATCCATTGCGCAGTAGTTATCAGAGAGAGAGAGAGAGAGAGAGAGAGAGAGAGAGACAGAGACAGAGACAGTGTCTGCATGAATAAAATGAGGTAGTGTTCTTACGGACATAACGCAGCATTATGGTAACTTGCTGCTTGGTGTATTGCTTACTTTAAACTGTAAACAGGCTGACTATACGCTAACATCGCCACTTTTGTCTTCCTTTCTTTTGTGTTTGCTTTGTTTGTTGGCAAACTACCATCCATCCATCTACCGCAGTCATGCTTCTTTCTCTCTGTCTCTCTCCCTGTATGTCTGTCTCTCTTTCTTAAGTGTGTTTGTGTGCGTGCGCACCGTGTGCGTGTGCGTCTTGGGAATGTGCGCGTGTGTGTGCGCGCGCTTAAATGTGTATGTGTCTGTGTGTTAGAGAGAGCGAGAGCGCCGCCTATAGGTGCTTGCTTATTTGTTTGTTGTTCATAATAATGTAAAATAATGGACACTGATAATACTGTAACATAATGGACACTGTGTGTGCTGTAACATAATGGACGCTGTGTGTACTGTAACATACTGGACACTGATAATACTGTAACATTATGGACACTGTGTGTACTAATCAGTATAACATAATTGACACTGTGTGTACTGTAACATAATGGACTTTGATAATATTGTAACATAATTGACACTGTGTGTACTGTAACACAATTCACACTGTGTACTGTAAAATACTGGACACGGATAATACTGTAACATAATTGACACTGTGTTCTACGTTTGTAGTTGGAGCACGAGCGTCCATGGGTCAGGACACTGACACGTCACGACATCTGACTCAAGACAGAGAGGAGTTTATCAGGTAGGTTAACTATTTATTTCTTTTCTTATTGTATTTGTTTTTGTTGATTTTGTTTGATTTCCATCACTGTTTTAGACAATAACATTTCTATGTCTTGATGTGCGTTTTGTCTTGCCTTGTTTTTTAAATGTATTTCTCATTACATACAAAATAAATTAATTTAAATACTAAAAGCGGAGCGTTGGGGTTGTAGGGTGGTGTTGTTCAAATGTGTTTTGCCTTGTCTTCATTGTCAGCCTGCCCCCATTCCCGTCAGATGGACTGATGTAGACGTTGATGAAGTGGACTGATGTAGACGTTGATGAAGTGGACTGATGTAGACGTTGATGAAGTGGACTGATGTAGACGTTGAATGAAGTGGACTGATGTAGAGGTTGAATAAAGTTGACAGATGTAGACGTTGAATGAAGTGGACTGATGTAGACGTTGGATGAAGTGGACTGATGTAGACGTTGATGAAGTGGATTGATGTAGACGTGAATGAAGTGGATTGATGTAGACGTTGATTGATGTAGACGTTGGGTGAAGTGGACTGATGTAGACGTTGAATGAAGTGGACTGATGTAGACGTTGATGAAGTGGACTGATGTAGACGTTGAATGAAGTGGACTGATGTAGACGTTGGATGAAGTGGACTGATGTAGACGTTGAATGAAGTGGACTGATGTAGACGTTGAATGAAGTGGACTGATGTAGACGTTGAATGAAGTGGACTGATGTAGACGTTGAATGAAGTGGACTGATGTAGACGTTGGATGAAGTGGACTGATGTAGACGTTGAATGAAGTGGGTTGATGTAGACGTGAATGAAGTGGATTGATGTAGACATTGATTGATGTAGACGTTGGATGACGTGGACGGATGTAGACGTGAATGAAGTGGACGGATGTAGTCATTGAATGAAGTATTATTATTATTATTATTATTATTATTATTATTATTATTATTATTATTATTATTATTATTATTATTATTATTATTATTATTATTATTATTATTAAGTAGACCCAGGAAAGACATTGACCTGAAATAGAATGCCTGGATTTGCACTGCGTGTTTGTACTGCAAAATAGAGGCAGCGGAAGTGTGATGTGTCAGTTGTACAATGTATGATAAACGTCCATTAACATCTTTATTCGTGAATTTTGAAACTGTTGAAGCGGTTTGCTGAAATGTGTGTGTAACATTGGTGAATTCTTTTCACTGAAATGTGTGTGTAACATCGATGAGTTCTTTTGACTGAAATGGTGGTGTTGAACTGTGAGACCCTTTTACAGGATTATTTGCGAGGAGTGATGAGCCCTTTTTTCACCAAAATATCTTAGAATAAGCCTCCTCAGCCTTGATGTGAACAAATTCACACGGACATTGTGCCACAGACACGGCCACAAGCCACTGTTGGTGCGTGCAAACAAGGCACCCAGCGCGTCAACACCCGCCATTCTGCACGTGAAGCGCCTCTTATCTCGTCCTCATCTTCAGCAGTGGATATTAATATCACCACCCCACACACATCAACATTTTATATGCCCAGGCGCTTTTGTCAGAGCTACAAAAAACAAACAAACAAAAAAAAAAAACCCACCCCACGAAGCGTTTTTTGAATTTTTCGTTTTGTTGTGTCTTTCCCTCTATCCTATCCTATCCTATCCTGTCCCGTAACCCGGAGGTCGTAGGGACACCACAGATGATCGTTTAACCAGCGTACTCCATCTTTCTCTGTCCTCAGCAGCCCTGATGGCTTCGCTCAGTGTCAAACCAGTCCATTCTCGAATGTTGTACTCCCACCTCTTTTTCGGTCTCCCTCTTCTTCTACCTCCTTGCACTGTGCCTTGCAGAATAGTCTTTGCAAGGCCTGATGATCTGGTGACGTGGCCATACCATCGGAGTTTCCGTTTCTTTACCACTGTGAGCAGGTCATCGTGTTGTCCAATGGCTTGTGTGATGGTCTGTCGGACTTCGTCGTTGGTGATGTGTTGGGTATAGGAAATGCCCATAAGTCTTCTGTAGCACCTCATCTCCATGCTTTGTATTCTTCGTTGGAGATCTGCTGTGAGGGTTCATGCTTCGCAAGCATATAGGAAGATGGAGATGACAAGGGAGCACAGCAGTCTTACTTTGGAATGTAGACTGATGGTCCTGTCTTTCCAAATGGGCTTCATTCTTGTCAGGGCAGCAGTTGTTTGTGCGATCCTGGAGAGGACTTCCTGTCTGGACCCATTGTCTGATACAATGGCTCCTAAATATTTGAAGCTATGCACTGTGTTGAGGGATTGGCCTTGGACTTTGATGTCCTTGTTGATGCCATTGGTTTTGTTGGTCATCAATTTGGTCTTCTCTGCACTTATTTCCATTCCATAGGCTCTGGAGGTGGTGTCAAGCCTCTGTACCAGCTGTTCAAATTCTTGTTCCTCTCCAGCCAATCCATCAATGTCATCCGCAAAACGAAGGTTGGAGATAGCTATAGGATAAGGTTATTATATCAGGAAACTGAGAAGAGTTTATCAAGAAGAGTTATTATATCAGGAAACTGAGAAGAAGAGTTATTATATCAGGAAACTGAGAAGAAGAGTTATTATATTACAGGAAACTGAGAAGAAGAGTTATTGAAGAAGAGTTATTATATCAGGAAACTGAGAAGTAGAGTTATTATATCAATAAACTGATCCAACTACTAATTACATTCGCCAATAAACAAAAGTGTGGGTCTGTTTCTGCGATATGATTAAAAACAATGTAGAAGAGAGTGGGAAAATAATTGCCAGTAACTGTGTACAATAAAGGACTAACTGTATTTATCACCGATAATAGCTTGGCTCTGCTTCTTGGATAGGATAAACCAGTTTTGAACAAAGGATAAGTTTGAAAGAGGAGAACTAAATAAAATAATATAATGATGGACTTCGTCTACAGAATGCATTATGATAACAATAAAACGGTTTACAGCTTGCAATAATAGGAACAATATAAAAGATCATCGTGAATATGGCATTACGGACAGCAATTCATATGAGCGTTGCCGAGAACACTTTTTAATTTTCCAGTGATTGAAAAGCCAAAGAAAGAGCATCTGTTTCACATTTTGGAAGAAATTGAATAAATAGTTTTGAAAGTCTGTGATGAGATAAGAATTGCGTGAAGAATCTTAAGACCTGTGCATAGCGAGCTAAGAGTTGTAAATATATTTGAGGCAAAGAGTTCCTTAGCATAGAACAGCAATGACAGAATAAAAACTTCCTTAGCATAGAACAGCAATGACAGAATACAAAGTTCCTTAGCATAGAACAGCAATGACAGAATTCAAAGTTCCTTAGCATAGAACAGCAATGACAGAATACAAAGTTCCTTAGCATAGAACAGCAATGACAGAATTCAAAGTTCCTTAGCATAGAACAGCAATGACAGAATACAAAGTTCCTTAGCATAGAACAGCAGTGACAGAAAACAAAATTCCTTAGCATAGAACAGCAGTGACAGAAAACAAAGTTCCTTACCATAGAACAGCAGTGACAGAAAACAGTTCCTTAGCATAAAACAGAAGTGACAGAAAACAAAGTTCCTTAGCATAGAATAGCAGTGACAGAAAACAAAGTTCCTTAGCATAGAACAGCAGTGACAGAAAACAAAATTCCTTAGCATAGAACAGCAGTGACAGAAAACAAAGTTCCTTAGTATAGAACAGCAGTGACAGAAAACAAAGTTCCTTAGCATAGAACAGCAGTGACAGAAAACAAAGTACCTTAGCATAGAACAGCAGTGACAGAAAACAAAGTTCCTTAGCATAGAACAGCAGTGACAGAATACAAAGTTCCTTAGCATAGAACAGCAGCGACAGAATACAAAGTTCCTTAGCATAGAACAGCAGTGACAGAAAACAAAGTTCCTTAGCATAGAACAGCAATGACAGAATACAAAGTTCCTTAACATATAACAGCAATGACAGAATACAAAGTTCCTTAGCATAGAACAGCAGTGACAGAATACAAAGTTCCTTAGCATAGAACAGCAGTGACAGAAAACAAAGTTCCTTACCATAGAACAGCAGTGACAGAAAACAAAGTTCCTTAGCATAGAACAGCAGTGACAGAAAACAAAGTTCCTTAGCATAGAACAGCAGTGACAGAAAACAAAGTTCCTTAGCATAGAACAGCAGTGACAGAATACAAAGTTTCTTAGCATAGAACAGCAGTGACAGAAAACAAAGACTAAAAGGGCGGCGTGGCGGGGGTGGATGAGGAGAACATTATGATAAAACAAGGGAGGGAGGGAGGGAGGAGGAGGAGGAGGAAGAAGAAGAAGAAGAAGAAGAAGAAGAAGAAGAAGAAGAAGAAGAAGATGATGATGATGATGATGATGATGATGATGATGATGATGATGATAATGATGATGATGATACAGATAATTATAGTGAGATAATGTTATTAATCTTTGAGGAAGTGATATTGATTAGCTTATGATGAAAGGAACAGTAGTAGATGGGGTATGTGAGGACTGGTGCGTGTGGTTTGGCTGCTTCATGAACTCCATTAGCGTTTTTGTGTTGAGCTTTCAGTCTCTTTACAGCCTGTCGTTTACTGTGTCAAGTTTTTAAATGGTTGCCTTAGTAACGGTGTCAGTTTGCTAATGTTTTTGCCGGTTGCTGGGAAATCTCTCTTGTTTTACGCCTGTGTTATCTGCCGCTCTTGCTTCCCATGCCAACAACAGGATTGTGCATTTTCCATGCCAACAACGGCTTTGTATTTTCCATGCCAACAACGAAATTATGTTTTTCCCCTCATGGCAGCAACGGGATTGTTTTTCCATGCCAACAACGGCATTTTTTTAGGGGTGTAGGGTGGGTTGTGATGCCAACAATAAAATTAAATGGATTTTTTTCTTCGTGCCAACTGGATTTTCGTTTTCATGCCAACAACGGGATTTTGTTTATTTTTGCAATATAATATTTGTTTAGTTGTTGATTTTGTGACACCTTATTATTGGTGAATATGATATTGGAGCACAACTATAAATTACCATTTGTGTGTTTTATGCATGTACACTAATAGGCAATAATAATACTGCATTATATTGTATTGTATTATATTTATCTGTATTGTATTGTGTTTATTATATCTGTATTGTATTGTGTTGATTATATCTGTATTGCATTGTGTTGATTATATCTGTATTGTATTGTGTTGATTATATCTGTATTGTATTGTGTTGATTATATCTGTATTGCATTCCATTGTATTAAGTTTGTATTATATTCGTATTGTATTTGTATAATGACTATATTATTGCTTTGTATTATAGTATTATATTGTATTATATCTGTATTGTGTTGTGTTGTATTGCATTGTATTATTTCAATGTAACGGCGTGTTCTTTCTGGCTCTTTAACTGTTTCTTTCTTTCTTTATTTAGTTATTTAATGCTAGTTTGCCGTTTCTTTCTGACCTGTGATATTATATGTCACTGTTTGCGGTGCAAAACAACTATTTTCTCATGGTAATTTAGAAGAAGAAAACTACTTGACCCAGTTGAGTTTTATGGAAAACATTCAATCTCTTAATTTGATTATAAAAATGTTTTGCCATTCCTTGCTTTCAGAGTCCACTTTGTTCTAGTCTTATTCTTTTTTTGACAGGGATAATGACGTTTGATGGGAGTGCCAGGGGTGTCAGCATAAATAGTATCCCCACTTTTTTTTTAAAATTTAGTGCTTTAAATTCCCACTGTCGCTGTGTTTCTCCTTTGTTCTTTCTCATTCCTACTCTGTTCTATCAATCTACTATACTATCTTCTTCGCTAGACCAATAACCTACCTTTTTTTCTTGAAAACTCTTCCGGGACAAAACTCCTCATTTGTGTCTGAGGTCTGTTGGATCAGCTTGGAAATATTGGACGCTTTCTGCCAGGTGGTCACTGGGGCTTCCTATGATGTTATTATTTGGCAATGTAGGCATTTTGTATGTGTTTTGTTGATATTTTATAATGATGTTTGTATTCTATTTTGTTTTTGTAAACGGGGGTTCGATAAATTAGAGTTTAACCTCAGCGTCCCCTGCGTGGGATGTCTTTATTGTAAAGTGACCGGCTGGTAGATTGCCTTCAGTGTTACCACTAGGGTTGTTTCGGCAGATCTTTTATGCGGATCAGGGGTGAGTCCTCTTTCACTTCTCTGGTCCTGATTTGGCTCGGAAGAGTCCGCTGGACCTAAAGCAAAAACCATGTAATGTAATGTAATGTAATTACGTTTGACGCATATTGTATCCTGTTTATGACGTTTGAGATATATTGTATCCTGTTTATGACGTTTGAGACATATTGTATCCTGTTTATGACGTTTGACCACTGTTATATTCTGTTTATGACGTTTGATGCATGTTATATCCTGTTTATGACGTTTGACGCATATTGTATACTGTTTATGACGAGATTGAGAACAAAGGAGATGCCTTTATCCACAGCACTAGAACTTGGCCATGTTCTAACATTAGTGACTTGGCTGTGTACTAACATTGGTGGCTTCGTGTATTCTAAATTAGTAACCTGTCTGTGTTATAATATTAGTGACTTGGGTGTGTTCTAACATTAGTAACTTGGGTGTTTTCTAACATAAGTAACTTGGGTGTATTATCTATAATTAGTGACTTGGGTGTGTTCTAACATTTGTAACTTGGGTGTATTCTCTATCATTAGTGACTTGGGTGTGTTCTAACATAAATAACTTGGGTGTTTTCTAAAAATTAGTAACTTCGGTGTATCATCTATCATTGGTGACTTGGGTGTGTTCTAACATTAATGACTTGGGTGTATTATCTATCATTAATGACTTGGGTGTGTTCTAACATCAATGACTTGGGTGCTTTATCTATCATTAGTGACTTGGATGTGTTAAAACATTAATGACTTGGGTGTGTTCTAACATTAATAACTTGGGTGTATTATCTATCATTAGTGACTTGGGTGTGTTCTAACATTAATGACTTGGTTGTGTTCTAACATTAATGACTTGGTTGTGTTCTAACATTAATGACTTGGGTGTATTATCTAACATTAATGACTTGGGTGTGTTTTAACATTAATAACTTGGGTGTATTATCTATAATTAGTGACTTGGGTGTGTTCTAACATTAATGACTTGGGTGTGTTCTAACATTAATAACTTGGGTGTATTATCTATCATTAGTGACTTGGGAGTGTTCTAACATTAATGACTTGGGTGTGTTCTAACATTAATGACTTGGGTGTATTCTAACATTAATGACTTGGATGTATTATCTAAGATTAGTGACTTGGGTGTGTCCTAACATTAATGACTTGGGTGTATATCTATCATTTGTGACTTGGGTGTGTTCTAACATTAATGACTTGGGTGTGTTCTAACATTAATGACTTGGGTGTATTATCTAACATTAGTTGGGTGTGTTCTTACATTAGTGACTTGGGTGTGTTCTAACATTAGTGACTTAGGTGTGTTCTGAAATTAGTGGCTTGGGTGTTTCCTCTCCACCCGTGGAAGTGACGGAGATTTCTGTATAAATAGTATCCCCACTTTCTGGAAATGTAGTGCTTTAAATTCCCACTGTCGCTGTCTTTCTCTTTTGTTTTTTCTCATTCCTGCTCTGTTCTATCAATCTACTATACTATCTTCTTTGCTAGACCAGTCACCTAACTTTTTTCTTGAAAACACTTCCGGGACAAAACTCCTCATTTGTGTGTGAGGTCTGTTGTATTGGCTTGGGAATATTGGACTCTTTCTGCCAAATGGTCACTAGGGCTCCCTATGGTATTTTTTTTTTTTTTTTTAGCAATTTTGGCATTTTATATGTATGTGTTTTGTTGATAATTATTTTATAATGATGTCTGTATTCTATTTTGTTTTTGTAAAGTGGGGTTAGATAAATTAGAGTATAGCCTCAACGTCCCATGCGTGGGATGCCTTTATTGTACAGTGACCGGCTGGTGGAGTGCCTTCAATGTTACCACTGGGGTTGTTTCAGCTGATCTTTTATGCGGATCAGGGGCAAGTCTCCTTTCATTAAAGTTGTGATCTTGATTTTGTGGTCTTGATTCGGCTCTTTGCAGTCCGCTGGACCCTGTAAACAATGAATAACTGTGTTCTCTACTTGGGTGTGTTCTAACATTAGTGATTTGGCTGTGTTCTAATAGTAGTGTCTTTGGGTGTGTTCTAACATTAATAACTTGATGGTTGTTGACTGTTCTAACATAAATAACTTGAATGTGATCTCTAACAATTTTTACAGTGCACAATTTTGCAACAAGAACCCACTGAAATGACCATCTAATCGTCATTATTATTATTATTATTATTATTATTATTATTATTATTATTATTATTGTTGTTATTGTTATTGTTATTGTTATTGTTATTGTTGTTGTTGTTGTTGTTAAATAATCCTTCGAAAAGAACGGAATCCTTCTTAGCTAACCCACTGAAGTTCGTATAGCACACCGACTCAACCAAAGCTTTGAGGTTAGTTCAGCCAGGCTAGCTATAAATAGCTTCGCCGGTGCTTCTTTCCTTTCCTTTCACTGGAAGGGAGGATGTAGGCATTGGCAAACTATAAATAGCCCGCAGCCAGCAAATTGTGGGGGAACCAAAGAGTGCTGCTCACATAGGCATTGAGCTGGTGTGATAGCTGACTGAAATCATGATCTATCTCTAGCCATCAGAATGTGTCTCAAGCCATCAGGATCTCTCTCTCTAACTATCGGGATCTGTCTCAAGCCAGCAGGATGTCAACTTGCGACACCAGAAGGCACTTTCAAATGTTCCCATGGTGACATGGAGGTTTTATAAGAAAGAATAATTTCACTGTGTGAAAATCATCAATCTGCTCTTTGGACTCATTTAGCCTGTTTGGTTGTAGACAAATCAGTTGTGTGGGAATGTTCAAATAAATTTCATTTCTTTTCCTGACAGGCAGCAGAAGTCGGTGCTAACTGGAGCTGCCAAAGCTATACATAACACAGGTTTACCGCCCAATCTGGTTGTGACGGGTAAGTTGCTCCTTAGTTTATCACCTTTTAGTATCAACACCATTATGTTAATTTTTATGCTAATTGACGGAGAGGAGAAACTGAAAGTGTAAGCACCGTGCATTTGCACTCTACTTGATTAACAATCACCAGTTGTTTCACTGTGATTTTCCAGTTAGCGAACAGTGAAATGTAACAATCACCAGTTATGTCACTGTGATTTTCCAGTTAGCAAACAGTGAAATGTAATTTAGAACATTTTAAAATTCATTTTGTGGATGTTTATAACTAAAAAGAACGAATAAGAACCACATAAATGTATAATTTAATGATCGTATTGAACAGAGATTAACCTCTTCACTGCCCACAAGTGCACTCTGTAGGCCGGGGAATATATTGTTGTTGCTCACTTGCTATGTTCCAGTCGCTATATTTTATAAACTACTTGAACTACAGCCTTCATATTTTGCTCACTGACTTGACAGATACTGTACTGTAGATTGCTTACTTATTGTTTTAAAGTATTTAGATTGCTTAGTAATAATTTCAAAGTATTTAGATTGCTTAGCAATAATTTGAAAGTATTTAAATTGCTTAGTTATAATTTCAAAGTATTTAGATTGCTTAGTAATAATTTCAAAGTATTTAGATTGCTTAGTAATAATTTTAAAGTATTTATCACTAAATTTTCTTCAGCAATAATTAATCAATTATAAAACAAACAATACAAATTAGTTTTGAAAGCTATATAGATCTGATAGCGGTTAGGTGTTTAGTACATTAGTACAGTACAGATGAAGAGAAACAGATATGTATGTTATACGTACTATGTGACAAACAATTATATGTCCTATCTGGAGGCAGAAACTACTACCACTCATTGGTCACCAGCACCCCGCCATCTTTCCCATTCCACGCCCTCTTCCCCTACTTCTTTCTGCACCACAAGCTCTCCCTCTGACAACACTGCTAGACGTTCCAGGCGTAGGTTGATCAGTGCATTAGGTTGTCAATCCATGTCACTGTCATTAGCACTATCACCAGCATCAATCATACCCCCTTAATTTCTTCATCATAACGATCGCTGTGAGTACCTCCCATCACCACAGCATCACACATAGACTCTAAATCCAGGCAAAATGTTACTAGGTTCCTTTTGTCTTCACACTCTGCTAAATCATACAAATTAATGTCGTCACTTTCCGAATAATTCATAATAAATTCATAAACTGTAAAACGTCGGGCTGGCCTTCGACAAGACGCATGCGTCATGCTGACAATAGTAATCCAAAAACAAGGGCACAATATTCACTGATATAGGCAAAAAATGAACTGAAATGCAACATGTTTGCAGCCGGACGTAGCAGACGAACATGTGAGTGTGTTGGAGTTATTTCCCTTCAGTTGCTGTTGGGACAGTTAGCTTGTTTACATGGGTCATCATCCCTGAAATTCTCCGGGTTGTAGACGTATTGAATGCATGTTTCAGCAGTTAAGTTCCATCTGGCACTGTACAACTAGCTCTAGCACCTTGTTGTTTCTTATTCCAAGTTGTCTTAAAACTGATCCAATTTTAACACTGAATTTCTCATCCAGGAGGGGACAACACTCTAGCGGAAGATATCCGGTTGCGTCCCCTGACCAACCAATGGCTGACAGCGGCGGCGGGTCACGGGATCACGTCGTCACCATGGTTACACGGAGCGTTCGCGGCCCTGCACCCTGGTATCCCCACATCGACAGGGGCTTTGGATCCCAGCTTGCACCCGACGGTCTCTATTCCGGGTGGCTTGCCTGGTGGAATTCCGGGTGGCTTCAAGCTCGCCCAGGACCAGCTCACCGGACAGATTCTTCTCATTCCCAGCGGAGGTCAGTTTTATTTTTTATTGTTGAGTCTTCCTTCCCATGGTGCCACATTTTTTATAACACGACTGGGTTGTGTTCATTAGGCGTGAAAGATTCTCTTCTCCAACGCTATATTTATAATAATAATAAATAAATAAAATGTAATGCCATTTCAGATCTGGTGGAGCAGCCGACCAGCCTTTGGACAACATTCCAGAACAGTGCCGGCTCGCAATCCCTCGGCCCCCCTCCTTCTGCCTTCCCTCCTCTTGCTGTACCCCTCTCCCAGCATGTCCCAGTCACCACCAACACTTCCGCTTCCGGCTTCACTTCCGGCACAGACAGTCGCGAGTGCGCGCAGCCCGACGACTTTGCTGTGGTCACGGTAAGTGTTCGTGACTATGTTCCCCACATCGATTGATGCTTCAGACAATTTGTCACACGTGGTTGATAGTGTATAACATCCTTTATTTTTCTCCCCTGTAGGCCTAACTACTGTTTTCGTATTCTTGTTCTCACCGTCGTTCTCCTTCATGCCTCCTTTTTGTTTTCACTGTCGTTCTCCTACATGCTTCCTTTTTGTTCTCACCATCGTTCTCCTACATACCTCTTTCTTGTACTCCCGTCGTTCTCTCCTACATACCTCATTCTTGTTCTCACTGTCGTTCTCCTACATACCTCATTCTTATTCTCACCGTCGTTCTCCTACATACCTCATTTTTGTTCTCACCGTCGTTCTCCTACATACCTCATTCTTGTTCTCACCGTCGTTCTCCTACATAGGCCTACCTCATTCTTGTTCTCACCGTCGTTCTCCTACATACCTCATTCTTGTTCTCATCGTTGATCTCCTTCATATCTTCGTCTTGTTCTCACAGTCAAATACTACTACTACTACTACTACTACTACTACTACTACTACTACTACTACTACTACTATTACTACTACTACTACTACTACTAATTATAATAAGGATATTTATATAGCGCTTTTTCCCAATGAACAATATCAGTTCAAAGCGCAGTACTCACGCATTCATTCTAAACATCCAGCTTCATACAAAATAAAATCAGACACTTGCTAACGAATAAGAGACGAGGGAGGGAGGGAGGAGGGGAGAGCTAAGGATGGGTGATGGGGTGGGTAATGGCGGTGGTCTGAATCAAAACAAAAAATCCAAAACAAAACAAATGGAGGAATGACGACGATGATGATGGGAGGCAAGATCAGAAACATTTAAGGAAGAGATGAGTTTTCAAGTTGGATTTAAAAGTAGCTATGTTTGGAGAGCTGCGAAGAGAGAGGGGAAGAGAGTTGCCCTTTAAGGCCAAGCACTGAGAAAGATCGACGGCCAGCAGAGGAGAGTTGGTAGCGAGGTATGTGAAGCATGAGGGTGTCAGAGGAAGAACGAAGATTTCTAGAAGGCTTATAGAATTGAATGTTCTGGGTGAGGTAAGAAGGGGCTAAGCCATGGACGCACTTGTAACAAAAAATAGCGATTTTGTAGATACTTTTATGGGACACTGGAAGCCAGTGGAGTGAATGTAGAAGGGGAGCGATAAGATCAGAACAGTCGTTCTCCTACATACCTCCGTGTTGTTCTCACCATAGTTCACCCACATACCTCCGTCTTGTTCTCACCATCGTTCTCCTACATACCTCCTCCTTCTCCTCCTACTGTTCATTCCTTCACAATCCCTGTAGGGTTGTTGTGTTGCACAGTGTACATGTTTTCAACTCTGCCACGTCGCTTACGATGCTGTCAAGACTGCTTCCCTTTCCTTTACCGTATTAAAGGGTTGCTTTCTGTCTGTCTTCTTTCTTTTCTTTCTCTTTAATAGTCCATTCTCATTTCTTTTGCTGTCCGGTCATTAGGTCCTTTTCTCACATTCCCTAAGGGGCCGTCTCAAAATACTTTTGAAGTTTACATTGGGAACAGTGACAGTTGTAGACCTGAGTGGATGTTTGTTTGTTTTCTTTCTGTAGCGTTACAGGTAAATCCTTTAATGCTGCGTTTTTGCTTCTTTTTTTTTAATGTCACTTGTATGGAAATCGTCTTAAAGCTGATCTTTTTTTTGTGCCAATTGTGGTGACATTATCTTAAAGCTGATCTTTGTTCTTGATGTTAGTTGTAGTGACGTTACGTTATCTTAAAGCTGTTCTTTCTTGTTTTCTGTTTTGTGTTCCTTTTATTTCTATTGTCTAAAGCTAATCTTTGTTTAAGCTTCATTTTGTGTTTATTTTTAAAATTTTAAAAACATTTTTTAATTGTGTGGGTTTTTTATTTTGAGGCAAGAGAAGTCATGCATGAATCCTATGTATGATTCATGAGCAATAGTTTTACTGTTTCAGCGTTAGGTTGCCAACTCCATCCCTGCCTTAATCCCATATCTCCATCCCTGCCTTAATCCAATATCTCCATCCCATAGCTCCATCTCTGTCTTAATCCCATATCTCCATCTCTGCTTTATGCTATATCTCCATCCCCTATCTCCATCTCTGTCTTACTCCCATATCTCCATCCCAGCCTGTATCCCATATATCTCTGCTTTAATCCCATATCTCCAACTCTGTCTTAATCTCATTTATCCATCTCTCCATCAATCCCATATCTCCATCTCTGCCTCAATCCCATATCTCCATCTCTGCCTCAATCCCGTATCTCCATCTCTCCCTCAATCCCATATCTCCATCTCTGCCTTAATCCCATATCTCCATCTCTGCCTCAATCCCATATCTCCATCTCTGCCTCAATCCCATATCTCCATCTCTGCCTTAATCCCATATCTCCATCTCTGCCTCAATCCCATATCTCCATCTCTGCCTCAATCCCATATCTCCATCTCTGCCTCAATCCCATATCTCCATCTCTGCCTCAATCCCATATCTCCATCTCTGCCTCAATCCCATATCTCCATCTCTGCCTTAATCCCGTATCTCAGCGTTAGGTTGCCAACTCCATCCCTGCCTTAATCCCATATCTCCTTCTCTGCCTTAATCCAATATCTCCATCCCATAGCTCCATCTCTGCCTTAATTCCATATCTCCATCTCTGCTTTATGCCATATCTTTATCTCTGTTTTAATCCCCTATCTCCATCTTTGTCTTACTATCATATCTCCATCTCTGCCTCTATCCAATATTTCCATTGCATATCTACACCTCCTATCTCCATCTTTGTCTTATTCCAATATCTTCATCTCTGCCTTAATCCCATATCTCAGCGTTAGGTTGCCAACTCCATCCCTGCCTTAATCCCATATCTCCATCTCTGCCTTAATCCAATATCTTCATCCCCTATCTCCATCTCTGCCTTAATCCCATCTTTCTATGGCAAAGTGCTCTACGTTTGGTGTTTTGTATTCTCACCCTCGGATCCCTACACAAAACCTTTCCCATAATGTACTGTTTATGCTGTTTTACTATTTGTTTAGTTTTTTAAACTGTTTTTGCTGTTTTACTTTTTGTGTTAAATTTTTCTTAAACTGTTTATGATGTTTGTTTGTTTGTTTAAGTGTTTATGCGGTTGTGCTGTTTATTTTTTTCTAATATTTTTACTGTTTATGCTGTTTTACTGTTTATGCTGTTTTACTGTTTATGCTGTTTTACTGTTTATGCTGTTTTACTGTTTGTGCACACCATTCGCATTAAAATGTTAAGTGAGAGCCACACACACAAGATTAGATACTTCTAAGCGCCGATACATCAATAAGTGTTCTTTGTAGGCTGTTGCTTAGTGGTTTCAATGCGAGTTTGGGAAATTAATGAAAAGCACGGAAATATTACATGGCGATTTTAGCGTTTGTGAAGTTATTTAAACTAGCTATGAAGCATTGTGTAACGATTTTAGAGTGAGTTTGAGAAGTTATTTAAAATAGCTATGAAATGTATCGATTTTAGAGTGAGTTTGAGAAGTTATTTAAACTGGCTATGAAGCGATGTGTAGCGGTTTTGGAGTGGGTATAAAAAGTTAAATAAAGCATGGGAGCGTTACAGTGGAATTGTACAGGGAGTTTGGAAAGTATTATACATGACTAAGTAAATACGAAACTTCAGCAAAGAGCTTTTGGAATGTCACGCCCCTGGGGTGAAAAGCGCGTGTTTTGATTCCATCCTCTCTGCCAACAGTCTCGAGAGAGCGACGGTGTTCTGCAAGTCGACACCCCGAGCGGGCGGCAATCTTCAGAAACCCAGCCCCAACAGCTGGCTGCGTTCAGCAAGGATAAGCCCATTGCGGTGACTGCGGCAGTTTCCGTCAATAACAACAATGTAACGGAGAGCCGGGAGAAAAGGGACGGAGTGAACTTGAACGCGCCCTTTGTTCCGGGTAAGGTTTCAGGCTACATGCCTGCCTGCTTTGGGTTCAGGGTCTAATAACTTTGCAAAAAGTTTGCGCAGGGCAGACTGATTGGTTTTCCATAAACTAAAATGATGCAGGGAATATTTGTTGTGTGCCTGCCAGCGTCAGGGAGAATAATAGGTTGAAGCTCGTTTAGACAGGTGGGTGGATATTAAAGGAAATAAAGGCTTATACATATTTAAATTAGGTGTATACATATTTTAAAGAAATTGCTTACCTGTTGTTTTTAATAGTTTGTCAATTGAATAAGTGTGATGCTTGGCAGAATCAGTTAAATGTGTTAACTTATAATTTTAATATCTTTGGATAGGTGGATCTTGATTGTCTGATTGATTGTCTGATTATTGCCACACTTCATTTCACATCATTTAATGGATTTTAATGCTATTACGTAACGAAACTTTATGTATGGAAACTTACTTAATTTGAGATTTGAATTTGTTGTTTTTGTTTAAGTCCATCGTAGATTTTTAAAATGTACTCCTTCTTACGATACACTTTTGTATGTTGTAGCCGAGCTCGCTGGCAATCCGTTGGCAGCATTTCAAGCGGCAGCAGCAGCAGCAGTAGCGGCGGGCATCACACCACAGCAGTTCTCCTTCGTCTTCAACCCAGCTCTGCTGCCGTTGGCCCACAATCAGTCGCTAGTGGGAGACAACTTCGGCATCAAGATAGAAAAACCCGCCACACAGTCCCGGGGCTGCTCGCCTATCGTCTTCAGCGACGACGACGACCACGTCCAACGCAAAAAGAGTACTAAAGAGCGCAAACGAAGCAAAATCATCAGTAAAGCTTGCGTCTCGGTGCAAACTAATATTGACCTTGACCCCGTGGGGCGTGACTTTGCAGCGACCTTGACCTGGAAGAAATCTGCGCCATGCCAGGAGAAGGCGATCCAAGCATCGCTGAGCCAACCGCTGTCCGTCATCTGCAGCACGTCAGACTTGTCCGTCATCTGCAGCACGTCAGACTTGTCCGTCATGGGCAACCCCCACTTAGGAGCTTTGGCCGCCGCCGCTCTCGTGGCCGAGGGTCACCACGCAGCCTTCAACTCCGAGGTCATCGGCAGCTCAACACAGACGTCGCTCAGCCCCTACTCCGACCCTCAGATCCTGCAGGCGGCTGACGGACTGGAACTCCTCAGTGCCGTGGCCGAGAAACGACCCAAGTGTTCTTCAGCTCCTGTGGTGAGTAGTTCATGCTCTTTACAGTTCATATACCCTTCACAGTTCATACCCTTCACAGTTCATATACCCTTCACAGTTCATATCCTTCACAGTTCTCATACCCTTCACAGTTCATACCTTTCACAGTTCATACCTTTTACAGTTCATACCCTTCACAGTTCATACCCTTCACAGTTCATACCCTTCACAGTTCATATACCCTTCACAGTTCATACCCTTCACAGTTCATATACCCTTCACAGTTCATATCCTTCACAGTTCTCATACCCTTCACAGTTCATACCCTTCACAGTTCATACCCTTCACAGTTCATATACCCTTCACAGTTCATACCCTTCACAGTTCATATCCTTCACAGTTCATACCCTTCACAGTTCATACCCTTCACAGTTCATATACCCTTCACAGTTCATACCCTTCACAGTTCATACCCTTCACAGTTCATAGACCCTTCACAGTTCAGACCCTTCACAGTTCATATACCCTTCACAGTTCATACCCTTCACAGTTCATACCCTTCACAGTTAATATCCTTCACAGTTCTCATACCCTTCACAGTTCATACCCTTCACAGTTCATACCCTTCACAGTTCATACCCTTCACAGTTCATATACCCTTCACAGTTCATACCCTTCACAGTTCATACCCTTCACAGTTCATACCTTTTACAGTTCATATACCCTTCACAGTTCATACCCTTCACAGTTCATACCCTTCACAGTTCATACCTTTTACAGTTCGTACACCCTTCACATTTCATACCCTTAACAGTTTATATACTCTTCACAGTTAATACCCTTCACAGTTCATATACCCTTCACAGTTAATATCCTTCACAGTTCATATATCCTTCACAGTTCACAGTTCATATACTCCTCATAGTTCATAACCTTCACAGTTCATACCCTTCATATACCCATCATCGTTAATACCCTTCACAGTTCATACCCTTCACAGTTCATACCCTTCACCGTTCATACCCTTCACAGTTCATACCCTTCACAGTTCATACCCTTCACAGTTCATATACCCTGCACTGTGCGTATTGTGATATTGTGACATCGATAATCATCACTGCACTGTGTATTGTGAACTGTGTATTGTGACATTGGTAATCACCACTGCACTGTGTATTGTGATATCGATAATCATCACTGAACTGTGTATTGTGATATCCATAATCATCACTGCACTGTGTATTGTGATATCGATAATCATCACTGCACTGTGTATTGTGATATCGATAATCATCACTGCACTGTGTATTATGATATCGATAATCATCACCGCGCTGTGTATTGTGGTATCGGTAATTATTACTGCACTGTGTATTGTGGTATCGGTAATTATTACTGCACTGTGTATTGTGGTATCGGTAATTATTACTGCACTGTGTATTGTGGTATCGGTAATTATTACTGCACTGTGTATTGTGGTATCGGTAATCATCACTCTATTGTGGTATTACGGGTGGCCTTAAAGCTTTCGCTTGCGGATCTGAAGGTCCCGGGTTCGAGCCCAGGCCGGGGCATTGTGTTGTGTCCTTGGAAAAGACACTTTACTCCCGTTTTCCTACTCTTTCGGATGAGAGTATAAACCGAGGTCTAGTTTGTGTCACATACATTCCATCATAATGGACTTTAAAGATCCTGACGCTCATGTCCTAGACGGGTGAGTGCCGGTGACAAGAACATACCCAGCATGCACCTAGCTCCTTCTCCCCCATCCCTGGCTGCCCAGGATTGTGCTCTGTTGTCTGGAGCGTTATTACGATGCGCCCAAAGGCTGCAAGTTTGCGCCTCGGGCGGCTTGAGTTAGACCTTGTATCGGCCAGCGCCTTGAGTTGCCAAGTACGGTGAGATATATGCGCCATAAAAATCATCGATAATAATAATAAATAATAATAAATAAAATAAGTATCAATAATCATCACTGTGTATTGTGATATTGGTAATCATCACTGCACTGTGTATTGTGGTATCAAGGACTTATAGGAAATCGTTTATATGTAAGGCATACATCAGTTCCAACGTCGTAGTGTTGATGTTCATTGTATCGGAGTACATACATCCCTTTGTATCTGTGTTAATTATATCAGGTGGATCCCAAAGCCGTGTTTCCATCTCCAAGTGACTCTTTCAAGTCTGACACCCCTCTGCCGTGCCCCGAGCTGGAAGACTCCTCGCTGGGGGAAGGGGAGAGGAGCGGGGGCACTACCCCAAGAGGTGAGAGGATGAGGGACATATCCCCCAAGTGGGCGTTACCAACAACCTCCAGGCGGGAGACCGGATGGCAGCACACGGCCACAGGAGGTGGAGAGTTCAAATCTTCAGGTGCGTTTGAACACATTTTAGAGATCCTTCTTGGAATGAAAGTGATGGTTATTCACTACTACAATGAAAATGCATGTGCCATTAAGGCTGTGTTCAATTGTTACTTTTTTCTGTTGGTATAAATATATTTTTATGTTTGTCGTAGTATGTGTAAGCCATTTCAAGCGGGTAATATATCGGTTTTGGTAGGAAATTTTATTGTAGTTTTGAACATATTGTAGTTTTGAACATATTGTAGTTTTGAACATATTGTAGCATTGAATATTGAATGAATGTCTCCGGCTCTGTAAACGTTTGGGCTGACTCCACCCGGATCAAACAGGTGCAGTGGCTCAACAGGGGTGCATGTTGTCACCTGCCCTGTTCATCTTGTACACGGCTAACTGCAGATGCCGAAGGGACCGAGTACTTTAGGTAAAGTTCTCCGACGATACATTCATCTCTGGCCTGCTGACCAATGATGACGAAGCTGACTACAGAGCGGCGGTCGCTGATATGGTCAGTGCCAGGAGAACTTCCTCCCCCTGATTATTTATAAGACTAAGGAGCTCATTGTAGACTTCAGACGAAGCTCGACACCCCTCCTTTCTCTCCAGATCAACGGCGAGCAGGCAAAGACAGTCCAGAATTATAAGTTCCTGGGCACCATCCTTGATGCCTAATTGGACTGGTCAGTAAACAGCACTTCGCTCGTCAAGAAGGGCAACCACTGACTCCACTTTATGAGGAAACTGAGGTCCTTTGGCGTTAAGCCGGCCATCCTCATGATGTTTTTCCAAGCCTACAGTGGAGAGCATCATCACTTACAATAGCATGTGTTACTTTTGCAACCTGAAGGCTGCAGACTCATCCAGGTTGCTGAAGTTGACGAAGACGGCAAGCAGCGTGATCGGGTGTATAAAAGGAAGGCGCTCGAGCTTCAAGTCCATCCTAGAGGACGCAACTCACCCGCTGCACCAAGACCTGGCCCCACTGAGGTTGGTCAGAGAGACTGAGAAGCCTCAGACGCAGAACTAACCACTTACGCCAGTCCTTCTTGCCGGCCCACTGCTGTCCGGCTGTACAAAACCAGAGCCTGCCTGTGTGATGTGGGATTGTTAGTTTTCAGTGGTCATGGTGAGGCGACCCAGTCTGCATATATGTTAGACATTGTGCGTGGCCTTCATGCTGATTGTTTGTGGGGTCAATGACTGCCATATGTTAGACATTGTGCGTGGCCTTCATGCTGATTGTTTGTGGGGTTAATGACTGCCATGTGTGAGGGTTGGGTTAGGGTGGATTGTCACTTTGGAGAGAACTAAAAGCACAAACTGACGTTTTCATTATTCCTATTACTATCTAAAAAGTGATGTGTAAACAGTGTTTGTTGCAACTCTTTGTGTAATCGATTTCTTCTTTTTTCATTTATTTCATTTAAGGTCTGTACACATCGTGATTTTATACCAAGAAACATAATAATTAAAGTAATAGGGAATTTAAAAACAACAACAAATATAAATGATTATTAACAAGATAACAATCTTAATAGTTAAAACTATTACCTAAAACTCCAATTCTGTTTTACATACTCTGTAGCATTTATTCTGTTTTACATAATCTGTAGCATTTATTCTGTTTTACATAATCTGTCGCATTTATTCTGTTTAAAATAATCTGTAGCATTTATTCTGTTTTACATAATAGCATGTATTCTGTTTTACATAATTGTTACGTTGAAACGCGAAGGATAGTATGTCTGAAACGCGCAGGATAGATCTAATCGTTTCGCTTTGCAAAGTATTCAATAATAGAGTGTATTTACCTTTGATTTGAGTTTGCATGGTTGTTAGAAGAAGCTTTGTATAACGTTGATAATTTTCGTTAGTCGATATTATTGGAGAATTCTCTAGATTTGCGTGTTTACGGTCGATCGAAGATTCCCGATAAATGTAGATGTGTGAGAACATTCCTGGAATGTGAAGAAAGATGTATGACATAAGTCAGTGATGACGAAGTTTGAAGCGATTGGTTAAATTGCGTCATACTCGATTGTTCCAAGGTGTTCTGGAGAAGAAAAAGGCTATATATGTGCCGCACTGTTTCAAAAAAGGGGTTAGAGTCTCCTCTCTGAAAATCCTTATCGGGAAGAGAGGGGACTATAAACTGATACATAAAAAGGGGAGAGTGTTGTTGATAGTGAGTTGGAAAGTAAGAAGTTGAGAGTGGAAAAGCGATTGAGCGATTGTATGCAGTTGTTGATGTGTGCTGAATAAAAGTGGAAAACTTCATACGAGGACTCCTGACTTGTTGACGATTGGGCGGGTTGCGTGGATAAACGAATCAGAGTTACACCTATCAGGATTTCAAGCATCGGGGCTGAATCAACTACTGATAGAAAAACACCAACATCGAACGAGTGTAACAATAATCTGTAGCATTTATTCAGTTTTACATAATCCATAGAATTTAGTCTGTTTTACATAATCTGTAGCATTTATTCTGTTTTACATAATATATAACATTTATTTTGTTTTACATAATCTATAGCATTTATTCTGTTTTACATAACCTATAGCATTTATTCTGTTTTACATAATCTATAGCATTTATTTTGTTTTACATAATCTGTAGCATTTTTTTACATAATCTATATCATTTATTTTGTTTTACATAATCTATAGCATTTATTTTGTTTTAAATAATCTATAGCATTTATTCACTTTCTTACTTACTTCAACATGCACAAAGTATACACACTGAATTCACGCCTCCCGAACCCATCACATCAACCCCACAGTTCCACAATTAGTGGCCGATCCTGCACACTTACACATTTCGGCAAACGATCCAGCCATCTCATCCAACCATGCGAAAGTTAGCAAAAAATAAACTCCGATTGCATTCTCTCAGCTGAACCAACGACCCTGCGAAACCCCCCTTCCTCCCACCCCCCACATTTCCTACCTACCTCCCTTGGATCCACTAAATCTGTATCGCAACAAAATCGTCACTGTCCTATCCTATCCTATCCTATCCTATCCCGTAACTCAGAAGTCGTTGGGGCACCCATAGCGGCTCAACCAAAGTTTTCCAGATTTTGAGGTTATGTCAGCCAGGCTAGCTATAAATAGCTTCGCCGATGCTTCCTTTCACTGGAAGGGGGGTGCAGGCCAGCTATAAATAACCCGCAGCATGCGAAACGCGGAGGTTCTAAAAAGGGCTGCTCACATAGGAATTGAGCTGGTGTGCACCCCACAGATGATCGTTTAACCAGCGTATTCCATCTTTCTCTGCCATCAGCAACTTTCATAGCTTCGCTCAGTGTCAAGCCAGTCCATTCTCGAATGTTGTCCTCACACCTCTTTTTCTGTCTCATTCTTCTTCTGCCTAATTTGCACCGTGCCTTGCAGGATGGTCTTTGCAAGGCCTGATACTCTGGTGACCATACCACCAGAGTGTTTGTTTCTTCACCACTGTGAGCAGGTCATCGTGTT
Source organism: Oncomelania hupensis (assembly GCA_036898135.1). Lineage (NCBI taxonomy): Eukaryota > Metazoa > Mollusca > Gastropoda > Littorinimorpha > Pomatiopsidae > Oncomelania > Oncomelania hupensis. The sequence goes on from CM072512.1 coordinate 598,902, forward strand.
GTCCAATGGCTAGTGTGATGGTCTGTTGGATTTCGTCGTTGGTGGTGTGCTGGGTATAGGAAATGCCCAGAAATCTTCTGTCGCACCTCATCTCCATTCTTCGTTGTAGGTCTGCCGTGAGGGTCCTTGTTTTGCAAGCGTATAGGAAGATGGAGATAACAAGAGAGCCCAGCAGCTTACCTTGGAGTGTAGACTGATGGTCCTGTCTTTCCAAATGGGCTTCAACCTAGTCAGGGCAGCAGTTTTTGTGCGATCCTGGAGAGGACTTCCTGTCGGGAACCCATTGTCTGATTGCAATGGCTCATAAATATTTGAAGCTATGTGCTGTGTTGAGAGATTGGCCTTGGACTTTGATGTCCGTATTGATGCCATTGGTGTGGTTGGTCATCATTTTGGTCTTCTCTGCATTTATTTCCATTCCATAGTCTCTGGAGGTGGTGTCAAGCCTCTGTACTAGCTGTTCAAGTTCTTGTTCCTCTCCAGCCAATCCATCAATGTCATTCGAAAAACGGAGGTTGCAGATTGCTCTACCACCTATGGTGACTGTGCCTTCGTGATCTGCAAGGGCATCTGCCATGATGTGCTCCAGGAAGATGTTGAAGAGTGTTGGCTATGTCTTCTAATTCCCCCCTCCATCCCCGCAGTTAGGGTCCTCCTGACATTCCAGGTCCCTATGACGACGTTGTCTCTCCTGCGGATCTTGCTAAGCTGTCCATCAGTAACACACTTATCACCTCCGTCCTGGTGGCCAACGGTAGGCGCGGTCCTTGGTGACCCAGGCGACGTCCGATCCGGTATGGGGTGAGTGGTTCTTTTTATCATACAGTGTTTCTTGGGTAAGAAAGACCTGGCGGGGTATAATCCTCTTCAAGCTGTTGGCCACAGCCGAAATCCACGAGTACAGTGTGGCTCATCTTTGACCAGAGCACATGGTCGTTGAACCTATAGTAAGGTGAGGTTCCTCCGCCCTGGCCGTGAATTCTGTGTAGAAGACTTTTGCCCAGTGATGCCGTTCTGACATCACTCCTTGTTAGTGGCCTCTTACGACACGCCGGAAAACGTTGGGTGTTTTCTGTACAATGCCCGAACCCACAGGAACACACACAGAAAGGTAAATCGAGGAATTTTAAAAAAACAATGTTACATTAAAATAAATCATGGAAAAAAAAGAGAAACATGCATATGAATAAAAGTGGTATTGACTTTATAAACACCTCTCCCTCTCTTTCTCTCTCTCTGACACACGCACGCACGCACACACACACACACACACACACACACGCACACACACACACACACACACAATGCCTAAGCACATGTACTCAACCCCATACAGACGCAAGCTCAAGTATACACTTAGACCTCACACTTTAACGCCTGGGCCTAAATCAATATATTTTATATTTATAAACATAAATGTATTCAAAATGCCAGCGAAATTTCCATGCTGAGCTGAAGATGTAGCCAAAAGCCCGTGAAAATATTACTCTCAAAATGTAGACAAATGCCAGCGATATTTCCTTGCTAAGCAGAAAATGTAGTCGTCGGCGTCATCGCATCGTCAGCATAACCTTTGTGGTCACTGTTATTCCATGGCAATTTGTTATTGTTCAAAGTACTGGTCCATTGGTATTGTTATTGTTCAAAGTACTGGTCCATTGGTATTCTTTCTGTTTTGCACGGCCGGAAATAATTTTTCCAATATAATCCTTTGGACGAATAACATTTCTTATTTCTTATGTATTATGTCAATCAATTCTGTTCACCATAATGTCTTGACGCTTATCTCCATAATATAATTATTTGTTTATTTTATATTGTTACAGCTGGATTTGTGGACATGGATCCCGCAGAACTAGAGACTCGAATCAAGATGGCCGACATTCAACGACAGTATCGCGAAAAAGAACGAGAACTGGCCAAACTTCTGCCCAAGAAAATCAAAGAGTAAGTTTGAGGTTGAACAAGCAGAAGAGATTGAGAAGGAGGAGGAGGAAGAGGAGGAGGAGAAGGAGAAGAAAAAGAAGAATAATTACTAGAAGAAGAAGAAGAAGATTACTAGAAGAAAGAGAAGGAGTAGAAGAAGATTTTTTTCTTTTATCTCAAAGAATTATGGATGAATTTTTCACGAGTTGGTTTTGGTTGGAGATTTAGAAAGAAGGGAGCTGGAAGTCAGGGAGAGCTGAAGGGAAGGTCTGTCAAATAATGACTTAATGCTATTTGTCGCTCCACTTGTTTGAAGGAGATGATCAAGCCAGACGTTTGTCATTTTTATCAATGCTTGTGCCAGTCAGCCAGCCAATCACAGGCATTTTCATCGATGCAAACGTCGTCACAATTGGCACAATTTGACATATCTGGAAGAAAAAAAAGAAAACTAGTCATATTTGACATAATTGTTTTGTGATAGGATGACACTTTAGTCTTAGCTGTAGAGTATTGATTTGGGGAGACAAAAGTTTAGGAAGTTAGGAGTCTTGCCAGAGGAAAGGGACTGGCGCTAGCAGTAGCGTCTGTTAATTTATTGTTTCAACTTATATTATGAATACTAATTGACTAAGATTACTGGTGCATACAAGTAGATATTGACTAACTGTATTTGATTACTGTTTGTGTGCATGGGAGTGTTGACTAACTGTATTTGATTACTGTTTGTGTGCATGAGAGTGTTGACTAACTGTATTTGATTACTGTTTGTGTGCATGGGAGTGTTGACTAACTATATTTGATTACTGTTTGTGTGCATGGGAGTGTTGACCAACTGTATTTGATTACTGTTTGTGTGCATGAGAGTGGAGGGCGTGGAAGTATGTGCATGTACAGGCATCATGTATATAATTGCTGTTATTGCTGAATGTTTATCAGTACGCTAAAAAAATTAATACAACAATCAACAACACCATTTTATGTTTACAGAAGTGGAGAGGTCAAGCGTGGTCGTGGGCGACCCAGAAAACGCCAACTCCAATCTGGAAAGAAATACGATGATGAGAGGTCAATATTGAGAAGTTTTATTTACTAATTAATTAATTTATTTATTGTAGGCGTTATTTTATTTATTTGATTCTTTTTTCTTGAACAGATTAGATTTTGTTCCCATTCCACTGCATATTACATTAAATTTCGATAATACAAATAGATAGATTTTGCCATTTTCCAGTTGGATTTAGCTGATCATTTGATGCTCGTGCAAATGAGAAATGTGTAAAATACAACAAACATATACAACAATTGAAGATTAGTATGGAAAGTCCTGTCGCATTTTAACTTTTGTTTTGTCGGGTAACGGCTGTACACACTACATTTGTGTTATGGTTTCCTTTATTTTTTATGGAGCAGAGCTTAACGACTGGTTAATCATTTGTCGTTCAGTGGCTGGTCCATTCATAGAGCAGAGCTTAACGACTGGTTAATCATTTGTCGTTCAGTGGCTGGTCCATTCATAGAGCAGAGCTTAACGACTGGTTAATCATTTGTCGTTCAGTGGCTGGTCCATTCATAGAGCAGAGCTTAACGACTGGTTAATCATTTGTCGTTCAGTGGCTGGTCCATTCATAGAGCAGAGCTTAACGACTGGTTAATCATTTGTCGTTCAGTGGCTGGTCCATTCATAGAGCAGAGCTTAACGACTGGTTAATCATTTGTCGTTCAGTGGCTGGTCCATTCATAGAGCAGAGCTTAACGACTGGTTAATCATTTGTCGTTCAGTGGCTGGTCCATTCATAGAGCAGAGCTTAACGACTGGTTAATCATTTGTCGTTCAGTGGCTGGTCCATTCATAGAGCAGAGCTTAACGACTGGTTAATCATTTGTCGTTCAGTGGCTGGTCCATTCATAGAGCAGAGCTTAACGACTGGTTAATCATTTGTCGTTCAGTGGCGGGTCCATTCATATAGCAGAGCTTAACGACTGGTTAATCATTTGTCGTTCAGTGGCGGGTCCAATAGCTCAGGCAGTAAGGCCCACAAGGAAGGTGTGCCAGCCAAGAAGAAGAGGCCTGCTGAAGAACTGGTGGACAGAGTGTTCAGAAAGCTGCCGCCTGCCAAGCTGGGCAAGCTCAAGATCAAGTCTGAGTCCTTGAAGCACAAGCGTCGACACTCCACTGATAATGGTGAGTTGACAAGTACTTAACTCCACTGTTAATGGTGAGCTGTCCATTTACATAACTCCACTGATAATGGTGAGCTGTCAATTTACTTAACTCCACTGATAATGGTGAGCTGTCAATTTACTTAACTCCATTGATAATGGTGAGCTGTCAATTTACTTAACTCCACTGATAATGGTGAGCTGGCAATTAGCTCCACTGATAATGATGAGCTGGCAATTAGCTCCACTGATAATGATGAGCTGGCAATTAGCTCCACTGATAATGGTGAGCTGGCAATTAGCTCCACTGATAATGGTTGAGCTGGCAATTAGCTCCACTGATAATGATGCGCTGGCAATTAGCTCCACTAATAATGATGAGCTGGCAATTAGCTCCAATGGTAATTCAACACATCTTTATTACCTCTTACAAGGACTTATGATCATGGTCAGTTACTGGCTTAACTATCGTTGCTGTAGGTCCAGCGAATAGTTGGGTATGTGGTTAAGGTATTCATTATTCACCGTGTCATTGTCTTGTTTTGTGACTGATAACCTTGCTGTAGGTCCAGCAAATAGTTGGGTATGTGGTTAAGGTATTCATTATTCTCCGTGTCATTGTCTTGTTTTGTGACTGATAACCTTGCTGTAGGTCCAGCAAATAGTTGGGTATGTGGTTAAGGTATTCATTATTCTCCGTGTCATTGTCTTGTTTTGTGACTGATAACCTTGCTGTAGGTCCAGCAAATAGTTGGGTATGTGGTTAAGGTATTCATTATTCTCCGTGTCATTGTCTTGTTTTGTGACTGATTAATTGATTGCTTTATTGAAAACGGTGTCGTTAACGTTAACGTTCATACCACTGTTATTGTTGGATGGTTGTTTGAGAACGGTGTCGTTTATCGTTGACGTTCCAACCACCGTTATAGTTGGTTGCTTGTTTATCATTAACGTTCATATCACCGTTATAGTTGGTTGCTTGTTTTTTTCCTGTTACCGCATTTGGGTGTCTGCGTGAGTACCAAGCAATCAAATAATGTCGCTGCCAAAAGTATGCTTACATCCGATTTGTAATTAATTAATTAATGAATGTATAAGTTTGCCTTCCTTCAGTTCAGTTCTTTTATTTAAAGCCTATTCATGTTTAAACATGATTTTAGCCGTTCACTCATACCCACACTCCTACTCACAAACCTACTCACACACATACGCGCACACACACACAAGCCTATATATCTCTCTCTCCGTACATATAATACTTCATACATTTTACAAAACGTTTCTTAAATCAGTACTAAGAATAATGGTGGCTATTTTTTCTATTACTATACTGTTGTATAATATATTATTAATTTTAATATTATCAGTGTTTTTTAACATTACACATTTTTATGTGCATAATGGCAGCAATGATGTGCACTCAAATAATAAATGATTTTTTTAATTAGTTGCTGGCATAATATTCACAAATAATGTTAGGTAGGTAGGGTTTGAGCGCGCCACTGGCTGCGACTACACTTTCCCTGGGGAAGGCGGCCCAGAGTTTCCCGATAAAAAGGGATAATAAAGTGCAGCCAAAAAAATATATATATATATACAAGTAATACCATTTATATATTTTGTAATCCACGAGCGCATTTTATATAGAAGTTTTGAAATATTTTTTGAACACGATATAATCCTATCCTATCCAGTCCCGTAACTCGAGGTCGCAGGGGCACCACAGATGATCGTTTAACCAGCATACTCCATCTTTCTCTGTCCTCAGCAACCCTCATGGCTTCGCTCAGTGTCAAACCAATCCATTCTCGTATGTTGTCCTCTCATCTCTTTTTCTGTCTCCCTCTTCTTCTACCTCCTTGCACTGTGCCTTGCAGGATGGTTTTTGCAAGGCCTGATGATCTGGTGACGTGGCCAAACCATCGGAGTTTCCGTTTCTTCACCACTGTGAGCAAGTCATCGTGTTGTCCAATGGCTTGTGTGATGGTCTGTCGGACTTCATCGTTGGTGATGTGCTGGGTATAGGACATGCCCATAAGTATTCTGTCTCACCTCATCTCCATGCTTTGTATTCTTCGTTGTAGATCTGCTGTGATGGTCCATGTTTTGCAAGTTTATAGGAAGATGGAGATGACAAGGGAGCGCAGCAGTTTTACCTTGGAATGTAGGCTTATGGTCCTGTCTTTCCAAATAATTGGGCTTCAACCTCGCCAGGGCAGCAGTGGTTTGTGCGATCCTGAGAGGACTTCCTGTCGGGACCCATTGTCTGATACAATGGCTCCTAAATATTTGAAGCTATGCACTGTGTTGAAAGATTGGCCTTGGACTTTGATGTCCGTGTTGATGCAATTAGTGTTGTTGGTCATCGTTTTTGCTTTCTCTGCACTTATTTCCATTCCATAGGCTCTGGAGGTGGTGTCAAGCCTCAGTACCAGCTGTTCAAGTTTTTGTTCCTCTCCAGCCTATCCATCAATGTCATCCGCAAAACGGAGGTTGGAGATTGCTTTTATATGTAGGTGTTTTGTTAATATTTTATAATGATGTTTGTATTCTATTTTGCTTTTGTAAACGAAGGTTCGATAAATTAGAGTATAGCCTCAGCACCCCCTGCTTGGGGTGCCTTTATTTTGATGTAACCGGCTGGTGGAGTGCCTTCAGTGTAACCACTAGAGTTGTTTCAACAGATCTTTTATACGGATCATGGGCGAGTCCTCTTTCAACCAAGTTGTCTCGATTTTGTGGTCCTGATTCGGCTCTTTGCAGTCCGCTGGACCCTCTGTAAATAACTAACTAACTAACTATTATTCTCCTAATTTTGTAAAAACTGTAAAACTGATTTTGAATTAACACAAATTAATCCAAAGATGTTTCAATAATGTGTTGTAATGCCATTAAAATAGCATATCATTCACAAGTAAAGATTGAAAATCTTTTCCCAATACAATAGGATGTTTCTACTTTAACCACTATCAAATGACTCAAGTACTGAGCTAGCCTTCAATATTTGTAGATGAAATGGATAGTTTTGTTCTTAGTGTTATTTTACTTCACTTACAAGAGCATTAATAAATTCACCTTTTGAAACTTTAGAATAATCTATATTAAAATTTACAGATAAATGTTCCGGTAAAATAGGCATAGATGTATTTGAAATATTAATGTTACATTCAGTCATTGTTTGAGTTACATAATTTTTAATTGGCTGAATATAAGGAGTATTTTTCTGAACGTTGTGGATATTCTTTAGATTAAAAAAGATGTTAAATGTTGAATACTTCAAATATGAAAACTTCGAATTACATATTTGGAGCATGGGTCCTACTTCATAAAAAATAATTGCATTTTATTTATATCTTTCAATTGCATTTGTGTTTACTGGAATCCCAAGAACTAATTTTACTGCTCTGCAATCTAAACTTTGTAGTTTCTTAGTATAATTATGTGTTTGAAGCAGCAAAATAAATTTCTTGACCATGTGATAGTATTGATCTAGTGCTCAGTTGTCCGGGCGTCATACCATGCGCCAAAGGCTGCGGGTGGGCGTCTCGGACGGTTTGAGTTAGATCCTGTATCGGCCAGCGCCTTGATCCTTAGGCTAAGGCGCCTTATAAATGACGAACATTAGTAAGAGAAACAGTTAAATGAAGTAATGTGGGGTTTTTCACACTTTATTGTCCCTTTTTATCGGGAAATTGTGGGCCGCCTCCCCTGAGGAAGGAATTGTCTCAGTCGGTGCATGTTGCGCGCCCAAACCCAACCTACCTAATGTTAGTTGTGCTATTTTAAAAAAAAAATTATTTTGAGAGCAAACCGGAGTACCCGGAGAAAACCCCCGAGAAGTTGCCCGAGTCGAAATTAAATATTGGGATAAAATAAGGCCCCACAATTACAATTTTCAGAAGATTAATTGGTTTTCTTGCTTTAGTAATTAAATATTTAAAGTGAGTTCCCCAAGTTAGTTTTGAAGTCAAATATACTCTTACAAATTTAATAATTTCTTTACATTGTAATTTGTACCATTCAATTCTAATTTTGGTAGCCATTTTGAATTTTGACCATGCGTTCGTTTGTTTATCTTTAGTGTTATTTTAAAAATATCTATTGTCCTTTGAAAGTACAATACAAAGCGACAGAGCCCACTCCAATGACTTATTAAGGACCGGATACCACCCGCATCTTCCTCTTAACCATCAGCGGAAACGTCACATCATTCTTTTCAGCCAATCACTTGCGCCTTTGTGGACTGGATAGTTTGCAGTCCACATCTATTTCATTTCGCAAGAGGAAATGTTCATCTGTACTCATTTCAATATTGCGGGCTGGGATAGGAGGTGCAGTGGGAGGGTGTGGCTGGGATAGGAGGTGCAGTGGGAGGGTGAGGCTGGGATAGGAGGTGCAGTGGGAGGGTGGGGCTGGGATAGGAGGTGCAGTGGGAGGGTGGGGCTGGAATAGGAGGTGCAGTGGGAGGGTGAGGCTGGGATAGGAGGGTGAGGCTGGGATAGGAGGTGCAGTGGGAGGGTGGGGCTGGAATAGGAGGTGCAGTGGGAGGGTATGGCTGGGATAGGAGGTGCGGTAGGAGGGTGTGGCTGGGATAGGAGGTGCAGTGGGAGGGTGTGGCTGGGATAGGAGGTGCGGTAGGAGGGTGTGGCTGGGATAGGAGGTGCGGTAGGAGGGTGTGGCTGGGATAGGAGGTGCAGTGGGAGGGTGTGGCTGGGATAGGAGGTGCAGTGGGAGGGTGGAGCTGGGATAGGAGGTGCAGTGAGAGGGTGAGGCTGGGATAGGAGGTGCAGTGGGAGGGTGTGGCTGGGATAGGAGGTGCGGTGGGAGGGTGTGGCTGGGATAGGAGGTGCGGTAGGAGGGTGTGGCTGGGATAGGAGGTGCGGTAGGAGGGTGTGGCTGGGATAGGAGGTGCGGTGGGAGGGTGTGGCTGGGATAGGAGGTGCGGTAGGAGGGTGTGGCTGGGATAGGAGGTGCGGTAGGAGGGTGTGGCTGGGATAGGAGGTGCGGTAGGAGGGTGTGGCTGGGATAGGAGGTGCGGTGGGAGGGTGTGGCTGGGATAGGAGGTGCGGTAGGAGGGTGTGGCTGGGATAGGAGGTGCAGTGGGAGGGTGGGGCTGGGATAGTAGGTGCAGTGGGAGGGTGTGGCTGGGATAGGAGGTGCAGTAGGAGGGTGTGGCTGGGATAGGAGGTGCAGTGGGAGGGTGGGGCATGGATAGGAGGTGCAGTGGGAGGGTGTGGCTGGGAGCTTTTATTGCGCAGGTCTGAACGTTATATTTTGTAATGTGCGTATTCCTTGACAACATTTGTTTTTATAAATGAGAGAGAGAGAGAAAGAGAGAGAGAGAGAGAGAGAGAGAGAGAGAGAGAGAGAGAGAGAGAGAGAGAGAGAGAGAGATAATAAAACAAAAAAAAGAGGACGGAATTGCCTCTGTTCAACCGAAGTTCTTTTAGATAACATAGTCTGGTCCGTTCTTTTGTATCGAGAGAGAGAGAGTGAAAGAACCTGGGGAAAGAAAGAGACAGAAATATACACAGAGAAATAGAATACGTCGCGGTTATATGGGATTTACACTTGATCTATTTATACAGAAGAGAACGACAGGCAGAATCGATTGGGCAGGGTCTGCATTCATGTTCCGCTGATAACTATGATTTGGCACGACACAACGCCGTTAGAACCGTTGTCTGGCGAGTTTGTTATTGATAGTGAGCGTGAAGTTTACAGTCGGTGTCGGAGCGTGTGTGTGTGGTTGTGTGTGTGAGGTTGTGTGTGTCCTATCCTATCCTATCCTGTCCCATAACCCGAAGGTCGTAGGGGCACCACAGATGATCGCTTAACCAGCATACTCCATCTTTCTCTGTCCTCAGCAGCCCTCATGGCTTCGCTCAGTGTCAAACCAGTCCATTCTCGAATGTTGTCCTCCCACCTCTTTTTCGGTCTCCCCCTTCTTCTACCTCCTTGCACTGTGCCTTGCAGAATGGTCTTTGCAAGGCCTGATGATCTGGTGACGTGGCCATACCATCGGAGTTTCCGTTTCTTCACCACTGTGAGCAGGTCATCGTGTTGTCCAATGGCTTGTGTGATGGTCTGTCGGACTTCAATGTTGGTGATGTGTTGGGTATAGGAAATGCACAGAAGTCTTCTGTAGCACCTCATCTCCATGCTTTGTATTCTTCGTTGGAGATCTGCTGTGAGGGTCCATGCTTCGCAAGCATATAGGAAGATGGAGATGACCAGAGAGCGCAGCAGTCTTACTTTGGAATGTAGACTGATGGTTCTGTCTTCCCAAATGGGCTTCAACCTTGTCAAGGCAGCAGTTGTTTGTGCGATCCTGGAGAGGACTTCCTGTCGAGACCCATTGTCTGACACAATGGCTCCTAAATATTTGAAGCTGTGCACTGTGTTGAGGGATTGGCCTTGTACTTTGATGTCCGTGTTGATGCCATTGGTGTTGTTGGTCATCATTTTGGTCTTCTCTGCACTTATTTCCATTCCATAAGCTCTGGAGGTGGTGTCAAGCCTCTGTACAAGCTGTTCAAGTTCTTGTTCCTCTCCAGCCAATCCATCAATATCATCCGCAAAACGAAGATTGGAGATTGCTCTGCCCCCTATGCTGACTGTGCCTTCGTGATCTGCAAGAGCATCTGACATGATGCGCTCTAGGAAGATGTTGAAGAGTGTTGGAGAGAGTAGGCATCCTTGACGCACACCGATTGTTGTTCTGAACCAGTTCCCGATGACGCTGTTATGGAGGACTGCACTGGTAGCCTTGTCATACAGGCTTTTGATGACTTCTATAATTTTAGGGCTGATGTTGTAAACTTTCATGGTTGCCCATAGAGCTGCATGCCAGACTCGGTCAAATGCCTTCTTGAAGTCTATGAACACATGATATAGATGTTGTTGGTGCTGTAGGTATTTCTCACAGATTATTCTGAGGTTGAAAATCTGTTCAGTGGTACTTCGCCCTGCCATGAATCCTGCTTGTTCTTCAGCTATGATTTGTTCAGCTTGTGGTTTCAACCTGTTGAGTATTATTTTCAGGAGGACCTTGCTGGGATGGCTGATGAGGCTGATGGTGCGGTAATTTTCACACTCCTGAAGGTTACCTTTTTTGGGAAGAGTGATGACAAGCGACTGGGTCCATGGTGTAGGCCATTCCCCACTCTGCCAGATCTTGTTACAGATAATGGTGAGAGCATCAGTCATCGCTTCTCCTCCTGCTTGTAGCAGTTCCGCTGGTATGTTGTCCACTCCCGCTGACTTCCCTTTCTTCAGCGATTGCACTGCTGCCTCAACTTCTTCCCGGAGAATTGGGAGGATTTCTTCTTCTTCTCTGCTCTCGGGACATGCTAGAACTGATGGGTCTCCATTTGGTGTATGGTTGTAAAGGTCAGAGCAGTACTCTGTCCATCTGTCCAAGACTTCTTGTTCTACTGTAAGGCAAATGCCAGACTTGCTTTGGATAGTGGAGACTTTGGGCTGTTTAACACTTGTCAGCCGCTTCACCGTCTGGTAGGCCTTCTTGCTGTTGTTCTTGTTCAGATTGTTCTCTATTTCCTGGCATTGATCTTCTATCCAGTTCTCCTTTGCTGTACGCATGCCTTTTCGGATGTCATTGTTGATTTTTCGGTAGACATCAGCTCCCTGTGAGGTGTTCTTTTTCTTTTTTAACTCTCTTCGTTTATCACACAGATCCAAAAGTTCAGGTGTGATCCACGGCTTCTTCTTTGGTCGGTGCTTGCCAAGGATCTCAGTGGCGGCATCTGTTACAGCTGAGTTGAAGGTATTGGTCATGGTGTTGACATCTACTTCGCCTGCCCCCAAAATAAGCAGTGGTGCAAATTTCCCTCCAATTGTGGCCTGAAATATTTTTGCCACCTCCGGGTCTTGCAGTTTGTCCAGGTAGAACTTCAGCCTAGTGCACTTTGCTGTATTTACTCTCTTCAAATGGAGCCGGAAAGACATCATCACGAGATCGTGGTCACTTCCAATGTCTGCTCCTGGAAAAGTGCGTGTCCTGCCAATGTTGATGCTTGATCTGAAGCGTTTCTTGACCATGATGTAGTCGATCTGGTTGTGATGTTCCCCGCCGGGACTGTGCCATGTCCATCGTCTGGATTTTTTGTGGAGACCAAGCGTGTTTGCCAGTACCAGATTGTTGTATCTGGCAAACTCCAATAGCCTCAGACCCCTGTCATTTGTCTCGTTGTTGCAGTGGGGTCCGCATGTGTCTCCCCAGTTGTGGTGCGCATCTTGGCCAACCTTGGCATTCCAGTCGCCTTGCACTATGACTATGTCCTTCTTCGGCACTTGGTCAAGGACCGCCTGTATATTTTCATAAAAATCCTCCACTTCGCTGTCTTCATAGTCTGATGTTGGGGCATAGGCCTGGATGATGGTAATGTTGAAAGGGGTTGCTCTCAGACGGATGGTAATGAGTCTACTGGAGACTGGGCGGCAACCCATGACAGTGGCTAGAATGTTCTTGTGGACCAAGAATCCAACGCCGTGTTCGTGCCTGTCATCTCTACCGCTGAAATAGAGCTTGTGGCCTTTGTCAGTCGTTGTTTCACCTAGGCCTTTCCAGCGCAGTTCGCTGATACCTAGAACGTTCCATCGATAGTGGTCCAGCTCGTGGGCCAGTTCTTCTAATTTTCCTTCCGCAGTTAGGGTCCTGACATTCCAGGTTCCTATGACGATGTTGTTTCTCGTGCGGATCTTGCTAATTTGTCCATCAGTAGCATACTTTTCACCTCCGTCCTGGTGGCCAACGGAAGGCGCGGTCCTTGTGTAGCCGGGCGACGACCGATCCGGCATGGAATTAGTGGATAGCCTCATCATGTGTTGTGTCTTGGGCAAAAAAAAGACCTGGCAGGGCCCAATCCTCTCCAGGCTGTTGGCCACAGCCGAAATCCACGAATACAGTGTGGCTCGCCTTGGCCCTGAGCACGTGGTCGTTGAACCTGTAGTAACGTGAGGTTCCTCCGCCCTGGCCGGTGACTTCTGTGTAGAAGACTTTCGCCCAGTGATGCCGTGCTAACATCACCCCTGTTAGTCGCCTCTTACGACACGCCGGGAAACGTTGGGTCTATTCTATTTGCCCGAACCCACAGAGTTTACTTAAACTATGCATAGACTTTAAATGCTCATTTACTTTACTTACCCCTTGGGGTCATGAGCAATCTTGTCTTTGTAGATTGTTCTAACCTATAAAGGGAAAAGTGAAAGCCCCAGTTGAAAACCTGTCTTGCCTTTGTAGGCATGACAGATTCACTGCGGCAACAGTACCCCCGTTGGAGTGCCGGGGGTTTCAGTATAAATAGTATCCCCACTTTATGGAAATTTAGTGCTTTAAATTCCCACTGTCGCTATCTTCCTCATTTATTCTTTCCCATTCCTGCTCTGTCCTATCACTCTGCTATACTATCTTCTTCTTCGCTAGATCAATGACCTACCTTTTTTCTTGAAAACTCTTCCTGGACAAGACTCCTTGTTTGTGTATGGTGTCTGTTGGATCAGCTTGGGAGTGTTGGACGCTTTCTGCTGGGTGGTCACTAGGGCTTCCTATGATGTTAGTATTTAGCACTGTAGGCATTTTATATGTATGTGTTTTGTTGATAATTTATAATGATGGTTGTATTCTATTTTGTTTTTGTAACCGGGGGTTCGCGTAGTTGAGGTAAACCCTCAGCCGTCCCCCGCGTGGGATGTCTTTATTGTAAAGTGACTGGCCGGTGGAGGGCGTTCAATTTTCCCACTAGGGTTGTTTCAGCAGATCTTTTATGCGGATCAGGGGTTGTCCGGTCCTGATTTGGCTCGGAGGAGTCCGCTGGACCTAAAGCAACAATCAATCAATCAATCAATCAATTTACTTTACTATGGTTGCTGTGCGTAACTACTTGCTTCTGCACATGTTTGTTGTTCTTAATTGTGTATTTTATGTTATCTAGCTGGACTTTTTCCTTTCATGTTTGCTTCCAATCATGTCAATGTTTTGCCACTTTTTAAATTTTATTTGTATGGGCCACCCTTGTGAGGCACATGCTTGTGTGCATTTTGCCAATCTTAACTATTGTGAGACACATGCTTGTGTGCATTTTCCCAATCTTAACTATTGTATGTTTACTATTATAGTTATTATTACTATTATTTATTATTATTGTTTACTATTATTTTTTGTTCTTGCTCATGCCACAGGAAATTGTCTTGTTTTATGTGCACTGTTTTATTTATGATTTCTTAAAATAACCAGCCAGACAAATGTAATGGCCTACCTTTATAATATTTGTAATATAATATGCGATATGGATTGATACGCAAACTAATATAGTCACACTTTTAATAGGATCGTGTTACCGCCAACCCAGTCATGCCGTAGATTATTGCAGTTTCCTATCCTATGCTATTGCAGTTTCTTATCCTATGCTATTGCAGTTTCTTATCCTATGCTATTGCAGTTTCTTATCCTATGCTATTGCAGTTTCTTATCCTATGCTATTGCAGTTTCCTATCCTATGCTATTGCAGTTTCTTATCCTATGCTATTGCAGTTTCCTATCCTATGCTATTGCAGTTTCCTATCCTATGCTATTGCAGTTTCCTATCCTATGCTATTGCAGTTTCCTATCCTATGCTATTGCAGTTTCCTATCCTATGCTATTGCAGTTTCCTATCCTATGCTATTGCAGTTTCCTATCCTATGCTATTGCAGTTTCCTATCCTATGCTATTGCAGTTTCTTATCCTATGCTATTGCAGTTTCCTATCCTATGCTATTGCAGTTTCCTATCCTATGCTATTGCAGTTTCCTATCCTATGCTATTGCAGTTTCCTATCCTATGCTATTGCAGTTTCTTATCCTTTGCTATTGCAGTTTCCTATCTTATGCTATTGCAGTTTCCTATCCTATGCTATTGCAGTTTCCTGTCCTATGCTATTGCAGTTTCCTATCCTATGCTATTGCAGTTTCCTATCCTATGCTATTGCAGTTTCCTATCCTATGCTATTGCAGTTTCCTATCCTATGCTATTGCAGTTTAGTCCAACAAAGTCTCAGCAAAGTTAATAATACCGGATGTAAATTTTTAGTATTAAACGACTTTAATGATGATTTCATTTATCCGTTCAAACACATTAGAAAAATGAAATAATGTACAACCTACACCAACTTAATAATTCCGAGACAAGAATCACAGCAACTACTAGCATATGCTTGGACCTGGTCTTGACCCTGAGCCTACAAAAGTATACAAGTCTTAGCTGCAATTTGTAGTCAATATACCTTGCCTAACCATCACAAATTCTGTCAGTAGAGTTGTTCTTATCAAAGGACCATATACAACTATGACCGTTTAGATTCTGATCAATTTTGCAATCTGCTCTCACAAATAGACTGGCCTGGGTTAGTCATAGCAGGGACTATACTTTTAATCAGCAGAAGATTGAATTCAATTCAATTCAATTCAATGGTTGAATTTATTGTCTCTTCACGACAGTGATATTAGACAATTAATTTAGTTACAAAACAATAAAACAAACAACTGTAGTGATAACAGTTACAACACTGTTTATAAGGACGATTTCATGATGACGTTTACGATATCGTAAATAATAGGACTTCGCACAACTTCTCGAATGTCACAAGTTGTTGCGTTTACACCACTGTCTTTGTAATTGCAGCACTGAGCAATCAACAATCAGATGTTGGACTGTAATGTTTTCTGAACATATACATGTAATATCTTTCACATATTTCGTACTTCATGAATTCAATCGTAATTTATAAACCAGCCTTGACACACTTCTAGGTCCTTTTACAGCACTTCCTAGTTTAACATTTCTGTAAGCAACTTTTTCCAAAAGGGCAAAATATTCACATGCAGCTAAGTCAACCTTGAGCATGACAGCGTCAGAATTGTCCGCTCCTGACTTAGCCAACGCATCCGAGAGCTCATTACCATAAATACCTACATGAGATGGTACCCAACAAAAAGTCACACTGGTACCTCTCATATGTAAACAATGTATAAGAAATCGTATTTCAAACAATAAATCTGTACGATTTTTGCTTTTCCAATTTCTTAAGGCGAGGAGCACAGCCTTAGAATCAACACAAATTGCTATTTGAAGTATTTGTTTAGGAATAGTTAAAATGAATTCTGTAGCCATTAATATAGCAACAAGTTCACATGTGAATATTAATAAATTATTACCCAAACAATAAGAACGTTTGATTTTTAGTGCGGGTATACTAAACCCTGCACCACATGCTGATGACTCGAGTACACTACCGTCTGCAATAATGATAATTGAATTCAAGACTACTTGGAAGCTGCCTGTAAGTGTATGCCTGTTAAAACTGTTACCGTAGGCATTAGAGACGCTGCATGGTTACTTTTAGAAATTTGACAAGCCTTAAAACGTAGGAACGCGCTATTCAAATGTAGGAACACGCTGTTTAAACGTAGGAACACGCTATTCAAACGTAGGAACACGCTGTTTAAACGTAGAAACACGTTTGAACAGTAGGAACACGCTGTTTAAACGTAGGAACACGCTATTTAAACGTAGGAACACGCTATTTAAACGTAGGAACACGCTATTTAAACGTAGGAACACGCTATTTAAACGTAGGAACACGCTGTTTAAACGTAGGAACACGCTATTTAAACGTAGGGGCACGCTATTTAAACGTAGGAACACGCTATTTAAACGTAGGAACACGCTATTTAAACGTAGGAACACGCTGTTTAAACGTAGGAACACGCTGTTTAAACGTAGGAACACGCTGTTTAAACGTAGAAACACGTTTGAACAGTAGGAACACGCTGTTTAAACGTATGAACACGCTGTTTAAACGTAGGAACACGCTATTTAAACGTAGGAACAAGCTATTTAAACGTAGGGACACGCTATTTAAACGTGCAAAGTTAAGCAACACTGTTACGACTGCAGAAATTACCGACAAATTAGGTGGTCCTGATTCGGCTGTTTGCAGTCCGCTGGATCCTATAAATAATGACTAACTTAATGACACTTTAGAAACCAAGTTACAGTAATTATTATAAATAGGAAATTAAAATAGCACAACAAACGAGACCAAAAAGCATCAGACTCTACTAAATTTTGAACCAAAAAAATGGTAGAAAATAACGAAGGCATTTATAAATAAAAAAAAATAATCTGACGACATATATATTTTTAGTGTATATTTTATCAGGTTTTCTTTATTCCACTGATCTGTAATATAGTTTGTGTGTATCAAACAATAGGTAGGCTACACCCGATGTAAGTCGCCTCTTGTGATTGGGAAATAATCTCCTCTCACTTGCGGGAAGATAGCACCTCTCCATAATGATTATAACTACTGCTCTAGATGATAAAATGGTGGACCTTTTTCTGCTACTACATATTGTATGTCGCCTGTCTTATCAATTATCAATCATTTATGAACGCGCTCTCTCTCTGCCTCCTGTCATTGAGAACGCCACTTGCCATTCATGAATGACTGAACACACGGAGTAGTTGAAAGCAACTTTGAAACAGAGCATTAGACACTGATCATAGCGATAAAGCAATTGTCAAACGTTTGGCTATCGGGCCTTCTCCAACACAGCTCCAATGCTATGGAATGATCTTTCCATAACATTGAAACAATCCAAGTCTGTGGCAGATTTTAAGAGAGCCTTGAAAACGCTCTTTTTCACATCGTCCGGATAGACTTTAAAAAAAAATCAGCTGCACATAGCTTTTGTCTGATGGCCACATCTTTATCTCTTATTACATAGTTGTCTGATGGCCACATCTTTTTCTCTTATTACATAGTTTTTGTCTGATGGCCACATCTTTATCTCTTATTTCATAGTTTTTGTCTGATGGCCACATCTTTATCTGTTATTACATAGTTGTTGTCTGATGGCCACATCTTTATCTCTTATTACATAGTTGTTGTGTGATGGCCACATCTTTATCTGTTATTACATAGTTGTTGTCTGATGACCACATCTTTATCTCTTATTACATAGTTGTCTGATGGTCACATCTTTTTCTCTTATTACATAGTTTTTGTCTGATGGCCACATCTTTATCTCTTATTACATAGTTGTTGTCTGATGGCCACATCTTTATCTCTTATTACATAGTTGTTGTTTGATGGCCACATCTTTATCTGTTATTACATAGTTGTTGTCTGATGGCCACATCTTTACCTCTTATTACATAGTTGTTGTCTGATGGCCACATCTTTATCTCTTATTACATAGTTGTTGTCTGATGGCCACATCTTTATCTCTTATTACATAGTTGTTGTGTGATGGCCACATCTTTATCTCTTATTACATAGTTGTTGTCTGATGGCCACATCTTTATCTCTTATTACATAGTTGTTGTCTGATGGCCACATCTTTATCTCTTATTACATAGTTGTTGTCTGATGGCCACATCTTTATCTCTTATTACATAGTTGTTGTCTGATGGCCACATCTTTATCTCTTATTACATAGTTGTTGTCTAATGGCCACATCTTTATCTCTTATTACATAGTTTTTGTCTGATGGCCACATCTTTATCTTTGTTGTCTGATGGCCACATCTTTTTCTCTTATTACATAATTGTTGTCTGATGGCCACATCTTTATCTCTTATTACATAGTTGTTGTCTGATGGCCACATCTTTATCTCTTATTACATAGTTGTTGTCTGATGGCCACATCTTTATCTGTTATTACATAGTTTTTGTCTGATGGCCACATCTTTATCTTTGTTGTCTGATGGCCACATCTTTTTTTCTTATTACATAGTTGTTGTCTGATGGCCACATCTTTATCTCTTATTACATAGTTTTTTCTGATGGCCACATCTTTATCTGTTATTACATAGTTGTTGTCTGATGGCCACATCTTTATCTCTTATTACATAGTTGTTGTCTGATGGCCACATCTTTATCTCTTATTACATAGTTTTTGTCTGATGGCCACATCTTTATCTCTTATTTCTAGTCCGCAAGCGCAATGAGCATGAACCTTGTTATCGTGAATACCTGCGCTACACAAATCTACATCATCATCATCTACTACTACTACTACTACTACTACTACTACTACTACTACTACTACTACTACTAGTAGTAGTAGTAGTAGTAGTAGTAGTAGTAGTAGTAGTACCACCACCACCACCACCGAGCCTTACAGATCGGTAGCCCGGTACTACTGTGTTTGGCTGTGTCCGTGGTGCCCAGCCTTACAGATGGGTAGCCCGGTACTGTGTTTGGCAGTGTCCGTGGTGCCCAGCCTTACAGATGGGTAGCCCGGTACTACTGTGTTTGGCTGTGTCCGTGGTGCCCAGCCTTACAGATCGGTAGCCCGGTACTACTGTGTTTGGCAGTGTCCGTGGTGCCCAGCCTTACAGATCGGTAGCCCGGTACTGTGTTTGGCTGTGTCCGTGGTGCCCAGCCTTACAGATCGGTAGCCCGGTACTGTGTTTGGCAGTGTCCGTGGTGCCCAGCCTTACAGATCGGTAGCCCGGTACTACTGTGTTTGGCTGTGTCCGTGGTGCCCAGCGTCCGAAGGTGACATTTGCGTACTTTTTTCTCAAACTGATAAACGGATTTTTTTGAAACTTGGTAGTTAAGGTGCGGTCTGACGGGAAGCGAAGCAGAAGCAAAGCGGTAAACAAAGCAAAGCGTCTGCTGCTAGAAACAATTGCTTTGCTTTGTGAAGCGGTCACACGATGAGAAGTTTTGCATAATAACAGTATGTAGGGGAAAGTAAAGCAGCGAGGGAGAGAGATGGGCATCACCCTCATTACGCTGGCCTAAGATAAGTGTGATCTCCAACATCACGCTCCTTTACGGCCACAAGGCTATAGGATTACCTTTACCACCTTACCATCACCTACCACCTATATACTTAGACCTTGCCTGTACCTCCAAGGTAAAACCATACTTATGCAAATCGAATGAAGTTACGATCGTGACGCTCTTTTCAACAAAATTTTTTAAAATGTTTTTTTGATGTGAGGGGGGTGGGTGGAGTGCGTGTTGTACGTTGGTTTGCGGGCGTTAGAGAAGTAGGGAAGGGGGAGGATGGTTGTGGAAGGGCGTTAGAGAAGTAGGGAAGGGGGAGGATGGTTGTGGAAAGGCGTTAGAGAAGTAGGGAAGGGGGAGGATGGTTGTGGAAGGGCGGGGCTAAGTCTGTAAAGGAGAGAAAAGGGAACGGGGTGCTAGTCAAAGGAGCGGGAACAATAGACGGGAACACGGGGCGTGTGGAGAAAAAAGATCAACAAAATGGGCCGTCTTGAAATTTCTATGCTGGGAAAGGGAAAACGGATCAAATGAAAGGCAAGAAATATGATTTGAGGTCAGTATTATTCAGCTCCTACTTGTGGCCACTTTATTTCACTAGTTTTGGCGCGAGTTGTAGGGGTGCTGGTTTGTGAAGCGTTTTTCAATAATTTTCTCATTGAGGTTGCAGGAAATGGGAGACAGCTTATGTTTTATTTATGGTCTCGCATTATGCACAGTGCACAGACCCAGCTGTGAGAATTCTCTCTCGCGCACCATGTTCCCAGCGCAAGGTCTTCATTATACTGGAACAAGGAAGAGAAAGGAACTCATTTGGTTTTAAAACAGAAAAGTCTTCCATCGTTATCCATCATAGTCACCAGTCATCTGATCCTAAATAAATTGTCACAGATAATCACAGCTGGTGGTACCATTTCAAAAGGCGTTGCGCACGACGGTTGCGTTGTAAACGATGGTTGCGTTGTAAACGATGGTTGTTTGAGACCTTGTCTCACTGTGTGCATTGCTATGTAGAGGTAGTAACTTCTCTGTCTGATTGATTGAACTGAGTTCAACATAGTTGTTGTCTTAATGCTGTCCAAACCCAGCAACAAACTTCTCTGTCTGATTGATTGAACTGAGTTCAACATAGTTGTTGTCTTAATGCTGTCCCAACCTTTTTTCCTGTCTGTTTGGCATTCAAAGTCCGTAAACCAACTTGATGATAATTATTATAATTTTGTTGATGATGATAGTTACTATAAATCATCTTGTTCCTTGTGGCGGAACTATTGATAGCGACCAAATCCAGTTTTGATGCTGCCTTGTGCCTGAGATTGCTTCCGTTTTATATAAGAACAAAAATATTTGGAATGTTAAACGTAATAATAATAATAATAATAATAATAATAATAATAATAATAATAATAATAATAATAATAATAATAATAATAATAATATATTTTATAGCGCGCAATACCAAACATGAAGAGAGCTCAAAGCTCAACATTCATTCTTACGCAATGCACAATGACATACATTTCAATAAATCTATAATAAAATAATTTAAATTAATAAAATACTCATATACACACACACGCGCGCGCATGCATACACGCAAACACGCGCGCCTATGCACACACGCACACACACACATAAAATAATAAACGGAAGTATATGACAAACATGCCACTATAAAGAGACAAATTGTACAATAACACTAAGAAATACTAATAGGTAGGTACTCAGCATCACCAAACTACAACTATCCATACACACATCTACACACACATACACCACATACACACACTTAAACACTTTCTCTCTCTCTCTCTCACACACACACACACACACACACACACGGAGTAGCACAATGATATCACACAACAATCCGTCCACTGTTCTCATAGACCACCAGTTTAACAGGCCAACCAAGTTCTATCCACTGTTCTCATAGACCACCAGTTTAACAGGCCAACCAAGTTCTATCCACTGTTCTCATAGACCACCAGTTTAACAGGCCAACCAAGTTCTATCCACTGTTCTCATAGACCACCAGTTTAACAGGCCAACCAAGTTCTATCCACTGTTCTCATAGACCACCAGGTTAACAGGCCAACCAAGTTCTATCCATTGTTCTCATAGACCACCAGGTTAACAGGCCAACCAAGTTCTATCCATTGTTCTCATAGACCACCAGGTTAACAGGCCAACCAAGTTCTATCCACTGTTCTCATAGACCACCAGGTTAACAGGCCAATCAAGTTCTATCCACTGTTCTCATAGACCACCAGTTTAACAGGCCAACCAAGTTACATCCACTGTTCTCATAGACCACCAGGTTAACAGGCCAACCAAGTTCTATCCACTGTTCTCATAGACCACCAGGTTAACAGGCCAACCAAGTTCTATCCACTGTTCTCATAGACCACCAGGTTAACAGGCCAACCAAGTTCTATCCACTGTTCTCATAGACCACCAGTTTAACAGGCCAACCAAGTTACATCCACTGTTCTCATAGACCACCAGGTTAACAGGCCAACCAAGTTACATCCACTGTTCTCATAGACCACCAGGTTAACAGGCCAACCAAGTTCTATCCACTGTTCTCATAGACCACCAGGTTAACAGGCCAACCAAGTTCTATCCACTGTTCTCATAGACCACCAGGTTAACAGGCCAACCAAGTTCTATCCACTGTTCTCATAGACCACCAGGTTAACAGGCCAACCAAGTTCTATCCACTGTTCTCATAGACCACCAGGTTAACAGGCCAACCAAGTTCTATCCACTGTTCTCATAGACCCCCAGGTTAACAGGCCAACCAAGTTACATCCACTGTTCTCATAGACCACCAACACGCTGGTTACCAGGACAACCAAGTTCCATCAAGACGGAGACCGTCTTGGTTTCTTTTTTCTTTGTTTTAATTCCAGCAAAGACGGTAGAACAATAAGACAGGCAACTTAAGGCTTGTGAGCGATCCCGGATATAGAGTACTGTCCCTTAGGGCGTAGACGAATAACAATCAACTTTCTCTCTCTCTCTCTCTGCATATCTATATGGCCTCGTGGCGCAGTGGATTAGTCGCCGGTTTCCTATGCCGAAGGTCGCGGGTTCGATTCCCGCAAGGAGCAAACGTATGTGACTTAGGTACGAGACTATTGAGATCACCGAAGGTTTTCTCCGGGCACTCCGATTTCCTCCCTTTAATAATGGTAGGCTACTGGACGCAGTCAATATAAAATTTCAAAAATTTTAATTCGATTTTCTTTCCGTCTTCCAATAGCGATCTTCCTGCCTTTACACCACCTGTTTGAGTGGTGGATGTGTGTGAGGGTGGATAAGACAGTCAAGCGGGTATATATAATACTGGATATTATTATTATTATTATTATTATTATTATTAGTAGTAGTAGTAGTAGTAGTAGTAGTAAATAAATATTAATAATAATAATAAAAAAAAAAATAATAATAATAATAATAATACAGGATGCTATACGCGCCTTTCCCCAAATCATTCAGGATCAAAGCGCGGCGATCTATACCAACATACACGCTCACCTGTCTCATCCACCCTCACACACACCAAATACACATCCATCACTCCAACAGGTGGTGTAAAGGCAGGGAAATCGCTATTAGAAGACGGAAAGAAAATCGAATTTTTATCTTTGAAATTTTTATATTGACTGCGTCCAGTACCATTATTGAAGGGAGGGAGGAAACCGGAGTGCCCGGAGAAAACCCTCGGTGACCTCAATAGTCTCGTACCTAAGTCACATACGTTCGCCCCTTGCGGGAATCGAACCCGCGACCTTCGGCATAGGAAACCGGCGACTTATCCACTATAATAATAATAATAATAATAATAATAATAATAATAATAATAATAATAATAATTATTATTATTATTATTATTATTATTACTATTACTATTACTTTTATTATTATTATTATTACTTTTATTATTATTATTATTATTATTATTATTATTATTATTATTATTATTATTATTATTATTATTATTACTATTATTATTATTATTATTATTATTATTATTATTATTATTATTATTATTATTATTATAAATCAACAGTTGTTAAATACTACAGCATGCACGATCACATGAATTTAATACTATAATGACACTGTTCCTTGTATTCCTGAATGAATGTTTACGTCTACAAGCCAAGGGAAATAACCTAGTCCGTGTCCTCGGCTTCATTAGTATATGACTGTATAGAAGAAGTTGCCCGTCTTATTGTTCTACCGTCTTTGATTCCAGTCACGCCTTTACGCTTCCATCTTCTTAAACTTTGACCTCTCACCCTCCTTCTCCACCCCCTTATGCCGAGACTCACCTCCCTTTATGCTGTTATTTACCTCCCGTTATTAGGCGACACTCGGCACTCCATCTTCACTGATCACAATTATTTTCCCATCTAACTCCTTTGCCAAGTACTACTAATCACCAACTACAACGTAAACATCAAATAGGCGACCAACTTGTCCATATCCAATGGAAACTGACTGTAGACTGGAGAAATCGGCTCCTTGCAAACTAAACTAGCTGCTTGTATGTTTTGCCGACAGCATAGAATGATGCAAAGCATAATGTAGCATAATCATAGCATAACTATAGCATGATGAGACACGGTATCGAGGTGTCACGAACCGGTATTGCAATTATTAGGGTCCAATAACATTATATTATTGTAAGTTTGTTTTCTTGTAAGAAGATATTTGTAGCTGCTGTGGGAGTTAAAGTTTGATTGGTTGAGCTGAACACTTGACTGCTCACTAATGTACATTCAACGAAATCAAGTCATTCTTTTGTTGACTCTACTGGAGCTAGATGGTGCGGACGTCTGGCAGCTGTGTCTGCAAATATACATTGTTTTATTATTTGAAATTGTTGTATTATAAATGAAATAGTATTAGTAAACGATGATATTGTATTGGTTATGTAATAAAAATTAATTATAAATAACTTTGATATTAGTGCGAAGGATGGAGTGGCGAGGAGACGAACATAGGGATTGACTGTTATTGGGAATAACCAATTGAATTCCGATAATTAACTGAAATTGAAGTTGAAACTATAATTACAGTGTAAAGTATTCATTCCATTTGTAGTAATACAATTAATTGGTGTCATTGACGTAATAATTAGTTGTTATAATCAGTTGTAGAAATGTTGTTTATGTTGGTAAACTGTATTCGATATGGATGAAATTGGAATGTGTATTGCGGCACTGGTCCCGTCACAGAGGAGAGAAAGCGGTATATGTAATGGTCCAAAGAAAGTGTATCTAGAAACTTATGGTTAACTCCTTTGTCAGCCGAAGTCTTTAGCTCAGTGCATCCTGAAGACGAGAAAAAAGAAGAAGAGAAGAGGAAAGAAGAAGACGATGACGACGAAGAAGATGATGAAGAGGACGAGGGAGAAAAGGAGGAGGAAGAAGAAGAATAAAGGAGAAGAGGAAGACGAAGAAGGAGGATGAATACGGAGTAGGACGAAGAAGAAGACGAAGAAAGAGGCGAAGGAGAGAAGAACGAGGAAGAGAGAAGGAGACTGAGGACGAGGAGGAGAGAGAAGAAGAGGACGAGGAGAAGAAGAAAGAGAAGGGGAGTGAGATGAAGGAGGCAGAAGAAGAAGACGACATAGACGCATAAGAGACGCATAAGAGATTAAAGAACGAGTCATCGCCGTATCACACAACAAGAGGTCGAATGTCAACGTAAAGCACGAGTCATCGCCGTATCACACAACAAGAGGTCGAATGGCAACGTTACTGAGGTGTGACATATCCCGTGGATTTTCCTGGGGTTTCTGTATAAATAGTATCCCCACTTTCTGGAAAATGAGTGCTTTAAATTCCAACCGTCTCTGTCTTTTTCCTCTGTGCCTTTGTTATTCCTACTCTGTTCTATCTATCTACTTATTATCTTGCTTCGTTAGAACAGTCACCTACCTTTTTCATTAAAACAACTCTCCCAAAACTTCTTGTTTATGTATGGGGTCTGTTTGGTCAGCTTGGAAATTTTCAACGCTTTCTGACAAACGTAGCAATGCAGGCATTTTTTATTAAATGATATTGTATGATGCTGTTTATATTCTGTTTTGGTTTTGTAAATGGGGATTCGATAAATTAGAGTACAGCCTCAGCATCCTCTGCATGGGAGGCCTTTATTGTAAAGCGACCGGCTGGTAGAGTGCCTCCAGTGTTACCATTAGGGTTGTTTCAGCAGATCTTTTATACGGATCAGGGGTGAGCCCTCTTTCAACCAAGTTGTGGTCTTGATTCGGGTCGTTGCAGTCCGCTGGACCCTATAAACAATGCCTAACTAACTGTGATATATATATATATATATAGATTCACGCATGCATGCACGCAGCTTCTTAAATACCCATTTTCGTTACACGTGGGTGAAACATTATTTGGAAATAAATAGCCTGGTTGTTATACAGTGTATGACATGAGCGTTATTAGATATATTTCAAATGTGGAGAGAACAATCCTTATGACACTGATCAGTTGTTTCACACTGAATTTCAGATGTGGAGAGAACATTCTTTATGACACTGATCAGTTGTTTCACACTGAATTTCAGATGTGGAGAGAACAATCCTTATGATCTTGCTTAGTTATTTCACACTGAAAGTTGTGATAATTGTTGTGGTATGTTTAATAGTGTTATTGTGTCTACAAATTGTATTACATTTGTTTTATAACAGTGTTATTGTGTCTACAAATTGTATTACCCCACCTGACCGTTATCAAATACGTTTGGTTTATAATCGTGTGTTAGTCCAGTATCGCATGACCTGCAAGCATGATATTGATTGTATCTGCTAGGTGTAAGACTGATTGGGTCTGTCAGAATGACACTCTCACTGTGCGATGAGCTGTTAGAATTAGGGCCAGGGGCAAGTAAAGCTGTCATAATTGGGGCCACGGGCAAATAGGGCTGTCAGAATTGGGGCCAGGACAAATAGCGCGGTCACAGTAGGAAAAGGCTGGTGTAGGTGGCGACTGCCTCGTGCGACTCCGCGAAGTTGCAGAGTAATATTTTGTATTTTATATTATCAGTACTGGCAATGCAATCCGCGAAGTTGCAGAGTAATATTTTGTACTTTTATTATCACTACTGGCAATCCAATCCGCGAAGGTGCGGAGTAATATTTTGTATTTTGTATTATCAGTACTTACAATCCAATCCACGTGCATCGCGCACAAGTTCAGCGAACATCAAAGAGGCAGTCCTTTTTGGGGCGCTAGAGAAGGCCAGTGGTTTTCCGCAGTTCTTAAAGGTTCATTGTAGATTATAGTCACATCACACCGGAGCGTATAGGCGACTATTGGTCGCAGTATTCTGACACCAGCGAAACAGTTGATGATAAGGAAAAAACAATATGGCCACAAATTGGCCAATCCGGGATTCGAACTAGGTATCTTTGGGTTACTAGCAAACCGCTCTATCAATTGAGCTACCCAGTCCCTCTTCGCGACCATAGTCCTGTGCACAGATTGCATAGGCAAGGCTAAAACTGACCAGTGGTTTGCCGCAGTCCTGTATATAGATTACATAGGCAGTCCTGTGTATAGATTGCATTACATTACATGAGTATTGCTTTAGGTCCAGCATAGGCAGTCCTATGTATAGATTACATATAGGCAGTCCTGTGTATAGATTACATAGGCAGTCCTGTGTATAGATTACATAGGCAGTCCTGTGTATAGATTACATTACATTACATGATTATTGCTTTAGGTCCAGCATAGGCAGTCCTGTGTATAGATTACATAGGCAGTCCTGTGTATAGATTACATAGGCAGTCCTGTGTATAGATTACATAGGCAAGGCTAAAGAATACTAGTGGTTTGCTGCAGTCCTGTGTATAGATTACATAGGCAGTCCTGTACAGTATAGATTAAATAGGCAGTCCTGTGTATAGATTACATAGGCAGTCCTGTGCATAGATTACATAGACAGTTCTGTGTATTGATTACATAGGCAGTTCTGTGTATAGATTACTCAAGTTCAAGTTCAAGTTCAAGACACTTTATTACCCAATGAATTCAAAATACATAGGATTTCGTTTTGGTGATGCGGTAAAACATTCAGTCCCTCTGCAACAACAAACAACCTTCCACTGGACATTAAAACATTGAAATACTCTAATAGAGAAAGTTATTTTCAGGAGTAAAGCACAGGCGCACGCCCACTCGCAACCCCCACACGCACACGCATACTCACGCATACCGCATGGGTATCTAAATTAAAACGTAATGAGATAAAATACATTAAAGAGTCAGAATTGCACCACTAACACATTATCGCAACTAATAAATTGGCGTTTAAGTATAACACCTCATGCTCTGTGGATAACTGAGGACACTGGTACCGAGAGGGCAGCCTCGGGGAAGAAGCTGCGTCTAAACCGGCTAGTTCTAACTTTTAGTGCTCTGAAGCGTTTGCCTGACGGGAGGAGTTCGAACAGATGGTTGGCTGGATGGGATGGGTCGCCAGTAATGTTGCTGGCCCTTCTTGCCAAACGCGTGCTGTATAAGGACGCGAGGGATAATAAATCGCAACCTATGATTTTTGCCGGGCGTTTCACAATTCTTTCGAGTTGAAACTTCTCGCCTGAAGTGGCGCCTCCAAACCAGACTGTGATACTCAAGCATAGGATACTCTCAATCACGGCGCGATAGAAATGCGCGAGTATTATCTGGTTAAGTCCGAGCCTCTTGAGCTGTCTCAAGAAGTGGAGGCGCTGCTGACACTTCCTGATAATGGACATGCTGTTATTGTCCCAAGACAGGTTGCTGGAAATGACCGATACATAGGCAGTTCTGTAAACAAGTAAGTTCTGTGTATAGATTACAAAAGCAGTTCTGTGAATAGATGACATAGCCAGTTCTGTGTACAAATTACATAGGCAGTTCTGTGTATAGATTACATAGGCAGTTCTGTATACAAGGCAGTTCTGTGTACAGATTACATAGACAGTTCTGTGTATAGATTACATAGACAATTCTGTGTACAGATTACTTAGGCTGTTCTATATATAGATTACATAGGCAGTTTTGTATATAGTTTACATAGACAGTTCTGTGTACAGACTACATAGGCAGTTCTGTATATAGATTACATAGACAGTTCTGTGTACAGATTACATAGGCAGTTCTGTTTATAGATTACATAGACAGTTCTGTGTACAGACTACATAGGCAGTTCTGTATATAGATTACATAGACAGTTCTGTGTACAGATTACATAGACAGTTCTGTGTACAGATTACATAGGCAGTTCTGTTTGTAGATTACATAGGCAGTTCTGTGTACAAATTACATAGGCAGTTCTGTATATATATGTAATCTGTGTACGGATTATATAGGCAGTTCTGTCAGTACAAATTACATAGGCATAGCTAGAAAAGAGAAGGGCATTAGTTTGCCGCAGTTTTGTATATAGAGGGGTCAAAGGTACAAGTGATCCCCTACACTTTCGGTCATCGGGAAGAGAGGAGCGCGGGTCACTTTTTAAAGGGGCAGTTTTATTAGGGCGATGCTCATTTTCTCACAATTCGCCCGTTTTCCTTCTCCAGACCAGTCTGTTGTTTTGCATTCTTCAACTTTTTTCTGGCACTCCATTGGTTAAATTCAGTCCTGTTTCAGAGGATTTCATTAAAAAAAAACAACTATCCTTCAAACTCCTCCCAAGTCATGTGAATTTAACCCCATGCCCACCAAATTTCTCTTTGACCACCTTGACATTTTACTTTCCACTATTACCAACATTATGAACGAGTCTATTACACCTGGTATTGTTCCCCCTGAGTTCAAGACTGCAATCGTCAAGCCTTTATTGAAAAAATCCAACCTCGATCGTAATGATCTGAAGAATTACCGACCTATATCAAATCTTTCTTCTCTCTCTAAACTACTTGAACATCTCATTCTTCAGCAACTTCTCTCCCATATATCTGCTCACAGTCTTCTTACTTCTCATCAGTCTGCTTACCGTCCTGGGCACAGCACAGAGACCGTTCTTCTTCGCGTTCTAAATTATCTTCGGATTTCTTTAGACAAAGACAAAATTTAAGTTCTTCTTCTCTTGGATCTTTCGGCCGCTTTTGATACTATCGATCATGAAATTCTGTTATCACGTCTCAATAACTATTTTGGAATCCAAAACAGTGCTCTTAACTGGTTTCGGTCTTATCTCTCAGAAAGAAAACAAGCTGTTCTCGTAAACGGTATTACATCTACCGCACAACCACTTGATTTTGGCGTTCCTCAAGGCTCTGTGCTTGGCCCTATTCTGTTCATTCTGTACACCTCTACTCTCTCACGTCTCATTAACTCACATTCTGTCCGCCACGAAATGTATGCTGATGACACCCAACTTAATCACTCTGACTCTCCTTCTAACTTCAATCATTTAGTTCAGACCCTTCAAGATTGTGTTACTGAGGTAAAATCTTGGATGTCAAACAACCGTCTCAAGCTAAATGATAACAAAACTGAGGTCCTCCGTGTTTCTCCGTCATCTGCAGACCCCTCTTCTCTTCCCTCAACTATCACTGTTGGAACTACTTCTATTTCTTTTTCCGACACTGTTCGCGATCTTGGGTTTTTTTTCGATCAGGATCTCTCCATGCAGCAACACATTGCAAAAACTTGTCAGATTGCATACATTGAACTTAGACGTATAAGCTCCATTCGACAGTATCTCACACAAGAAGCAACAAAAACACTAGTTAGCGCATGCATTCTGTCTAGATTGGATTATTGTAATTCACTCCTTGTAGGTTGCACACAGAAAGTCCTTATACCTCTTCAGCAAGTCCAAAACTCTGCAGCTAAACTCATCTCCAAAGCACGGAAATCACAGCATTGCACGCCTCTCTTTCAAGAGCTACACTGGCTCCCAATTGAACAACGAATTAAATATAAAACCTCATGTCTCTGCTACCACATCATCTCTGGAACTGCTCCTAGCTATTTTTCCAAACTTTTGACTGTCTATGTTCCTTCTCGGTCTCTCCGCTCCTCTGCAGATGAAAGGATGTTCCGTGTACCAGAATACCACAGGGTGAGACACGGTGGTAGAGCTTTCAGTTTCTTCTCTGTTCAGACCTGGAACTCGCTACCTCGGTCCGTCCGTAACAGTCCTTCACTAGCGTCTTTTAAAACGAACTTGAAGACGCATCTTTTTAGAGAGGCCTTTTCTTAGGTGCCATGAGTGAGTGTTGTTAGTTATTTTTGGTGTTGAGATGTATATGTGGTTGCGTGTTATTGACCAATGTAGGCATGTTGTGTTTACATTTGTTTGTGTAAAGCGCTTTGTGATTTTGGAAAGCGCTGTATAAATTGCCTGTTATTATTATTATTATTATTATTATTATTATTATTATTATTATTATTATTATTATTATTATTATTATTATTATTATTATTTTCACTTCCTCGCTGCTTTACGATTGTGAAGAAGTGCTGACGGTCTGTGTGCTTTGACTCAGGTGGTCAGAGATGATGTTGTATGGATGACGGTCACATAGACAATGGGACCACCAGCGGCGCCTACTGTTGTCGCTGCCTGTGGCTATGAAATGGGGAAGCCTGAATAATTAGCGGTAACCCGAGATCACTCTGTCATTGTTTTGCTGTCATTTCCCTCTGTAGGGACCGACTGCAGTGCAACAACTGATTGCTGTGCTTTCGACTCTCTCTCTCTCTCTCTCTCTCTCTCTCTCTCTCTCTCTCTCTCTCTCTCTCTCTCTCTCTCTCTCTCTCTCTCTCTCTCTTGTTCATTGCTTATCATCGTTGCCAGATGGGCTGGTTGATGTGCAGGTCATTACATCTTGGGTGATTTTTGTTTAAATAAAATTATTGTGTTTGTAAAAGAGAGAAGGTGAGGGAGGTAGTGATGCTTGGATGTCCATGGGGAAGGGGAAGAGGCAGGGGTCTGGACTTGCATTAGAGGTGTGCCCCTGTTGCATGATGACGGCTACCTCACTGCTACACTCATGTTCCTTCCACAAACAAAAGACAACCTTTCTTGACCTCTTGAACTATCAAATTTGAAACATCTTTGACAGTCGATGGTAATGACAAAGAGACCGCGTTTATACGTAAAGCACCGTTTCTCGCAGCTCGATCTGCCCAGTCATTGTATCAAAAACCACAATGAGAATGAGATCCAACAAAAGTCTACATATGTACCATTTACAATTAAATTATTATTGAGGTATTTAATTTCAATGATAATATATTTTCTTTCTTTATAGGAATTGGAATTTAACGCCTGAAGATTTAGAATCTACAAATATTATAATACTTTAATAATTTTCAAGCTCACAAAGAGGGATGGGTAATATACATTCTTTATTATACATAAATTTTATATTTTTTAAATGTGTCTGGACTAAATCTTTTGTATAAGTTGCAATAGTTTGAAACATTTTAGTGTATCGAGTTCTTTTATGGAAGATGACGTCTGATCTTAACTGCAATTCTTTCTCTGTGCTATTAAATACCGCAGCTGCTCTTATAATATATTTAGCGCACATTTTCCTCCATTTTTCTAAAGGAATAACATCTGCTACTTCATACGTTAAACTAGTTTTAGTATGAATGGAAACACCTAGTGCTAGTTTTATAGCTTTGCTATCTAAACTCTGTAATTTATTAAGGTAGCAGGCAGGAGCAGAGAAGTAAACTTCCTGTCCATATGTTAGTTTTGATCTAACAAGAGCACAAGCTAAATGAACTAAAACTTTTGAATCTTTACCCCAAGGTTGTCTAGCAATGATTTTCAACAGGTTATACCTTTTAACTGCTTTGTGTGGTTAATTTAACAAGGTGATCTATAGTGGATCGGCCTTTTTGAAATCCTGCCTGATTAACAGGGATTATATGTTGTTTTTGACAATAATACGTCATGCGTTCTAAAATTATCTTCTTAATTAGCTTACTAACATGAGAGGTTAAGGCGATAGGTCTATAATTAGCTGGATCTGTTCTTTGTTTGCCAGCTTTTAAACTAGGAATTACTAGAGAAGACTTCCATATTTCCGGCATAGTTCCTCGTAAACAACACTTTTTGAATGATTGTATGTAGTAGATGCAACGACTTTTCTGGTAAATTAAATCATAATATATAGGACATACCATCCAGGCCTATAGCTGATTTTCTAGGTCCTAGACTAAACAAGGCATCCTTAAATTCTTGAAAAGAAATATTCGCATTTATGAACAAGTCATTGTCGGGAAATGGATCGTTATATTCATCTAAACACCCTTTTTCTTTTCTGTCATTATACATTTGCTGAGATAAAGTATAGGAGCAGCTGACAGTTCCAAAAATGTTTACAAATTCTTCAGCTTTTTCAACAGGGAATGGAAAAATATTGTTTCGTACTGGACACTGTGACAGCCGATATCCACTTTTCATTTCAGCAACTTTTTTCCAAGCCTTCGTACTGTCTTGTGAACTGGCTATTTCTGTTAGACAAGTACTGTCTTGTGAATTAGCTATTTCTGTTAGACAAGTACTGTCTTGTGAATTAGCTATTTCTGTTAGACAAGTACTGTCTTGTGAATTAGCTATTTCTGTTAGACAAAATTCTGTAAAGTAGTTTTTCTTTTCAGCCGCAATTATTGTGTTGCATTCTATTTTTGCCTTTTGCATTTCTTCAAAAGATTGGATTGATTTAAATTTTTTCCAGTTTTTGTATGTTTGTTTTTTCTTTTTAACTGCTGTGTCACAAACTTGTGGGTGTGTGTGTGAACGTGAACATAACAAGAAGGGTCAGTATAGAGCAACTTGCGTAATTATTCTACTACCACGAGGCATGCTTTCACTTACATACACTTGTAAGGAGATCGAAGACTTTATGGATATTTCCAATTTGTATCCAGAATTATTATACCCTCGGTATTATCAGGCACCAGACACGCTTTTATTCCGTGAGAACGCACTTACCCGCGTGCTCAGAATAATCTGCCCGTTATCGTCTGTTCGCGTTTTCCACGTCGTGTCACGAAAATATACCGCCGTGCCATCGGGGATACAGTTACCAATTGCTTCCCTTATGTGTCGTCTCGAATTAATTGCGCAGGTTGGGTGTGAGCTGTCTATTTTCATTATGTCTACTTTCATTATGTCTATTTTCATTATGTCTATTTTCATTATGTCTACTTTCATTATGTCTACTGTCATTATGTCTACTGTCATTATGTCTACTGTCATTATGTCTACTGTCATTATGGAGTAGCTGGCAGAGATAGAGGAGTGATTGGGCTGGAAACACTTATTTTCACGCCTATGAACGTCATAGAATGAATGTTCCTGTTACCATGATTGCCCCCACCCACCCCTTTAATGACCCGGCCTCCTCTTCTTCACACATGTGTGTTTGCGTAATGACAGCCGTTTAGGTGTCATTATATGTAGCCGTTGGAAGAGAGAGGGGGGGAGAGAGAGAGAGAGAGAGAGAGAGAGAGAGAGAGAGAGAGAGAGAGAGAGAGAGAGAGAGAGAGAGAGAGAGAGAGAGAGAGAGAGAGAGAGAGAGAGAGAGAGAGAGAGAGAGAGAGAGAGAGAGAGAGAGAGAGAGAGAGAGAGAGAGAGAGAGAGAGAGAGAGAGAGAGAGAGAGAGAGAGAGAGAGAGAGAGAGAGAGAGAGAGAGAGAGAGAGAGAGAGAGAGAGAGAGAGAGAGAGAGAGAGAGAGAGAGAGAGAGAGAGAGAGAGAGAGAGAGAGAGAGAGAGAGAGAGAGAGAGAGAGATTGTGTGATTGAAGTGACGAAACGTTAAACGTTATGCTGAAGTCTGTTTGTTTATTGTGAAGAAAGGCTTGTGCTGTCAGCGCCGTAAAATCATGCAAGGTGGATTTGAATGATTATAAGACACGAAAGACCCTTAATGATTGTGAAAACGACATTTCGTTTGTAAACAACCTCTCCTGTCATCCGTGTATGGGTGTGTTTCAGATGGGTCCAAAGAGTCCAGCAGGAAGAAAGAAAAACATAAACACGGTGAGCATCGCATATAAAGCAAGACGCCTCATACCTATAGCCCTATTAACATACATACCTATAGCACTAACATACATACCTATAGCACTAACATACATACCTATAGCACTAACTAACATACATATAGCACTAACATACATACCTATAGCACTAACATACATACCTGTAGCACTAACATACATACCTATAGCACTAACATACATATGTAAAACTGGGGTGTGTGGGTGTGGTGGTAGAAAGGAAGTGTCATTCACACACACACAAGTGGGTTTCATATGTCCACGAAGACCAGGCGTTTGGTGTAAGTTCAGGCAAGGAATTTATTGCTTCTAAGGGATGAGATAGGACAAAAGACGACCCTGAAAACAAATAATGGGTCTCATAAATATAGGTATCTATAATCTTTAAATGTTTATAAAACTAGTAAACAAAATATTAAACAACATAATCAATTGTAAACAATATATGAGAACTATAAACGCACATGATGTTTATATAATGTGGTAATCAAAACATCCGGTAGGTCACTTCCGGGGTCACTTCCGGTGACTCAAAATTAGAGTTCACAATTATAAGTTATATGCAAAATGTACAAAAAGAAAATAATTAAATGGGCTAAACTATTGAAGGTTATAATAAATAATGGCTTAATGAATAAACTCGACGTATTACTACATGATGAAAATACATCATCATCATCATCATCATCATCATCATCATCATCATCATCATCATCATCATCATCATCGATAATAAATTATCGATAATATATCAAACATGATAAATCTTAAACAAAAAGAATTATACATTATATTTTTAGAATAATGATAACTTACGAAAATCCTTTTCTTCAAATCACTACATATTTCCGAAAATGTATTTCGAAGCAAGTCGAGTTCACCAAAAGATATAGAAATATATTTACAAACGTGATATAAATGTAAAACCAGAAAATAAATGCAAAGTTCACAATCAATGCAATATTCAAAAACAAGAAAATATTCAACGTACCGATTCAGTGTGAAACAGGTCCAAAGAATATAACACAAACTTGAACTTGAAAAAGTAACAATTACTAACTTCAAAACTATCACATCTTATGATACACACAGGCTGACAAAACTGACTGGCTGACTGACTGAGACGCTGCGAGCGCTAAGGCTACGAAAAGACTGACAACTTCCTCTCTGATAATATTTCCAAAATCAGAATTATGTTCATGAAAAATAATCTCTGCTTTACAATTATGAAAAATACAGAAAACTTATTATATTATTATAAATGAAATCAGCCAATATGATTTTCCATATCCGACTAGTTCAGCCAATCAAAACTAAGGATAATATTTTAAACCACGTATTTTCCGTATTTGATAATGAAAACTAATCACTAATATAATTATACAGAAAAAGTAATTATGACCATGTCTGATAAAATAGGGATAAAGAAATGTAATATAAAAATGTACGTATAGATCAATCTTTAATACAGTATGTTTGATAAGAATTGCACAACAAAATTTATCATAAACAGTCACTCTATTACATATACCTATAGCACTACCATACAACCTCATACCTATAGCACTAACATACAACCTCATACCTATTGCACTACCATACAACCTCATAGCTATAGCATTACCATACATACCTATAGCACTACCATACAACGTCATACCTATAGCACTATACATACCTATAGCACTACCATACATACCTATAGCACTACCATACAACCTCATACCTATAGCACTACCATACATACATATAGCACTACCATACAACGTCATACCTATAGCACTACCATACAAGTCGTTCTTGTTTTGTTTTAACAAACTCCGCTATGTTGCTATCTGTGTGCTATCACAAAGGGAGATAATTCGTTCAAAGCATTGTGGCCAAGTGGGCTAAGGCGGGACTAACTTGCCTTGTCTGCAGTCCAGAAACCAATGGCGCCTCACAGGTGTGAGATCGAGCCAGCATCTGGGTGTTATGTTTCTCCGAATATTATTTACTTTCGACTCAGGCAACGTCTCGGGGTTTTCTCCGGGTACACCGGTTTGCTCCCCCAGCAAATATTTGAAAAAAGACACAACTAATGTTAGGTAGGTTGGTTTTGGGCGCGCCACAGGCTGCGACTACGCCTTTTCCAGGGTAGGCGGCCCCGAATTTTCCGATAAAAATGGACAATAAAGCATTTAAAAAAACTTGAAGTGAGGAATGGATGGTAGGAGACTCCAATACAAAGACTAGACTCCAATACAAAGACTAGACTCCAATGCAAAGACTAGACTCCAATACAAAGACCACACTCCAATACAAAGACTAGACTCCAATACAAAGACTAGACTCCAATACAAAGACCACACTCCAATACAAAGACTAGACTCCAATACAAAGACCAGACTCCAATACAAAGACTAGACTCCAATACAAAGACCACACTCCAATACAAAGACTAGACTCCAATACAAAGACTAGACTCCAATACAAAGACCACACTCCAATACAAAGACTAGACTCCATTACAAAGACCAGACTCCAATACAAAGACTAGACTCCAATACAAAGACCACACTCCAACGCAAAGACTAGACTCCAATACAAGGACTAGACTCCAGTACAAAGGTTAGGCTCCAATGCAGACTTGCAAGCGATATACTTTTCTGAATGTTATTTTTTTGTTTTGTTTATATTTTTACAGACACGGGTAATCTTTTCAGCAATCTGGAAAGTTCTTTAAAGAGTTCGCAAAAGAAGAAAGTGAAGAAAGAGCGTGACCAGACATCATCATCAACACCATCAGCTGCAGGTAAATGCTGACACCATGTTTAGAACAAAAGCTAACTGTTCAAAGTACGTTTCCTCAATCAACATTCCATTTTCCTCATTCCACTTTTTTTTTTACAGAAGACTGCTCTTTCTCTTTGCTACGATACTCATTCTTGAGTCTTGAAGTCTTTTTGACACAATAGTTTACCAGGTAGAGTTTTAAAAATTAGATTAGGCCTATAGATATCTTTAAAATGAATTGTACTTATGATTTGTATCGAGCGTTATTTAGTATGACGCTGTAACCTTTATTCTCTTCCTGTTTATAGTCGTTAGGCTAAGACTCCTCTCCCAGCCCCATTGTTCTTTTCCTCCTCACGTTAAATGGTATGGATTGTACTGACTTGTTCACCTGTACAGCATGACGTTAAAAGGTATGGATTGTACTGACTTGTTCGTTAAAAGGTATGGATTGTACTGGCTTGTTCACTTGTACAGCATGACGTTAAAAGGTATGGATTGTACTGACTTGTTCACCTGTACAGCATGACGTTAAAATTTGGTATGGATTGTACTGATTTGTTCACCTGTACAGCATGACGTTAAAAGGTATGGATTGTACTGACTTGTTCACCTGTGCAGCATGACGTTAAATGGTATGGATTGTACTGATTTGTTCACCTGTCAGGCAAGAGATTTTGCCGTTTTTTTTTCTCCGGAAATCCGGTATTTTAGACCCTCCCAGGATCGTTCTCGAGATCGGTGTAAATTCGAGGAGAAAATGTAATGGTAACTATATATAAGAGGTTTTGTACAAGTCTGAGAGTGAGAAGT
Organism: Oncomelania hupensis; assembly: GCA_036898135.1. NCBI lineage: Eukaryota > Metazoa > Mollusca > Gastropoda > Littorinimorpha > Pomatiopsidae > Oncomelania > Oncomelania hupensis. The sequence continues at coordinate 637,426 of CM072512.1, forward strand.
GATCGGTCATAAATTATTCTCAAACAGCTTGTTCTTAAAGTCGATTTGATTTCCAGTAGCTTATTCTCAAACTGCACAAATAATTTATTAATTTCCAAGGAGTTTCGGTTCAATGTTGAAAACCAGAAGGATAAAGCTAACGTGTTGTGCTGGTTACTTCAACCTGTCACAGTTGTTCTTCATAGCGTGAATCGTCATGTTTTCGAAAGTGAAAACCAGTGAGAAATCTCAGGTGTTTATTTATTTATTTATTTATTTAATCGTTCTTATATAGCGCTTTTCCAGCTCAAGAGCTGCTCAAGGCGCTGGCCGATACAGGATCTAACTCAAGCCGCCCGAGACGCATACCCGCAGCCTTTGGGCGCATGGTCTGACGCCCGGACAACTGAGCACAATCCTGGGCAGCCAGGGATGGGGGAGAAGGACCTATGTGCATGCTGGGTGTGTTCTTGTCACCGGCACTCACCCGTCTAGGACATGAGCGTCAGGATCTTTAAAGTCCGTTATGATGGAATGTATGCGGCACAGACTAGACCTCGGTTTATACTCTCATCTGAAGGAGTAGGAAACGGGAGTAAAGTGTCTTTCCCAAGGACACAACACAGTGCCCCGGCCTGGGCTCGAACCCGGGACCTTCAGATCCGCAAGCCAAAGCTCTACCAGTAGGCCACACAAAAGCGTGCGAAACAAATGGAAATTTTTGTGGTTAGAAGAATAGGTTGAAATAGATATCGGAAAGGGGAAGGAGGTGAAGAAACATAAAGTATCTTTGGGCGATACACTGGATAAAATAAATCGACCGTGAGAGACTTTTTGCAACATGCGAAGCGATGTCATAAAATATGGATCAAGGTAAGCCAGAACTGCTTTTTTAAAACTATTATTACATAATATTACATAGGCCAAAATTGTGCCATTTTTCCATTAATGTTGTTATGACGTTTTTTTTAATGGAACAGAGAATAGGCCTAGTAAGATAAACCAAAATTCTGTGTAGGCCTATTTTTCTTTTTTGCCACGAAAACTCTCTCTTCTTCTACAAGTAAAAAGTGAATAGGCCTAATTAAACTTTACCAAGTTAGCCTACTTTCCTTTTCGTTCTGCTGACCATATTACCTGTAGGCCTACTTGTTCCTGTATGTTTTCAGTGTTTTTGTTTAGTTATATTGTTCTTACAGTGATTAAACTTAATTCAGTTTATGCATTTTTTATTGCTCTAAGTTTAAGATTAATATAATACTTTAGAGGCCTTTACTGGCTACCTCTGTTTTTGTAAATTTTGTAACATCAGAATATTCAGAAATGGCTGTGCTTTTTTTATTTTGTTTTCATTGCTTTTTAAAGTTACTCAGTAATTTAGAACTGTAAATTACAGATGAAAGTGCAAGGTACTACTGTGGCTAAGTAAGCATTTCTCTTGTGCATATTTGCTGAGTGATATATTGTAGTACCATTTTAGCAGCTTGCCTTTGTAGTTTCATGTGTTAAATTTGCTTACCTTTATTTCAGGAGAGCCTGAAAAACGGTTTAGATTTTTTAACGATTCCTTTTTTTAGGGGGGCTTCGCCCCCCCTGTTCCTCCTACAGGGGCTCTGCCCCTTGACCTCGCCGGAGCCTATGGCGGCACCTGGACCCCAGCCATTTCATTTTTTTTCACTTTTTCTTAATCTCATGCCTGCCTGTACAGCATGACGTTAAAAGGTATGGATTGTACTGACATGTTCACCTGTACAGCATGACGTTAAAAGGTATGGATTGTACTGACATGTTCACCTGTACAGCATGACGTTAAAAGGTATGGATTGTACTGACATGTTCACCTGTACAGCATGACGTTATAAGGTATGGATTGTACTGACATGTTCACCTGTACAGCATGACGTTACAGGTCTGATCCACCGTACCACTACCACCACCGCCGCCGCCTCCATCACCCCGGTGTCGCTGGAATCTGGACTCTGCTTGCTTGCCAAGTTTGCTACCTCTACCGCGTTATCGTCATCAAAGCCGTCTTCGTCATCGCCTTTCTACGGTACAGGAGCAGTGAGACGGAGAGATGATGACCACAGCAGCGCCTGGGAGGGGGCGGGGCTTGGAGACAGCGGCCACGCCTTTGGGGTCTGCCCTGGAGACTCACCTAGCAACAAGCGTAGAGGCAAGTTTGTGTTGAGTAATGTAGTGTTCCGTTGTGTAGCGTTGTGTTGGTTAGTTTTGTGTTGTGTAGTTTTGTGTAGTGTTCCGTTGTGTAGTGTTGTGTAGTGTAGTGTTCCGTTGTATAGTGTTGTGTTGTGTAGTTTTGTGTAGTGTAGTGTGTTGTATAGTGCTCTTTTTTTATTCACTTAAATGGTCTATGAAGAATGAAAATCATCAGTTCTATTTATTTCTCTCCCTTTCTGTCAATTATTTCCAATTTTCTGCTTTGAAGTCAATTTCATATTTTTGGTTTCCACTTTGTTTCCACCCCCGCCTTCCATCCCTCTTCATCTGGCTGACAACAAATCAACTTCCATAGTGTACGGCTGTCAACGGTCTACTAACGGTGTAACTGAACACTAATGCAATGATTCTGAGTGTGTCCCATGTTTGTTCAATGATTAATTTTATCATTAAAGGCTAGGTTATCTTAATTATCTGGGCTCGTGGAAAGTCCAATTGAAAACATTTCCAGAATTCTACTGAACCTACCTTTCCATTAAAACGATGTTTATCTTTTTCCACCGCTAGTTGTGCACTGCGGCAGGACAGGAATTCCAAAACGATGGCTGTACTGTAGACCTTCCTCTTGGTTCACTGCTTTACAAAACGATGGCTGTACTGTAGACCTTCCTCTTGGTTCACTGCTTTACTAAACGATGGCTGTACTGTAGACCTTCCTCTTGGTTCACTGCTTTACTAAACGATGGCTGTACTGTAGACCTTCCTCTTGGTTCACTGCTTTACAAAACGATGGTTGTACTGTAGACCTTCCTCTTGGTTCACTGCTGTACAAAACGATGGCTGTACTGTAGACCTTCCTCTTGGTTCACTGCTTTACTAAACGATGGCTGTACTGTAGACCTTCCTCTTGGTTCACTGCTTTACCAAACGATGGCTGTACTGTAGACCTTCCTCTTGGTTCACTACTTTACAAAACGATGGCTGTACTGTAGACCTTCCTCTTGGTTCACTGCTTTACAAAACGATGGCTGTACTGTAGACCTTCCTCTTGGTTCACTGCTTTACAAAACGATGGCTGTACTGTAGACCTTCCTCTTGGTTCACTGCTTTACTAAACGATGGCTGTACTGTAGACCTTCCTCTTGTGTCACAGGGCAGCCTGTGAAGAAAGCCATGTAGTCTGTGTGTGAAGAGTATAGGGGCGGGGGTGGTACTGCGTGTTGCCGTATTCGTGATTATTGTTGTCTCGGGAGCGTGCAAAGCGTGGTAAACAGCATACGCCGGTTAGGCCAGGTTAGGAATTTGCTCACTATAGTCAGAACGTGTTTGTCAGCAGCACAGTGTAGACGGTGTTTGTCTAGTGCTCTGTGGTTTTTGCTGTGTTCTGGAATTGGGGTGGGACGGGTATTAACGAATAATAATATCTGGTTCCGAGAAGGATACTAGTTTAAAGATTGCAAATTTCTGAAGTGATACGCTCAGTTGGAGTGCAGCTGTAGAAAAGCAAGTCTGTGGTAGTGTGGTAGGTAGTATCGAGGTATTGTCTACTACGGGAACTACACACTACCGGATTACCCTAATTGGATGTACTTTCGTAGGAGGGCAGTGGAGAAGGGCTACGGGGTGCAATTACATGCGAACCGTTGGGTGAGTGAATGGTGGTTTTTCCTTACTGTGCTATTAACCAAGGGCCGGCTGTTGGGGTGTTGAATGATAGCTGTGTGTGAGACAGGAGGAGGATGAGAAAGGTTGCACTGGTGAGAGGCAGAAGGAAGGAAGAGTGCGACTGAATGGGGGAGAAGAAAGGGGGTGGAGTGTGATGAAGGTAGGATGGAAGTGGTTGCTGTTGTTGTCGTTGGGGATGCTTGATATGGATAATGTGTTGATGGTTACATGTGTTCATTTGCAGCGTCGTCCATTCCATGCATTCATTATTTCATTGAATTGTATGATATGTAATTGTTTCCAGTGACGATAACAGTAGAAAGCGAGAGAGAGTCAAGGACAGGGGAAATAGACTGCAGTTGGACCCCTCAAGTGGCAGAAGTTTAGGGGAGTAGCTAGTGAGAGTGGGGGGGTGAGTGTATGGAGGGAGGGGGACAGAATCAAGTGAACATGACATTTACGATGCGACAAGCATGTTACAGGTTCGTCAAGGATTGTCGTTGAGGACTGAATTCGAGGCTTGAGTACGAGGATCGAGTTCGAAGTTCGCAGCTCAACGTTCGTCAATCCGCCAGTTCGTCGCTGGATAACGTGAGGCAGCAACGACGACGACACTTGGTCAAGTGGACCAAACATCATCAACATCGCCATTCGTTTGTCTACCACCTCTGTTGTCAGCGCCATCATCATCACTCCATCATCATCGTCAGTGGCGACCGCGGGTGGCAACGCTCCTTCGTTTGGACGTCAACGGAAGGGAGTGGATACTTTTGAGGAGACTTTACCAGGGACTGCATTTCGCCAGGTGGGCCCGTTTTGTGTTGTCCCTCTCCTACGCTTAACCCCCCTGTCTGTTTGTTAACACGTGCCTCGGACTTTGGCTGTGCACGTTCGATTTGAGGACGTTGGTCGATTATCGACCCCCGATCACCCACGAACCATTGCTTCGTTCCATTGACCCATTGATTGTTTCATTACCATTTCTTCGTTTCATGTGTAAATGTTGTATGTGTATGAGTGTGTGGTATGAATGAATAAATAGCTTGAAAGTTGTATATATAATTGTTGTGTTATCATCGCTTCACGTCTGCGGGAAACTGTCATTCTGTCTGGGTTGTTTGCGTGTGTAAGGTGTTTGTTTGTGGTGTCTACCCAGGGGGAGTCGTGGCGGTGACATCTTGGTTCACTGCTTTACAAAACGATGGCTGTACTGTAGACCTTCCTCTTGGTTCACTGCTGTACAAAACGATGGCTGTACTGTAGACCTTCCTCTTGGTTCACTGCTTTACAAAACGCTCAGGTTGATTGCTGCAGTAAGATGGCCAGCTCTGCCTGCCATGCAATAAAGCCTATAATAGTATTCCATCAGACCTTGGCTAGAGATTGGTCAGTGTGGTGTATTTCATTATGATACATGTAAAAAAATGAATTTATCTATAAAATTAAATGCATGATACATTTTATGGAATTCCCTTTGTAAATGTTTATTTTTACCACTTTCAGATAAATAATCTTTATTTAGAAACATATCTTCTCAATAATCATTTATTTACAAACAGTGTAAGATTTCTCTAAATAATATATGTTCTCCGTAAATAACTTATTATTTGCCTAAACAATATATTGTTTAGGCTAATAAATCATGATATAGGTAAATAAGGCATTGTTATAAGGAATTATCTAAATATATAATGCATTATTTAACAGAATGGATTAAATAATGTATAATTTAGAAATGTTTCTAATTAATGACTTGTTTACATATATAAGGCATTATTTAGAAGAATTTGCTAAATATTGTATTATTTAGAAGATGTTGCTAAAAAATGAATTATTTACCTAAACAATTAATTGTTTAGGGACTGCACCTTTCATTATTTAGAGGATTGGCAGATACATGTCGTATTACTGCGAGTTTATGTGGTAGAGATAAAGAAAATGGCAAAATCGTGATCGTGATCTTTGCGATTTAAAATGAGGCAACTGCTTTATTTCACTCTATTTTTTATTCGTTCGCAACAGTATTAATATACGAAACTGCAACAGTAACGGCTCCGGAAAAGAGGGATCCATCATTATTTCTGCATTCGCGTCCTTGCCTTCACAGTACAAATTCCTGGTTGTTTCGAATAAGCTGAAACTTTGTTTGAAATTTAAAAAACAATTCAACTCAAAATAACAAACAAAGCCTCAACACAGTTTTTGGGTAAATAAATACAAAAAGAAAGCTTGTTTTTCTTCTGACAGAGATGCTCAAAATTTACCCCCGCACAAAACTGACCTTGGCCTTTCGTTTGTGTTCAGGAGGTTACAGATGTTTTATCTTCGAATTTGTAGAAGAGTTTATTTTTGAAAAATAAATTATTAGCACAAATTTTGATACACAATCTTTGGAAAGATCTTGCATTTAATTATGGAAAGCAGTAAAATTAGAAAAACCAAGTTATCAAGCGAATTTTGGAATCCTCTAAATATTGAAAATTGCAGTCCATAAACAATTAATTGTTTACGTAAATAATGCATTATTTAGTAACATCTTCTAAATAATACTTTATTTAGCAAATTTTGATAATTTAGGTAAACAAATAATTATTTAGAAACATTTCTAAATAATACATTATTTAACGCAATCTGCTAAATAATGCATTATATAGGTAAATATATTTTTTTATTTAGCAACAATGCCTTATTTACCAATATCATGATTTATTTACGTAAATAATAATAATAAGTTATTTACGGAGACAATATATTATTTAGATAAATCTTGCTTTGTTTATAAACAAATGATTAATTATGAAATATGCTTCTATATAAAAATTATTTAGCTGAAAATGGTAAAATAAACCCACTAAGATCATTAGAATGTATTTCTGTAAACAATTTGAGTATTTGTTATCATGAAATATATTCTTTATTAGAAAAAGCAGTATGTCAAGATACTAACATTAAAAGGGTTGCTATACCGAGCTGTTCACGACAGTTGTCAAAATTTATATACAAATTAGGAATGAACGCATAAAATACTAATTATTCCGCAGATATTCAGTGTATGTTTTGCAAAAATATATCAGTTTACCATATTTTATTTCAATGTCCAGTTTTAAATTAAATGTATATCATTTGACTGAATATGGACATTTTATAGACGATGTATTACATCATTTACAGATAACTTCAGAGATAAATTACAGAGTTTAGATAGCAAAGCTATAAAACTAGCACTAGGTGTTCCCATTCATACTAAAATTGTTTAACGTATGAAATAGCAGGTGTAATTCCTTTAGAAAAATTGAGGAAAATTATGTGCGCTAAATATATTATAAGAGAAGCTGCGGTATTTAATAGCACAGAGGAAGAATTGCAGTTAAGATCAGAAGTCAAATTCCCTAAAAGAACTCAAAACACTAAAATGTTTCAAACTATTGCAACTTATACAAAAGATTTAGTTTAGACACATTAAAAAAATAGAATTTATGTATAATAGAGAATTGACATCACCCATCCCTCTTTGGGAGCTTGAAAATGAAAGTTATGATATAAACTACTCCACTGAAAAAAGAATGAAAATACCAGCTTTCTCATATCTGATGTTAATATTAATCTAGAAGAAAAATATTCATCTTCTTTAAAAATATACCATGGTGGTTCTGTTTTAAAAACAGGTAATGCCGGCGCTGCATTTGTTATACCTGATTAAAAAATTTCCGAATCATATTATCTAGGTAAGGGAAAATTGATTTTCACCGCTGGACTTCTAGCAATTTTAATGGCTTTAAGTAAAATCATCAGCATTTCATCAATTAAGTATTGTAATATTTGTAGATTCTAAATCCGTACTTCAGGCATTAAATTCCAATTCCTATAAAGAAAGAAAAGATATTATCATTGAAATTAAACACCTCATTAATAATTTCATTGTAAATGGTACAAATGTGGACTTTTGTTGGATTCCCTCTCATTGTGGTTTTCGATACAATGATTGGGCAGATCGAGCTGCGAGAAACGGTGCTTTACGTTTAAACGCGGTCTCTTTGTCATTACCTCCGGAAGCTGAAGCAGTTCAGAATGAACAACACGATCCTATTCCCCTTCTACCAGTCAGTCATCGAGAGTGTCGCCCTGTACAACCAGCTGTCCTATTTCAGCTCCGCCAATGAGGGTGACACCGATCGACTGGAGAAAAATGCCATCCAGACCTCCCGGCTGAGGGGGAGGGATGTGCGGTTGCTGGCTGGCGTCCACGTACGCGCTTCCATCACCAAGCTGCGTCACATCCGCAACAACGAGGCGCATCCCTTGCATGAGGCAGTCGCTGCCTGTGTCTCTCAGCGTAGCGAGGGGCGCGGGCGCTTCCTAACCGTGAAATGTCGCATGACGCGCTTCAGGAATTCCTACTTACCAACAGCCATCCGACTGGCAAACGACACGCACCAGCAATAAGAATGCTCCCCCTTGTAATAAAGGAGGCACTTAGCTTAGAACTGAGCGTTTATAATAATAATAATAATACAGGATGCTATGTACGCCCCTTTCCCCAAGGCTCAAGCGCGGCGATCTATACCAACATACACGCTCACCTGTCTCATTTACCCTCACATACACCAAATACACATACATCACTCAAACAGGTGGTGCAAAGGCAGGGAGATCGCTATTAGAAGACGGAAGAAAATCGAATTTTTATTTTTGAAATTTTTATATTGACTGCATCCTGTACCGTTATTGAAGGGAGGGAAGAAACCGGAGTGCCCGGAGAAAACCCTCTGTAACCTCAATAGTCTCGTACCTAAGTCACATACGTTCGCCCCTTGCGGGAATCGAACCCGCGACCTTCGGCATAGGAAACCGGCGACTTATCCACTGCGCCACGCGGCCACCCCAATAATAATTTGCTGCAAATAATTATGTGAGAAGGTGACGTATTTTTTACTGAACTGTGACCAGAGATTTTATCTATTATAGTATTAGTTAATTTGGTTGTATTGTCGTTCTTGCTGTTCTCATTATCCTCACTAAGTTTGTTCCCCTAGAGCATCATGAAGCTTGGTTTTGTAGCCTTCCTGTTGTTATTATTATTAACTGTAGTAGTATTGTTATTATTATTGTTATCATTGTTAACATATATTATTATTAGTCTTGTGGTTGTATTATTTTTAGTACTTGTACTGTTTGTTATTATTATTATTATTATTATTATTATTATTATTATTATTATTATTATTATTATTATTATTATTATTATTATTACTCTTATTATTATTATTATTATTATTATTATTATTATTATTATTATTATTATTATTATTATTATTATTATTATTAAATCACCATCGTCACCTTCATCAGGTTTCCACAGTACTCAGTATTGTAATTAAAAAAAGATTTTTTGCTGAAGTCATTAGTACTTTGTCGCACCTAGTTATTCCAGGATCATAATAATTGTCATGGACCAGGTTTTATAATATTTCGGTCCGATGACTGTTTGTAGTATCTTCCTGTGTGAAGATATAAATTATAATATTTTTATTGATTACTAATTTCTGATTGGTTGAGCTAGTCATGTGACGGTTCACCAATTACATGTATTCAAAAAAATGCTGCATTCTTCTTGTGACTTGACCCAGGAGTGGTCGTTGTGTGTGTTGTACTTCTAGCAGCTGCGTCTGCAGGTATATATTGTTTATCATTGAAATATTGTATTATGAACATAATAATAATTTAATCCTGATTATATTCTACTTATTGTGGAATACGAATTGGTAATAAATAATTTTTGTTATTAGTATGAAGGATGGATAAGGGGGGTGATGGAGATGGTGGATCGTTGTATATTTTTGAGTAACGAATTGAAATTGGATTAGTATTTGATTTGAGGTTGAAACCTCAACTTGCAATGTATAGTATTATATTTATTTTTGTGAATGAAAGTAATTAGCGGCAAGAATGTAATAATAAGTTGTTATAATTAGAGTTACAATTTTTTGCGTATGTGTGAACTGTGTTCTACACATATGAGATTTGAATTATATGTTGCTGGTCTGGTCCTGTCACAGAGAGAGAAAAGGTATATGTGGTAATACAGAAAAGTCTATGTATCAAGATATTTAGTGGGGGAAAACTTGTATGTTTTCAGAAGTCTCCGGCTGAGGGGCCTCGAGGCGAAAGAGAAAGAAGAAGGGAGAAGAAGGAAGACAGAAGAGAAGGAGAAGAAGGAAGAAGAAAGAAGGAGAAGAAAGAAGAAGAAAGCAGAGAAGAAAAGAAGGAGAAGAAGACGAAGACGAGAAGAGGAAGAAGAAGAAGAAGAAGAAGAAGAAGAGAAGGAGAAGAAGAAGAAGAAGACGAAGACGAGAAGAAGAAGAAGAAGAAGAAGTCGTGAAGAAGAAGGGGTGGAAGTATCGAGAAGGGGCCAGAGAAGAAGCCAAAGAAGAAGACGAAGAAGAAGACGAGAGAAGCAACCACTGCTGCATCAGCAACCACTGCTACATCAGCAGCAGCAGCAACCACTGCTACATCATCTGCATCAGCAACCACTGCTACATCAGCAGCAGCGGCAACCACTGCTACATCATCAGCAGCAGCAACCACTGCTACATCAGCAGCAGTAGCAACCATTGCTACCTCAGCAGCAGCAGCAACAGCGGCCACAACAGCAGCAGCGACAGCGACGATAGAGAGGGGAGAGAACCCAGGATAGATAGATAGAAAGGCCAAGGATAAGGAGAAGGAAGATAGTGTATAGATATAGGCAGAGACAGAGGATTAAAAGGAAACAAAAGACAGACAGCGAATTCTGTCCTCCATGAGACTCTTGGTAACTCTCTCTGTCGACGGTGACCAGATCGATATTGGTGTTTATTGAGACTGGTGATACTTGGATTATCTTACCGGGATTTTTTGTGGTGGTTTTTGGTGATTGTGACTTTATTCGTGGATGATCTAACTGAGACTTGTGTGTGTGTTTTGTGAATGATAAGATTCACGGATTATTTCTACATAGTACGTGAGTACAAAGTTATACATATATATTTTCCATATTATTGATTGAATTGTATGTACTTATGTGAACTTTGTTGATTATTGTTTATTTTCTAGTAATAGAAAGGGGGTGTGACGACAAAAGAATTCTTGAGAGTTAGGGAGTGTGAGACGGGAGAACACGCAGAATATTCACGCACGCATACACGCAGTTTCTTCATATAACCCCTTTCGTTACAATAATATTATATTGTATTCCATGTAGCTTTTGTTAGTGCAAGGTGTATGCAGACATGAATGGAGGGGGGGGGGCGCGAGCAAGCATGTGTGTATATGTGTACATGGGTGTATGTGTGTGCATGTATGTATGCGTGTGTCAACGAGTTGAGTGGTAGGTAGGATGAAAAGTATATAAGTGCGAGTATATAAATACAGGAGTGAGATGTCGTGGATGGCTAGGATGGGTCTAAGGCATGGAAGAATGGGTGAGTGTGAGTGGTCTTGTGTATGGTGGAATAATTATCTGTGTGTCAAATGTGTACGCATAGGTATATGATTGGATATCTGTTTATACATGTGTGCTAGTGGTGATAGATTTGTATTTCAGTATGGAAGTTGTGTATGATAGTATATCAAATACATTAATATCGTATGTCTATGTTTTTGATGGTTTTGATGTTGTTATCTCTTTTCTTGCACTGCAAACCAAATATCCATGCCATGTGTTTGGACAATAAAGAATCTTGAATCTGTCAAAGAAGTTTCTAATTTGATAGTTTAAGAGGCCAAAGAGGTTGTCATTTTTAACAACAGTATGATAAACATTGTGGAATCCCCAGATCTGTTACTTGCATGACCTACCGAATTTATATGAATTCTTTAAGAACCAAGTATTGTAAAAATGTTGTGTTTGTGTGCAAAAAAAATTTTCTTTGAAACAGGCATTATATCACTGCGACACTGTAAACAATACATTGCCTAGAAATTTAGCTGAAATAGGAGACATTAGCTTTGAAATTTGTGTTCAATTGGCAAAAGCGTTGATATCCTCTTCAGTTGGCCAGTTTATATGATGCATCATTATTAACTCTGATCGCCGAAATTATTTATTCATGTACTGCATTTTATGATTTTGTGAGATCCATTTTTTTGTCTTATCATTTCGATGAACAAGACAATAAAACAAACAAACAAACAAACAAATAACTTCAGTTGTGAAAATGATTGCAACGTCCCCTATTGGTAGACTTATATAGATTGGTGGTCTTCAGTTGTGAAAATGATTGCAACGTCCCCTATTGGTAGACTTATATAGATCGGTGGTCTTCAGTTGTGAAAATGATTGCAACGTCTCCTATTGGTAGACTTATATAGATTGGTGGTCTTCAGTTGTGAAAATGATTGCAACGTCTCCTATTGGTAGACTTATATAGATTGGTGGTCTTCAGTTGTGAAAATGATTGCAACGTCTCCTATTGGTAGACTTATATAGATTGGTGGTCTTCAGTTGTGAAAATGATTGCAACGTCTCCTATTGGTAGACTTATATAGATTGGTGGTCTTCAGTTGTGAAAATGATTGCAACGTCTCCTATTGGTAGGCTTATATAGATTGGTGGTCTTCAGTTGTGAAAATGATTGCAACGTCTCCTATTGGTAGACTTATATAGATTGGTGGTCTTCAGTTGTGAAAATGATTGCTACGTCTCCTATTGGTAGACTTATATAGATTGGTGGTCTTCAGTTGTGAAAATGATTGCAACGTCTCCTATTGGTAGACTTATATAGATTGGTGGTCTTCAGTTGTGAAAATGATTGCAACGTCTCCTATTGGTAGGCTTATATAGATTGGTGGTCTTCAGTTGTGAAAATGATTGCAACGTCTCCTATTGGTAGACTTGTATAGATTGGTGGTCTTCAGTTGTGAAAATGATTGCAACGTCTCCTATTGGTAAACTTATATAGATTGGTGGTAAATTCCCCACGTCCCGTTTCATTCCATTTTGTTATAAGGTTTAGTATTTCTGATTTGATTGTTATTATTGTTATAAGGTTTAGTATTTCTGATTTGATTGTTATTGTTGTTTTTAATTAATGTATAATATTACCTAGATGTGTGAATAGACAATAAATGACCTATAGATTGATTGCTGTTTTACCGTTCACCATCACCACCTGTCACACCGTCCTTTCCACAATGACTAGTGAGCTGCATGGGCTCCACCTGAAAGACGATGTGCATGTCTAACAACTTCCTGCTTTCTGTGCAGAGTCTGACACGGACAACAGTGACACGGCCAGCAGCTCCTGCGCCAAGAAGAGAAAGCCTGGCCGACCTCGCAAGTGTGAACCCAACAAGAACACAGGATTTACAGGTAATGTGCGAGCTTTTATCCCAAACAAAGATAATATATCTTCCATATATCGCTACACTACATTTATATCCTCCACCCACTCCCAATCCTCTCCCTCCAAAAAATAATATTTTTTAAGATGTAGAAGAAGACGTACTGTGAATGTGTTATTCTGCTTGTTGTAACTGTTGCTTGTTGTAACTGTTGCTGCCTTTTTTTTGTCTCAATCTTTGTGACTTCGCCCAATGTATTTCTTTTGTCCATCTTTTGACCACCACCCCCCACACATTCCCGTTGGCCATGTACACAGTGAGGTATATCAAACACTAACCATGTACACAGTGAGGTATATCAAACACTAACCATGTACACAGTGAGGTATATCAAACACTAACCATGTACACAGTGAGGTATATCAAACACTAACCATGTACACATTGAGGTATATCAAACACTAACCATGTACACATTGAGATATATCAAACACTAACCATGTACAAATTGAGGTATATCAAACAATAACCATGTACACATTGAGGTATATCAAACACTAACCATGTACACATTGAGGTATATCAAACACTAACCATGTACACATTGAGGTATATTAAACACTAACCATGTACACAGTGAGGTATATCAAACACTAACCATGTACACATTGAGGTATAGCAAACACTAACCAGTCAACAATTCAATCACTTACTATGTGAACAATTCAAACACTAATCAATAAACAATTTTTAAAAAATCAGTGAACTGTTTAAACACTGATCAATGAACAGTTAAAACACTAATCAATGAACATTTCAAACACTAATCAATGAACAGTCCAAACACTGATCAATGAACAGTTCAAACACTGATCAATGAATAGTTCAAACCCTGATCAATGAATAGTTCAAACACTGATCAAAGAACAGTTCAAACACTGATCAATTAACAGTTTGAACAGCAATCAATGAACAATTCAAACACTAATCAATGAAAGTTCAAACTTTAATCAATGAACAGTTAAAACACTGTTCAATGAACAATTCAAACACTAATTAAGAATTCAAACACTGATCAATTAACAACTCAAACACTATATGAATACATTTTTAAAGCAGTACTTTGACTTACATTTATATTTCAGCAACAATCGATCAATTAATCAATCAAGGAATAGCTAATAATTGCCATTAAGGGAGTGCATGTGCAGTTTGTGTGCATACCACGGGGTGCACTAGCTGAGTATAGCTATGTGATATTGTCATGAACTAAGACGTAATGGATCCGCAGGTCAAGCAGTGCTGGCTTATTGATGGCATCACGTACTCGATCACTAAGGTCCTTCAGTGCACTGGCTGACCTTGATAGCGCATAGGGTTATCCTTTTTTAGTAACAATAACGAGATGTCATTACAGATATTAGCAATTACTTTTTGATGAATGGAAAGATGAATTAGTGAACCAGCTGCTTGATCGACGTATGATCTCTCCCTCTCTCTCTCTCTCTCGCACTCACACACACACACACACAAACACACATACGCACACACACACACACACACACACACACACACACACACACACACACACACACACACACACACACACACACACACACACCGTCTCTCACTCTTTCTCCAATTCCTCCCTGATCCCAACCTTTTTTGTGTCTAAACAAAGGGCGGTAATATGATTTGTCATGATGTTTATAACTTGAAACTGTTGTGCTATTCTGTGTCCATTTTAAAACATTGGAAAGGAGGAAAGGCTTCAGACCCCATGCCATACATGCTGTGGGTCAATGACAGTGTGTGATCATAAATTCATCATTTTCATGGTCCCGATCTTTGCACCTATGTTTAAAAGCTTGAAACTGGCAGTGTCCCCTCTGTGCTTACTACGAGATAATTGCCCTCTGTGCTTACTGCAAGATAATTGCCCTTTGTGCTTACTGCAAGATAATTGCCCTTTGTGCTTACTGCAAGATAATTGCACGACAGCGTTGGTCTATGAGTCGCTGTTTGCAAAAATGAGACAGAAAAAATACCCGCTAATACTTTTATTTGCTGACTTTCCAGTGTTGGTGTATGAGGCGCTGTTTGCAGAAATGAGACAGAAATAATACCCGCTAATACTTCCATTTGCTGACTTTCCAATGTTGGGCTATGAGGCGCTGTTTGCAGAAATGAGACAGAAATAATACCCGCTAATACTTCCATTTGCTGACTTTCCAATGTTGGTCTATGAGGCGCTGTTTGCAGAAATGAGACAAAAATAATACCCGCTAATACTTCCATTTGCTGACTTTCCAGTGTTGGTCTATGAGGCGCTGTTTGCAGAAATGAGACAGAAATAATACCCGCTAATACTTCCATTTGCTGACTTTCCAGTGTTGGTCTATGAGACGCTGTTTGCAGAAATGAGACAGAAATAATACCCGCTAATACTTCCATTTGCTGACTTTCCAATGTTGGTCTATGAGGCGCTGTTTGCAGAAATGAGACAGAAATAATACCCGCTAATACTTCCATTTGCTGACTTTCCAATGTTGGTCTATGAGGCGCTGTTTGCAGAAATGAGACAGAAATAATACCCGCTAATACTTCCATTTGCTGACTTTCCAATGTTGGCTAGAGGATGGGGGTGAGATGGCCTCACTTTACTCAGCCCACAATAGCTAGGCCTACCTGTCTCAGTAGCCAACGGAGGATAGTCAAGCAGCGAGAGAGAGATAGAGAGAGAGAGAGAGAGAGAGAGAGAGAGAGAGAGAGAGAGAGAGAGAGGAGAGAGAGAGAGAGGGAAAGGGAGTGAGGGAGAGAGAGAATGGATGAACACTGCCCTCACCAGCTGGCCCAGAGCAAGGGAAAGTAAGTGACCTCACCCCTCCTACTGAAGGGGTGCGGGAAACCGTTAGCATTATCTTTTGCGTTAAAGGACACAAGAATTCAGCAATTGTTTAATATGAAAAAATGCAGGTTTTGGAGACTCGGGGTTGTGGTTGTATGTATGTGTGAACGTGCCTGCGTGTCTGTCTATGCTGCCTGTCTGACTATGCTGTCTGACTATGCTGCCTGTTTGGCTATGCTGCCTGTCTGGCTATGCTGCCTGTCTGTCTATGCTGTATGGCTATGCTGCCTGTCTATGCTGTCTGTGTGGCTATGCTGCCTGTGTGTTGGGGTGATTGTACATGGCCTTAAGTCCTCCAGGCTTGAACAACTACTAGCACAACTTGCCCATAAGTAGTTATTGATGGGAACACACACACACTCACACACACGCTCACACGCACTCGAGCACACACACACACACACTCACACTGAGGTCTGCTGTGCTAAATAAAGCCAGTTCTGTTGCCTGCCCTGAAGCAGGTTGCTACACAAGTCGTCCACACTAATGGAATGACTGTAATGAGGAATATGATGAGACCTCTATAGCGTTGATGTCCACAAAAGGTTGTGCTTAAGGCTTATGAACATTATGTCCTACATACTGTCTTCAAGTGTGAAGTTTTTATCAGCAACCCATACCCATCTCCTCCAAATCTCCCCCTTGTTCTTCTTCTTCTGTTCATTTTGCAAAAAGATGGCCTAAAGGTTTTGTGCTTGTAGCGTCATTGGCATAAAATCAATATTCCCTGTGTAATGAGACAGCGTGCTGGCTTTTCTTGCTGGACTCGTAATAAATATAGTTTATCCTGTAGAAATGAACTTTTAAGCGATATTGTATGTATTTTAGGAAATGCGAACTGATTCCATTTGTCTGGATGACGTCACGCTCGTGAGCATTTGCATGCTGTTTAGATTTTTAAAAATTTATTATTACTTATATTTATATATTAATTCATTTATTATATTTTATTATATTTTATTGTATTTTATCATATCGTATCTCATCGATTTTAATGTACTGTTGCATAAACTATGGAAATTTGAAGATTTGTTTGTGTAGTTTGTAGTATTTAATCGTGTCAGTAGTCTTGCTTTAAGTTCTGTCCTTCTCCATGTTTTGCATTTTCTAAAAACTATTTGTTTGCCATTAAAAACCCCCAGTGGAAATGAATGTTTTACTGTAGAAGAACTAATTAATATACAACCCAGTGGAAATGGTGTTTCACTGTACGAGAACTAATCGATATACAACTTAGTGGAAATGGTGTTTTACTGTACAAGAAGTAATCGATATACAACCCAGTGGAAATGGTGTTTTACTGTACAAGAACTAATCAATATACAACCCAGTGGAAATGGTGTTTTACTGTACAAGATCTAATGGATATACAACCCAGTGGAAATAGTGTTTTACTGTGCAAGAACTAATTAATATACAACCCAGTGGATATGGTGTTTTACTGTTGTTGTACGCCTGTGTTGCAGAGACAATCTGGGCCCGCAATACAGGTTTACTGCAGCTCTCTGACGTCGCCCAGGGAAAATCCTGGGTATCCAAGGCCGAGGAAATCGCCACCACACCCGCCACATGCTCATCATCTACGGCTGTGGCCTCATCCACATTCTCTACATCGCCATCCACGTCAGCCACATCTACGACTGTGGCCTCATCAACATTCTCTACATCGCCATCCACGTCAGCCACATCTACGACTGTGGCCTCATCCACATTCTCTACATCGCCATCCACGTCAGCCACATCTACTTTCAATGCTGTGCAGGTGAGTTGTGTGCAAAGAGAGTTTGAAGACGTGTACGTAACGCCAGAAGATCGTTGTTAGTTACAAATAGATGTGACCTATCTGTAAAACATGTATTGACCTATATGATGATTTACAACTATATGAAAGAGGTCATTCTGATATTCATGTTAACCAGCTTGTTCATATGGATCACTTTCTTAGTCATTTTCACGGCATTTTGCTCATGTTCACCTTATTGATTGATCATCACTGTATTTGTGATTGGTATGCTTCATAGAAACTTAATTTTATTGCAACGTCAAGCTATTAAGACGTTGTTTGTCATTATAAGGCATTGCGTTTGTCATTATAAAGCATTGCGTTTAACATTAAAAGGCATTGTGTTTGTCATTCTAAGACATTACGATTGTCATTCTAAAGCATTATGTTTGTCCTATTTATGTTGCTGTTTTATGAAACCGGCCGTATAACCCTCTTCACCCCCATGTTCATGTTCATTTTGTCACACCCCCACCTTTCACATGGAGTCTTGTGGTTGGTAAGCCGTGGTTTTTTATGGGGATTTCCAGTGTTTGCACTGTATGTTGTCTGGCCGTTGGATTAACATTAAAATGTGTATGTCGCTTGAGTTGACTAGGAAATTGTTATCGTTAATTTAGATTGACAAGGGACACGGTATTTGTGGACCATTTTACACCTTTGGGCTGTGTTGGGACAGGCGCATGCTAATAGATTTAAAAGACTTAATTAGATTTGCAGTGATGTAAAGTCGGTTAGAGGGCGAAGGGGAGAAAGGGAGGAGGGGGGGGGGTCGGCTGTGCCTGTACATCGGTATTAACAATGGCCTGGGGGGCCTGAATCTGTGGATGTTGGTGTGGTGGTTGATGTGGCTGCTTTTGTATTGAGTTGGGATGTTGTTTGGATATCGCCGCATGGATGTTTGAGATGTAATGTTCAGTTTCGAAAAGAAAATCGTATTGATTGTTTTTTTTTATTCCTATTGTGTAGAGACTACAAAGGTCAACAGTGTGCGCATTGAGCATGATTGATCAAAATGCGTATTTTGTTGTTATTTCATTTCGTTATTATTATTATTATTATTATTATTATTATTATTATTATTATTATTATTATTATTATTATTATTATTATTATTATTATTATTATTATTATACATCTTTGCTGGTTGGTTGCTGGGAGCCAGTCTTTGCCAAATGGATTGGTGGATTAAGCTTTGGGGTGCGAGTGTTTTTGTGTGTGTGTTGATCATTGTGTGTTGTGTGTTGGGGGCTCATTGTGTGTTGAGGCTTGCTACGTGTGTTGTGAAGTAGTTGATGAACATTGTTGGATGGGATGTGTCTGCTTACACCGCTAGGGACAGTGGGTCTAACACAGAACTGGGAGGAGGGAAAGGAAGGGAGGTGGAGGAGGGAGGGAAGTGGGCGGATGTCTGCTTTATTTTGCACGTTCGCATGGCACGTTCTGTTTCACATTTGTCAACATAGTACATCAGCCAGCGGAAGAAATGTGGTTGTAGTCAACATGGTATATCAGCCATGGTTGTAGTCAACATGGTATATCAGTCATGGTTGTAGTCAACATAGTATATAGGTCATGGTTGTAGTCAACATGGTATATAGGTCATGGTTGTAGTCAACATAGTATATAGGTCATGGTTGTAGTCAACATGGTATATCAGTCATGGTTGTAGTCAACATGGTAGTCATCTTAAGCTCAAAACCAACATCTTGCTCTCTCGACCCCATTCCTACCCCCATGTTGATAGAGAATCTTGACCCTCTACTCCCGACCATTACCCACATTATCAACGAGAGTCTGTTCTCTGGTGTTGTTCCGTCTGTGCTCAAAGCGGCTGTCATCAAACCCCTCCTTAAAAAGCCAAGTTTAGACAAAAATAATCTAAAGAACTATAGACCTGTTTCAAACCTCTCCTTCCTGTCCAAAGTCATAGAAAAAATTGTTCTCAAACAACTGTTTGCCTACCTATATGATAACGCTTTACTTTGCCCCAACCAGTCTGCCTACCGACCATTCCACAGCACTGAGACAGCCCTCCTAAAGGTAACCAATGATCTGTTGCTCGCCTTAGATAATGGCAACGTCTCCGTTCTCACCTTATTAGACCTCTCAGCCGCCTTTGACACAGTCGACCATCACATTCTCTTTAACACTCTTCAACACTATTTTGGAATCTCTGGCTCGGTCCTGGCTTGGTTCCACTCATATCTTTCTGACAGTCACAAGCAGTCACTGTCGATGGCTGTTTCTCCAGCACAGCAGACTTGGTGTGCGGGCGTGCCTCAGGGTTCCGTTTTTAGGGCCGGTGTTATTCACTCTGTACACCAAGCCACTGCTTCTCCTGCTTAGAAAGCATGCTGTTGAGAGTCAGTCATTTGCAGACGACACACAACTGTATAAATCCACCGCCCCCTCTCTCATTAATTCCACTGTTCAGACCTTGGAGAACTGCATCACAGACATTAAATCATGGATGACACTCAACAAGCTTAAGCTTAATGACGATAAAACCGAAGCCCTCCTCATTCACAAGCACAACACCTCCTCCTCACTCTCGCCTCTCCCAACATCGCTTACAGTAGGGACAACAAACACTCAGTTCTCATCCTCTGCAAGAAATCTCGGCTACATTCTATCCGATGACCTGTCCCTCAACAACCACATCTCCAACGTCTGTCGCTCTGCATACACGGCCATACGCCAAATCAGCTCCTTTCGCCACTATCTTACAGTCCCGGCCACCAAAACCCTAGTCTGCGCTCTCGTCCTCTCTCGTCTTGACTATTGCAACTCTCTCCTTGCTTGCTGGCTCCCCCGAAACACATCATTGACAAACTACAAAAGGTTCAGAACTCAGCAGCTAGACTAGTATTCCGAGCAAAGAAACGTGATCACATCACACCTCTGCTACATTCCCTTCACTGGCTTCCTGTGCAAGCACGCATAGATTACAAACTCTCTGTTCTCTGTCACAACTTCTTCACAGATTCTTGTCCTTCCTACCTTGCTGATCTACTGTCTGTCTACGCCCCTTCACGCACTTTAAGATCATCTGCTGACACTCGCACACTCAAGGTTCCCGTCACCCGCACTAAGACATACGGCCAACGTGCATTCGCCTACTCCGCACCTAAGCAGTGGAATTCCCTTCCCTCCCATATCCGCAACATACAATCAACACAAGCATTCAAAAAGGCCCTCAAAACCCACCTCTTCAAACTGCATTATTCAGACTGATTTGTGTCCTGCTGCCATTCTCTCATCTCTTGTCTATGTCTGATCCGCTATTCTACTTTCTGTCTTTTTTGTCATTTGTGTACATAGTTGTAAATAGTATATTTTTGTCTTTTTTGTAATTTATGTACATAACTGTAAATAGTCTGTACCTTTACTGTCCCGTCTTTTGGTGTATTGTAGCAATAGTGATGTTTCATCGAGTGCATGTATTTATATGTTATGACTATGTAAAGCGTGGTGAGTCTGGTCATAGGCTGGAGTACCCGCTATATAAAAATCCGTTATTATTATTATTATATCAGTCATGGTTGTAGTCAACATAGTATATAGGTCATGGTTGTAGTCAACATAGTATATAGGTCATGGTTGTAGTCAACATAGTATATAGGCCATGGTTGTAGTCAACATGGTATATCAGTCATGGTTGTAGTCAACATAGTATATAGGTCATGGTTGTAGTCAACATAGTATATAGGCCATGGTTGTAGTCAACATAGTATATAGGTCATGGTTGTAGTCAACATGGTATATAGGTCATGGTTGTAGTCAACATGGTATATCAGTCATGGTTGTAGTCAACATAGTATATAGGCTATGGTTGTAGTCAACATAGTATATAGGTCATGGTTATAGTCAACATAGTATATAGGCCATGGTTGTAGTCAACATGGTATATCAGTCATGGTTGTAGTCAACATAGTATATAGGTCATGGTTGTAGTCAACAGTATATAGGCCATGGTTGTAGTCAACATAGTATATAGGTCATGGTTGTAGTCAACATGGTATATAGGTCATGGTTGTAGTCAACATGGTATATCAGTCATGGTTGTAGTCAACATAGTATATAGGCTATGGTTGTAGTCAACATGGTATATCAGCCATGGTTGTAGTCAACATAGTATATCAGTCATGGTTGTAGTCAACATGGTATATCAGTCATGGCTGTAGTCAACATGGTATATAGGTCATGGTTGTAGTCAACATGGTATATCAGTCATGGTTGTAGTCAACATAGTATATAGGTCATGGTTGTAGTCAACATGGTATATAGGTCATGGTTGTAGTCAACATGGTATATCAGTCATGGTTGTAGTCAACATATTATATAGGTCATGGTTGTAGTCAACATGGTATATAGGTCATGGTTGTAGTCAACATGGTATATAGGTCATGGTTGTAGTCAACATGGTATATAGGTCATGGTTGTAGTCAACATGGTATATAGGTCATGGTTGTAGTCAACATAGTATATAGGTCATGGTTGTAATCAACATAGTATATAGGCCATGGTTGTAGTCAACATAGTATATCAGTCATGGTTGTAGTCAACATAGTATATCAGCCATGGTTGTAGTCAACATAGTATATAGGTCATGGTTGTAGTCAACATAGTATATAGGTCATGGTTGTAGTCAACATAGTATATAGGTCATGGTTGTAGTCAACATAGTATATAGGTCATGGTTGTAGTCAACATAGTATATAGGTCATGGTTGTAGTCAACATAGTATATAGGTCATGGTTGTAGTCAACATAGTATATAGGTCATGGTTGTAGTCAACATAGTATATAGGTCATGGTTGTAGTCAACATGGTATATCAGTCATGGTTGTAGTCAACATGGTATATCAGTCATGGTTGTAGTCAACATAGTATATAGGTCATGGTTGTAGTCAACATAGTATATAGGTCATGGTTGTAGTCAACATGGTATATCAGTCATGGTTGTAGTCAACATAGTATATAGGTCATGGTTGTAGTCAACATAGTATATCAGTCATGGTTGTAGTCAACACAGTATATCAGTCATGGTTGTAGTCAACATAGTATATCAGTCATGGTTGTAGTCAACATAGTATATAGGTCATGGTTGTAGTCAACATGGTATATAGGTCATGGTTGTAGTCAACATAGTATATCAGTCATGGTTGTAGTCAACATGGTATATCAGTCATGGTTGTAGTCAACATGGTATATCAGTCATGGTTGTAGTCAACATGGTATATAGGTCATGGTTGTAGTCAACATAGTATATCAGTCATGGTTGTAGTCAACATGGTATATCAGTCATGGTTGTAGTCAACATGGTATATCAGTCATTGTTGTAGTCAACATAGTATATAGGTCATGGTTGTAGTCAACATGGTATATCAGTCATGGTTGTAGTCAACATGGTATATCAGTCATGGTTGTAGTCAACATAGTATATAGGTCATGGTTGTAGTCAACATGGTATATCAGTCATGGTTGTAGTCAACATGGTATATCAGTCATGGTTGTAGTCAACATAGTATATAGGTCATGGTTGTAGTCAACATGGTATATCAGTCATGGTTGTAGTCAACATAGTATATCAGTCATGGTTGTAGTCAACATAGTATATCAGTCATGGTTGTAGTCAACATAGTATATAGGCTATGGCTGTAGTCAACATAGTATTTAGGTCATGGTTGTAGTCAACATAGTATATCAGTCATGGTTGTGGTCAACATAGTATATAGGTCATGGTTGTAGTCAACATGGTATATAGATCATGGTTGAAGTCAACATAGTATATAGGCTATGGTTGTAGTCAACATAGTATATAGGTCATGGTTGTAGTCAACATAGTATATAGGCCATGGTTGTAGTCAACATGGTATATCAGTCATGGTTGTAGTCAACATAGTATATAGGCTATGGTTGTAGTCAACATAGTATATAAGTCATGGTTGTAGTCAACATGGTATATCAGTCATGGTTGTAGTCAACATGGTATATAGGTCATGGTTGTAGTCAACATAGTATATAGGTCATGGTTGTAGTCAACATAGTATATAGGTCATGGTTGTAGTCAACATAGTATATAGGTCATGGTTGTAGTCAACATGGTATATCAGTCATGGTTGTAGTCAACATAGTATATAGGTCATGGTTGTAGTCAACATAGTATATAGGCTATGGTTGTAGTCAACATAGTATATAGGTCATGGTTGTAGTCAACATAGTATATAGGTCATGGTTGTAGTCAACATAGTATATAGGTCATGGTTGTAGTCAACATGGTATATAGGTCATGGTTGTAGTCAACATAGTATATAGGCTATGGTTGTAGTCAACATGGTATATAGGTCATGGTTGTAGTCAACATGGTATATAGGTCATGGTTGTAGTCAACATAGTATATAGGTCATGGTTGTAGTCAACATGGTATATCAGTCATGGTTGTAGTCAACATAGTATATAGGTCATGGTTGTAGTCAACATAGTATATAGGTCATGGTTGTAGTCAACATAGTATATAGGTCATGGTTGTAGTCAACATAGTATATAGGTCATGGTTGTAGTCAACATGGTATATCAGTCATGGTTGTAGTCAACATAGTATCAACATAGTATATCAGTCATGGTTGTAGTCAACATAGTATATCAGTCATGGTTGTAATCAACATAGTATATCAGCCATGGTTGTAGTCAACATAGTATATAGGTCATGGTTGTAGTCAACATAGTATATAGGTCATGGTTGTAGTCAACATAGTATATAGGCTATGGTTGTAGTCAACATAGTATATAGGTCATGGTTGTAGTCAACATAGTATATAGGTCATGGTTGTAGTCAACATAGTATATAGGCTATGGTTGTAGTCAACATGGTATATAGGTCATGGTTGTAGTCAACATGGTATATAGGTCATGCTTGTAGTCAACATAGTATATAGGTCATGGTTGTAGTCAACATAGTATATAGGTCATGGTTGTAGTCAACATGGTATATAGGTCATGGTTGTAGTCAACATAGTATATAGGCTATGGTTGTAGTCAACATGGTATATAGGCTATGGTTGTAGTCAACATGGTATATAGGTCATGGTTGTAGTCAACATAGTATATAGGTCATGGTTGTAGTCAACATAGTATATAGGTCATGGTTGTAGTCCACATGGTATATCAGTCATGGTTGTAGTCAACATAGTATCAACATAGTATATCTGTCATGGTTGTAGTCAACATAGTATATCAGTCATGGTTGTAATCAACATAGTATATCAGCCATGGTTGTAGTCAACATAGTATATAGGTCATGGTTGTAGTCAACATAGTATATAGGTCATGGTTGTAGTCAACATGGTATATAGGTCATGGTTGTAGTCAACATAGTATATAGGTCATGGTTGTAGTCAACATAGTATATAGGTCATGGTTGTAGTCCACATGGTATATCAGTCATGGTTGTAGTCAACATAGTATCAACATAGTATATCTGTCATGGTTGTAGTCAACATAGTATATCAGTCATGGTTGTAATCAACATAGTATATCAGCCATGGTTGTAGTCAACATAGTATATAGGTCATGGTTGTAGTCAACATAGTATATAGGTCATGGTTGTAGTCAACATAGTATATAGGCTATGGTTGTAGTCAACATAGTATATAGGTCATGGTTGTAGTCAACATAGTATATTGGTCATGGTTGTAGTCAACATAGTATATAGGCTATGGTTGTAGTCAACATGGTATATAGGTCATGGTTGTAGTCAACATGGTATATAGGTCATGGTTGTAGTCAACATAGTATATAGGTCATGGTTGTAGTCAACATAGTATATAGGTCATGGTTTTAGTCAACATGGTATATAGGTCATGGTTGTAGTCAACATAGTATATAGGCTATGGTTGTAGTCAACATGGTATATAGGCTATGGTTGTAGTCAACATGGTATATAGGTCATGGTTGTAGTCAACATAGTATATAGGTCATGGTTGTAGTCAACATAGTATATAGGTCATGGTTGTAGTCAACATAGTATATAGGTCATGGTTGTAGTCAACATAGTATATCAGTCATGGTTGTAGTCAACATAGTATATCAGTCATGGTTGTAGTCAACATGGTATATCAGTCATGGTTGTAGTCAACATAGTATATCAGTCATGGTTGTAGTCAACATGGTATATCAGTCATGGTTGTAGTCAACATAGTATATAGGTCATGGTTGTAGTCAACATAGTATATAGGTCATGGTTGTAGTCAACATAGTATATAGGCTATGGTTGTAGTCAACATAGTATATAGGTCATGGTTGTAGTCAACATGGTATATCAGTCATGGTTGTAGTCAACACAGTATATCAGTCATGGTTGTAGTCAACATAGTATATAGGTCATGGTTGTAGTCAACATGGTATATAGGTCATGGTTGTAGTCAACATAGTATATCAGTCATGGTTGTAGTCAACATAGTATATCAGTCATGGTTGTAGTCAACATAGTATATCAGTCATGGTTGTAGTCAACATAGTATATAGGTCATGGTTGTAGTCAACATAGTATATAGGTCATGGTTGTAGTCAACATAGTATATAGGCTATGGTTGTAGTCAACATAGTATATCAGTCATGGTTGTAGTCAACATAGTATATCAGTCATGGTTGTAGTAAACATAGTATATCAGTCATGGTTGTAGTCAACATAGTATATAGGCTATGGTTGTAGTCAACATGGTATATAGGTCATGGTTGTAGTCAACATAGTATATAGGTCATGGTTGTAGTCAACATAGTATATAGGCTATGGTTGTAGTCAACATGGTATATCAGTCATGGTTGTAGTCAACATAGTATATAGGTCATGGTTGTAGTCAACATGGTATATAGGTCATGGTTGTAGTCAACATAGTATATCAGTCATGGTTGTAGTCAACATGGTATATCAGTCATGGTTGTAGTCAACATGGTATATAGGTCATGGTTGTAGTCAACATAGTATATAGGTCATGGTTGTAGTCAACATGGTATATCAGTCATGGTTGTAGTCAACATGGTATATCAGTCATGGTTGTAGTCAACATAGTATATAGGTCATGGTTGTAGTCAACATAGTATATAGGTCATGGTTGTAGTCAACATGGTATATCAGTCATGGTTGTAGTCAACATAGTATATCAGTCATGGTTGTAGTCAACATAGTATATCAGTCATGGTTGTAGTCAACATGGTATATCAGTCATGGTTGTAGTCAACATAGTATATAGGTCATGGTTGTAGTCAACATAGTATATAGGTCATGGTTGTAGTCAACATGGTATATAGGTCATGGTTGTAGTCAACATAGTATATAGGTCATGGTTGTAGTCAACATGGTATATAGGTCATGGTTGTAGTCAATATAGTATATAGGTCATGGTTGTAGTCAACATAGTATATAGGTCATGGTTGTAGTCAACATGGTATATAGGTCATGGTTGTAGTCAACATGGTATATAGGTCATGGTTGTAGTCAACATAGTATTTAGGTCATGGTTGTAGTCAACATGGTATATCAGTCATGGTTGTAGTCAACATAGTATATCAGTCATGGTTGTAGTCAACATGGTATATCAGTCATGGTTGTAGTCAACATGGTATATAGGTCATGGTTGTAGTCAACATAGTATATAGGTCATGGTTGTAGTCAACATGGTATATAGGTCATGGTTGTAGTCAACATAGTATATAGGTCATGGTTGTAGTCAACATGGTATATCAGTCATGGTTGTAGTCAACATAGTATATCAGTCATGGTTGTAGTCAACATAGTATATAGGTCATGGTTGTAGTCAACATGGTATATAGGTCATGGTTGTAGTCAACATAGTATATAGGTCATGGTTGTAGTCAACATGGTATATAGGCTATGGTTGTAGTCAACATGGTATATCAGTCATGGTTGTAGTCAACATAGTATATAGGTCATGGTTGTAGTCAACATGGTATATAGGTCATGGTTGTAGTCAACATAGTATATAGGTCATGGTTGTAGTCAACATGGTATATAGGTCATGGTTGTAGTCAACATAGTATATAGGTCATGGTTGTAGTCAACATAGTATATAGGTCATGGTTGTAGTCAACATGGTATATCAGTCATGGTTGTAGTCAACATAGTATATAGGTCATGGTTGTAGTCAACATAGTATATCAGTCATGGTTGTAGTCAACATAGTATATCAGCCATGGTTGTAGTCAACATGGTATATCAGTCATGGTTGTAGTCAACATAGTATATCAGTCATGGTTGTAATCAACATAGTATATCAGTCATGGTTGTAGTCAACATAGTATATAGGTCATGGTTGTAGTCAACATAGTATATAGGTCATGGTTGTAGTCAACATGGTATATAGGTCATGGTTGTAGTCAACATAGTATATAGGTCATGGTTGTAGTCAACATAGTATATAGGTCATGGTTGTAGTCAACATAGTATATAGGTCATGGTTGTAGTCAACATAGTATATAGGTCATGGTTGTAGTCAACATAGTATATAGGTCATGGTTGTAGTCAACATAGTATATAGGTCATGGTTGTAGTCAACATAGTATATAGGTCATGGTTGTAGTCAACATAGTATATAGGTCATGGTTGTAATCAACATAGTATATAGGTCATGGTTGTAATCAACATAGTATATCAGCCATGGTTGTAGTCAACATAGTATATCAGTCATTGTTGTAATCAACATAGTATATCAGCCATGGTTGTAGTCAACATAGTATATCAGCCATGGTTGTAGTCAACATAGTATATCAGTCATGGTTGTAGTCAACATAGTGTATAGGCTATGGTTGTAGTCAACATGGTATATCAGCCATGGTTGTAGTCAACATAGTATATAGGCTATGGTTATAGTCAACATAGTATATAGGCTATGGTTGTAGTCAACATGGTATATAGGTCATGGTTGTAGTCAACATAGTATATAGGCTATGGTTGTAGTCAACATGGTATATAGGTCATGGTTGTAGTCAACATGGTATATAGGTCATGGTTGTAGTCAACATGGTATATAGGCTATTGTTGTAGTCAACATAGTATATAGGCTATGGTTATAGTCAACATGGTATATAGGCTATGGTTGTAGTCAACATAGTACATCGGTCATGGTTGTAGTCAACATAGTATATCCGCCAGCGGCAGAACTGTGGTTATAATCCTATAGCAGCGTCAGCGCCCTCTTGTTGGCTATCTGTGAAAAGCGCTGTTAAGAACCGAGGGATTAAACCAGTCGTTTGACTGGTGAAAAACAGCAAGAAGAAACCAGTCTTTGAGTTTAAAGAACAGCGAGGGGAAACCAGTCAGTCTTTAGACTTATTAAGAAGTTCCGTTCTTTTATTTAAAGACTATTCATTTTTTTTCAATGAATATTAACTTTTGTCTTTTGACTTGTTAAGAACAGCGAGAGGAAACTAATCAGTATTTTGACTTGTTAAGAACCGCGAGAGGAAACTAATCAATATTTTGACTTGTTAAGAACCGCGAGAGAAAACCAGTCAGTCTTTTGAGTGTTAAGAACAATGAGAGGAAACCAGTCAGTCTTTTGAGTGTTAAGAACAATGAGAGGAAACCAGTCAGTCTTTTGAGTGTTAAGAACAATAAGAGGAAACCAGTCAGTCTTTTGAGTGTTAGAGCAATGAGAGGAAACCCGTCAGTCTTTTGAGTGTTAAAAACAGCGAGAGGAACTATACATAAGCCACAGTTGTTATAATGAATTTAATGTATTATTTGTTTCTGAGTGGTCGTTACTGTCTTTTGTTGTTGTTGTTGCTTTGGTTTGGTACTTTGTGCTTATACATGTGATGATGAAATGCCACTCTCCTATTAAAGTGCTGTTGACGCTTTTTACCTCCACATTAACGAACAATCGATATTAAAGTGCTGTTGACACTGCCACTATAACGACCAATCGGTGGTAAAGTGCTGTTGACACTGCCACTATAACGAACAATCGTTATTAACGTGCTGTTGACACTGCCACTACAACGACCAATCGGTATTAAAGTGGTGTTGACACGTTTTACCTCCTCACTAACCAATAATCAGTATTAAAGTGCTGTTGACACTCTTTACCTCCTCACTAACCAATAATTGGTATTAAAGTGCTGTTGAAACCTTTTACCTCCCGACTAACCAATAATCGGTATTAAAGTGCTGTTGACACTTCTTATCCTCACATTTAACCAACAATCGGTATTAAAGTGCTGTTGACACTTCTTATCTTCACAATAACCAACAATCGGTATTAAAGTGCTGTTGACACTTCTTATCTTCACACTAACCAACAATCGGTATTAAAGTGCTGTTGACACTTCTGATCTTCAAACTAACGAACAATGGGTATTAAAGTGCTGTTGATACTTCTTCAACACTAAGGAACAATGCAGCAGCGTACAGAGCTCCAAGAACGAAATCCTGCAGTTGCATTTCGTTTGGATTCGTTGCCTCAGTGTGTTTCCCCTTGTTATATCATTGTGCTGCCATTGTTATATCATTGTGTTTTCCCTTGTTATATCATTGTGTTGCCATTGTTATATCATTGTGTTGCCCCTTGTTATATCATTGTGCTGCCATTGTTATATCATTGTGTTGCCATTGTTATATCATTGTGCTGCCATTGTTATATCATTGTGTTGCCATTGTTATATCATTGTGCTGCCATTGTTATATCATTGTGTTGCCATTGTTATATCATTGTGCTGCCATTGGCGTCGTCGTCCTTTCTTTCCCCTTTAACCTTTAGTGGATAAGTCTCCCACCCACACTTGATGCCTTTAACCTTTAGTGGATACGTCTCCCACCCACACTTGATGCCTTTAACCGTTAGTGGATAAGTCTCCCACCCACACTTGATGCCTTTAACCTTTAGTGGATAAGTCTCCCACCCACACTTGATGCCTTTAACCTTTAGTGGATAAGTCTCCCACCCACACTTGATGCCTTTAACCGTTAGTGGATAAGTCTCCCACCCACACTTGATGCCTTTAACCTTTAGTGGATAAGTCTCCCACCCACACTTGATGCCTTTAACCGTTAGTGGATAAGTCTCCCACCCACACTTGATGCCTTTAACCTTTAGTGGATAAGTCTCCCACCCACACTTGATGCCTTTAACCTTTAGTGGATAAGTCTCCCACCCACACTTAATGCCTTTAACCTTTAGTGGATAAGTCTCCCACCCACACTTAATGCCTTTAATCTTTAGTGGATAAGTCTCCCACCCACACTTAATGCCTTTAACCTTTAGTGGATAAGTCTCCCACCCACACTTGATGCCTTTGACCGTTAGTGGATAAGTCTCCCACCCACACGTGATGCCTTTAACCTTTAGTGGATAAGTCTCCCACCCACACTTGATGCCTTTAACCGTTAGTGGATAAGTCTCCCACCCACACTTGATGCCTTTAACCGTTAGTGGATAAGTTTCCCACCCACACTCGATACCTTTAACCGTTAGTGGATAAGTCTCCCACCCACACTCGATGCCTCTAACCTTTAGTGGATAGGTCTCCCACCCACACTTGATGCCTTTAACCGTAGTGGATAAGTCTTCCCACCCACACGTTGCGATGCCTTTGGACCGTTGGTGTGGATAAGGGTCTCCCACCCACACTTGATGCCTAACCTTTAGTGGATAAGTCTCCCACCCACACTTGATGCCTTTAACCTTTAGTGGATAAGTCTCCCACCCACACTTGATACCTTTAACCTTTAGTGGATAAGTCTCCCACCCACACTTGATGCCTTTAACCTTTAGTGGATTAGTCTCCCACCCACACTCGATGCCTTTAACCTTTAGTGGATAAGTCTCCCACCCACACTCGATGCCTCCAGACCTTTGTGGATAAGTCTCCCACCCACAAACTCGATGCCTTTAACCTTTAGTGGATAAGTCTCCCACCCACACTTGATGTTAACCTTTAGTGTGATTTAAGTCTCCCACCCACACTTGATACCTTTAACCGTTAGTGGTTATAAGTCTCCCACCCACACTTGATACCTTTAACCTTTAGTGGATAAGTCATTGATTGTGGATGCAATTTTTTCTGCATCGGGAAACCAGATTTGCTGTCGTTATAAAATTGTAGATATTTAAATCAGAGTTTATCCAAAATATTTTCTTGTGTTCCGCATTTGCCATCAGTTTTCATAAACAACGGGTTTGAAATGTCAAATAAAGAGAAGTAAAGTGGACAAATAGCTAGTACCCGAAAAGAGAATTTGCACATCACGTTGTATGTCTGGTCAAATCTAAAAACCAAAAGTACATCACTAGCACATATAATTATTAAACTCAAGATAAAAAGTAAATCGCACACAGGTTGCAAGACTCACATCACGTGCTTTAACTTTTCTCTATTAATTGATATCGCAACGTCTCTCAATACACACAGTCAGTTAGTTTTAATTTGGTTGAAAATACTGTACTTGGAGTTCAATGCTTAACTGAGATCAAAGTGAAAGGCTGCAACTCGGGTCAAACTGTTTATGACGTCATGTTAGAGGTCAGTCATGTGAGAGGATGTACGTAGACGCCACGCCAAGTTACAGTTATGTTCAGAGCCTTAGAGTGTGTCAAAACTACCATAACCACAAATAGAATGAGTCAACGTATTGAATGTTTAAATGACCAACTAATTGCATATTTAAATGACCAAACTTCGAATATTTAAATTACCAAGTTATTGAATATTTAAATCACCAACTTTTTTAATATTTAAATGAATAACTTACAAGGAAAGGTTGCATCCATAAAAGTCGTCAGCTTTGCCTTTGGACCAAGCTGCAGTTTCTGAAATCGAGTCTGAGAGCGTGACACACATAGACACACACCCACTCTCTCTCTCTCTCTCTCTCTCTCTCTCTCTCTCTCTCTGGACGCGGGCGTGTGTCTGTGGGGGTTACTGGTGATGGGAGTGCCATAGTAGGTGGGTGTATCAAAACATGGGTTAGGGTTAGGGTTAGGTGTATCAGAACTGAAAATGGTTGTACTTGTATTTAATGTTGGCGACTCCCAGTCATACGCTAGGTATTGCTAGCACAGGCAGGCATAGTACGTGGGTGTATCACAACTGAAAATGGCTGTACTTGTATTTAATGTTGGCGACTCCCAGTCATACGCTAGGTATTGCTAGCACAGGCAGGCATAGTACGTGGGTGTATCACAACTGAAAATGGTTGTACTTCCAGTCATACGCTAGGTATTGCTAGCACAGGCAGAAATAACTTTGTGTGGTTTCCGGCGTTTTGTTTTGGACAGAGCTGGTTCCAATTTCTTTTAACGGACCGTAAATATGCCAGAAATACCTCCGTGAATCCCTTTGGATGAATTTTGGGATATTGAACGGGTTAAATTGATTTCATTCTACAATATAATATACATATATATTCTTATATATAATCCTATCAGCCTATGCAACGAGAAACGTTCTATATAGAAATACCGTGTGAGAGCATTATAGAGTGAGATTTGTGTAAACACCATCCTACTATCGTTTAGGTGTCTCTCACCACAGACATTCTTTGCTCATTGTGTCCAAAACTAGTGCAGGGGTGAATGAAAGGCCGGACTGTGGTTGTTGAAGACGGATACTGTTAGGCACAACTCATTCAACACTATGTTGACTTTTGTACAAAGAAGAAAACGTAACTCTGCTAATTTGTTAAAGAAAGTTCGGCTGTGACCAATTTCCTTTTTAAAAGCTGCAGTTTGGTCTAAATCAAAATTAACGACAGATTTTTCTTCCGAACTTGATACTACTATTATATTGGCTGGGTAAATCTGTCAGCAATATTCTTATTTGTTTTTTTCTTCTCCACTCTCTCCACCCTCGTCCTCAGTCCTTCATTGCTTCTACCTTTATCCCTCTACTCATATACACCCCCGACAAACAAGGGTATGATCAACAGTTTTAAAAAGGAACATTAGCATATTACAGTAATAGGATGATCACAATGTTGCTGTGATATCCGTTAGACCTTAGGGCGATGGCAGTACATCATTTATGGACCCGATGAGTAAGACCTTAAGGCGATGGCAGTACATCATTTATGGACACGATCAGTAAGATCTTAAGGCGATGGCAGTACATCATTTATGGACACGATCAGTAAGACCTTAAGGCGATGGCAGTACATCATTTATGGACACGATCAGTAAGACCTTAAGGCGATGGCAGTACATCATTTATGGACACGATCAGTAAGATCTTAAGGCGATGGCAGTACATCATTTATGGACACGATCAGTAAGACCTTAAGGCGATGGCAGTACATCATTTATGGACACGATCAGTAAGATCTTAAGGCGATGGCAGTACATCATTTATGGACACGATCAGTAAGACCTTAAGGCGATGGCAGTGCATCATTTATGGCACGATCAGTAAGATCTTAAGGCGATGGCAGTACATCATTTATGGACACGATCAGTAAGATCTTAAGGCGATGCAGTACATCATTTATGGACACGATCAGTGAGACCTTAAGGCGATGGCAGTACATCATTTATGGACACGATCAGTAAGATCTTAAGCGATGGCAGTACATCATTTATGGACCCTGAGTAAGACCTTAGGGCGATGGCAGTACATCATTTATTGACACGATCAGTAAGACTTAAGCGATGGCAGTACATCATTTATGGACACGATCAGTAAGATCTTAAGGCGATGGCAGTACATCATTTATGGACCCGATACAGATCTTAAGGCGATGGCAGTACATCATTTATGGACACGATTAAATACCTTAAGGCGATGGCAGTTTTACATCATTTGTTTCAAAGCAAACATGTGCATAAGTAATTTTATGATTGTGGCTTGAGTGGTCTAAGGGACTAACTGTTTGTAACACAAACCACTGGCGCCTGACAGGTGTGGATCGTGCAGCATCTGGGCGTTATGTTTCTCCGAATACTATTTACTTTCGACTCGGAAATGTCTCGGGGGTTTTATCCGGGTACTCCGGTGTTCCCCCAAAAAATTTCAAAAACACAACTAATATTAGGTACGGTCGTTGGGTTTCACGCCGCAGGCTGCGATTACGCCTTCCCCAGGGGAGGCGGCCCAGAATTTATCGATAAAAAAGGGACAATAAAATGTTAAAAAATCAAATTTAAAAAAATGCTACATGGTGCGGACAGATTTGCCCAGCCAAAGAATGGATGTTAGTCATGTTGGATGATGGTTTTTGTGCGATGGTACACTACAGCGGCCCTCTCTGCCTCACTACACCATAGTTTTTTTTGTTGTTGTTATTTGTAAAGTACTGCCTTATGTTTCAGTAACACTGAAGTGCATTCATTTGTAAGTAAGTGCCAATATTTCAGTAACACAGCATTCATTTGTAAAGTACTGCCTTATACAGTAACACTGAAGTGCATTCACCTTGTTATTGATTAAATTCACATCTTTTCTTATTTTCAAATTCAGGCAAAGGACACAAAATTTTAAAGGAAATATTTAAAAAAAAATATAAATAATAAGTTGTGCAGAGCGCTGGCTATGTTGTATGACTTGTGGCACTGAACATGGTATGACTTGTGGCACTGAACATGTTGTTTGCTTGCCTGTGGTCTATGGTGTGCCTTTCTTTGCTGTCACTCCTGTGCAGCCCTCAACCACCTCCACCTCTACCACCACCACCTCCACCTCCACAGGCAGCAACCACAGCCTCTAATACCATCACCACCGCCGCTACCACCAACACTATCACTACCAGCAGTGGTAGTAGCAATTATTCGACCACGACGACGACGTCGAGTAGCGGCAGTGGTGGTGGTGTTAGTGGCGGTGGTGTCACGTCTCACGTGTCCGAGGAGTGGACGTCGATCGTCCGTCGTAGTGAACGCATCTTTCTCAGCGACACCAGTCCCTTGCCGTCGCCCAGCCTCAGCAGCACGCTGCAGCAGCAACCACACCCAGGCAGCTCCGCTACCGTCGCCGTCAGCAAGGCCAACTCCAGCAGCAGCACTATCAGGCGTAGTTCCGTCTCCGTCGGCAGACCTAGGGCCGCCTCCGCCAACGCCGGGATAACCAAACCCAAAGCGCCTGGCGTGAGAGGCAGGGGGAGGCCCGTGGGGTCCGGCTACAAGCAGAAGCAGCGTCAGTTGGAGGAGCAGCAGCAAAGACAGTTACAACAGCAGCAGAAAGGATCAGTCAATGCCGGCACCAAACTCTTACACCGCAGCCTCAGCGAGGGCGCCGTCAAGCTCAAACCTAAGGTTAAAGTTAAGTCTAAGGTCAAGGACGAAACTTTTATTTCCGGTACGACGGACAAAGTCAAAGACATCGGAAGTGTTTTAGAGGGCAGGAAGGATGCAGAAGAGAGAGGTGAAGGCAAGAAGGAGGAGAGCGGAGTGAACGGAGGTGGGTCAGGGGAGAGGAGTAAGAAGAACGAGGCCAAGGTCCAAAAGGCTCGCAGCCTGCACGAGCTGAGCCAGAAGGTGAAGCGCAAGTACAACAAGAGCCTGCAGCAGGCAGCCAGCAAGAAACAGGCAGCCAGCAAGAAACAGGCAGCCAGCACACAGGCAAGCAAAAAACCCCAGGCGGCCTCCTCCGTCCAAGACAACAACGCCAAGGTAAGTTGACGTCGTGGTGTTCACTTACTGTTATTGTTGCTGTTGTGTGATGGGGCTGGTACTGATGTTGATTGCTGGATGCACATTGTTGATGTCAGAAATTGGAGCAGATCTTTTAAAGGGATCGAGGGTGAATCCTCTTTCAACCAAGTTGTGGTCCTGCTTCGGCTCTTTGCAATCCGCTGGGCCCTATAACCAATTACTAACTAACTAACATGGCTTCAGGCTCTCTCTGTCTCTCTGTCTCTCTCTCTCTCTCTCTGTCTCTCTCTCTCTCTCTCTCTCTCTCTCTCTCGCTCGCTCGCTCGCTCTCTCTCTCGCTCTCTCTCTCTCGCTAGCTCGCTCGCTCTCTCTCTTCCTCTCCCCCCCCCTCTCTCTCTCTCTCTCTCTCTCTCGCTCTGTATATGTGCGTGCGTTATTTGTATTTTTGTAAAATTCATAGAGAGAGAAAAGCTTTTTTCACAGATGGAACTCCGCAATTGTACAATCATTTTTCGAACGCTCTATAATCACCTTTGTAACCTCAGCAATTGGTGGTATTTGTGCATTTTTTGGTTCGTATGTCTGTCTGTGTTTGTATGTATGTCTGTGTTTGTAAGTGTGTCTGTATGTCTATCTGTGTTTGTATGTCTCTGTATGTCTATCTGTGTTTGTATGTCTCTGTATGTCTGTCTGTGTATGTCTCTGTATGTCTGTGTTTGTGTGTCTCTGTATGTATGTCTCTGTATGTCTTTGTATGTCTGTCTGTGTTTGTATGTCTCTGTATCAGTGTATGTCTGTGTTTGTATGTCTCTGTATGTCTGTGTGTGTATGTCTCTGTATGTCTGTGTTTGTATGTCTCTGTATGTCTGTCTGTGTTTGTATGTCTCTCTGTATGTCTGTCTGTGTTTGTATGTCTCTGTATGTCTGTCTGTGTTTGTATGTCTCTCTGTATGTCTGTCTGTCTGTTCGTTCATTTGGTCTCTGTCTCTGGCTGCAGCCAAAGTGTAATTCAGAGTACAGTACCCACAGAGTAAAGCAGATTTTGTCTTGGAACAGAATTAACCTACGTCATTTGAGAAGCAGTTGCATATAATAATAATAATAATAATAATAATAATGTTCGTCATTTGTAAGGCGCGTTAGCCTAAGGATCAAGGCGCTGGCCGATACAGGATCTAACTCAAACCGCCCGAGACGCCCACCCACAGCCTTTGGGCGCATGGTCTGACGCCCGGACAACTGAGCACAATCCTGGGCAGCCAGGGATGGGGGGAGAAGGACCAAGTGCATGCTGGGTGTGTTCTTGTTACAGGCATACACCCGTCTAGGACATGAGCGTCAGAATCTTTAAAGTCCGTTATGATGGAATGTATGCGACACACAGACTAGACCTCGGTTTATACTCTCATCCGAAGGAGTAGGAAAACAGGAGTAAAGTGTCTTTCCCAGGGACACAACACAATGGCCCATCCAGGGCTCGAACCCGGGACCTTCAGATCCGCATGCCGAAGCACTACCATTAGACCACAGTGCCTCCCAACATATAGCGTGTTGAGTCCACACTGTGCAATGGCCTGTCGTAATGGGAAGGTTCGTGGAAGGTGACTAACCTTTATTTTGGAGGCTGTCGGATCCTAAACCTAGGGTTTTGACCTTTTTTGTGTCCAAAAGCTTCAGGAACCTACGTTCAGGATCTGAGAACCTGGAAAAAAGAGTTCCTGAACCTCCTCCAAACTTTCAGTTAAGACAGGCTTTAAGGTTCAGTGTCATATTGCACACAACCACCTTACATAGTTATCCTCTAATACTATTAACAGCCAATGGATTATAGACAAAAAACCCACTAATTTTTAAACTAATTTTTAGACTAGGACATGACAATAACTAACACTGTTAACAGCCTCTGGATCATAGACATTGCACAATAACTCCAACATCAACATCATAGACATTTCACAGTAACTCTAACTCCCCCCACCTCCCCAGCCCGTGGGGTTTGCAGGGGGTTTCTGTATAAATAGTATCCCCACTTTCTAGATTGATTGATTGATTGATTGTTGCTTTAGGTCCAGCGGACTCTTCCGAGCCGACTTTCTGAAAATTTAGTGCTTTAAATTCTTACTGTCGCTGTCTTTCTCCTTTTGTTCTTTCTCATTCCTACTCTGTTCTATCAATCTACAATACTATCTTTGCTAGACCCGTCACCAACCTTTTTTTTTCTGGAATCCTATCCTATCCTATCCCGTAACTCAGAGATCGTAGGGGCACCACAGATGATCGTTTAACCAGCGTACTCCATCTTTCTATGTCCTCAGCAACCCTGATGGCTTCGCTCAGTGTCAAACCAGTCCATTCTCGAATGTTGTCCTCCCACCTCTTTTTCTGTCTCCCTCTTCTTCTAGCTCCTTGCGCCGTGCCGTGTATGATGCTCTTAGGAAGGCCTGACGCTCTGGTGACGTGGCCATACCATCGGAGTTTCCGTTTCTTCACCACTGTGAGCATGTCATCATGTTGTCCAATGGCTTGTGTGATAGTCTTTTGTACTTAGTCATTGGTGATGTATAGGAAATGCCCAAACGTTTTCTGTAGAACTTCATCTCCATGCTTTGTATTCTTCCTTGTAAATCTGATGTGAGGGTTTATGTTTCGTAAGCAATAGAACGATGGAGATGGCAAGGGAGCGCAGCCGCCTTATCTTGAAATGTAGACTGGTGGTCCTGTCTTTCCAAATGGGCTTCAACCTTGCCGGGGCAGCAGTTGTTTGTGCCATCCTGGAGAGGACTTCGTGTCGGGACCATTCGAGTTACGGGGAAGGATAGGATAGGAATGGTGAGGGTTTGGGTTAGGATTAGGGTCAGGGTTAGGGTTAGGATAGGATAGGAATGGTGAGGGCGTCAATCATCGCCTCTCCTCCTGCTGTAAGCAATTCCGCGGGTATGTTATCCACTCCCGCTGACTTCCCCTTCTTCAGCGATTGCACTGCTATCTTAACTTCTTCTCGGAGAATTGGGAGGATTTCTTCTTCTTCTTCTTCTTCTTCTTCTTCTTCTTCTTCTTCTTCTTCTTCTTCTTCTTCTTCTTCTTCTTCTTCTCGGGACATGCTAGAACTAATGGGTCTTTTTTTGGTGTGTGGTTGTGAAGGTCAGAGCAGTACTCTGTCCATCTATCCAAGACTTCTTATTCTTCTGTAAGGCATATGACAGACTTGTTTTTGATCGTGGGCTGTTTAACTCTGGTCAGCCAATTCACAGTCTGGTAGGTCTTCTTGCTGTTGTTCTTATTCAGACTGTTCTCTATTTCATGGCGTTGATCTTCTATCCTTTGCTGTGCGCATGCCTTTTCGGATGTCATTGTTGATTTTTTGGTAGGCATCAGCTCCTTGTGAGATAGATTTCTTTGTCATCTCTCTTCGTTTATCACACAGGTCCAAAAGTTCAGGTGTGATCTACGGTTTCTTCTTTGGGCGGTGCTTGCCAAGCATCTCATTGGCGGCATTTGTCGCAGCTGAGTTGAAGGTGGTGGTCATGGTGTTGACATC
The DNA here is from genome assembly GCA_036898135.1 of Oncomelania hupensis. NCBI lineage: Eukaryota > Metazoa > Mollusca > Gastropoda > Littorinimorpha > Pomatiopsidae > Oncomelania > Oncomelania hupensis. The sequence goes on from CM072512.1 coordinate 677,399, forward strand.
TACTTCACCAGCTCCAAAAACGAGCAGTGGTACAAATTTCTCTCCAATTGTGGCTTAGAATATTTCTGCCATCTCCGGGTCTTGCAGTTTGTCCAGGTCAAACTTCAGTCTGGTGCACTTTGCTGTGTTTACTCTCTTAAAGTGTAGCCGGAAGGACATCATCACGAGATCGTAGTCATTTCCGATGTCTGCTCATGGAAAAGTGCGTGTCCTGCCAATGTTGATGCTTGATTTGACCATGATGTAGAGAATCTAGCTCCCCGCCGGGACTGTGCCATGTCCATCGTCTGGATTTCTTGTGGAGACCAAGCGTGTTTGCCAATACCAGATTGTTGTATCTGGCAAACTCCAAGAGCCTCAGACCCCTGTCATTTGTCTCGTTGTTGCAGTGGGGTCCACATGTGTCTCCCCAGTTGCGGTGCGCATCTTGGCCAACCTTGGCATTCCAATCGCCTTGCACAATATTGGACGTTGTCTGCCAAATGGTCACCAGGGCTTCCTATGATATTAATATTTAGCAATGAAGGCATTTTAATATGTATAAGGTTTGTTGAAATTTTATTATGATGTTTATATTCTATTTTGTTTTTGTAAACGGGGATTCAGTAAATTAGAGTATAGCCTCAGCGTCCCCTGCATGGGATGCCTTTATTGTAAAGTGACCGGCTGGTGGGATGCCTTCAGTGTTACCACTAGGGTTGTTTGAGCAGATATTTTATACGGATCAAGGGTTAGTCCTTTTTCAATCAAGTTGTGGTCCTAATTTTGTGGTCCTGATCCGGCTCTTTGCAGTCCGCTGGATCCTGTAAGCAATGAATAACTAACAATAACTCTTAACACTATCAACAGCCACTGGATCATAGACATTGCACAATAACGCTAACACTTTTAACAACCATTAGATCATAGACTTTGCACATAAACTTTAACACTATCAACAGCCAAAGCTGCTCCTTCCAAAACTTGCTACATGATACAAAGCTATACAGCGTGGTAATCTTTTAGCCAGGAAAACAGCTTGCGACAAGGTCACTGCTTTGCAATGCAAATAGGGGTGGTGGGTGGGGAGTGGGGAGATGAAAACAATGGAATACTCAGCACTCGACACAGCTTGCAGCAACATCAGCGGACAAAGTATGGACACAGTACAGCATACTGCGCTATGCAAATTACCCACAGTAACTGACTTACAACGCTCGGCATTAACAGTTGCCCTCAACTTTGCCGCCTGCTTTGTTATGTCTCTTTGTACAGTCTGCAGCGGCTTTGATGTTGCTTTTCTCCCTTTACACCACGGCTTGACTCCCTTTACACTTTACACCACGGCTTGTCTCCCTTTCCACTATAGCTAAATGACTGGTCGTAACTACAGAGGAAATTAACGTTGATGTTATGATACCAACTGACATTACCTCTCTTTATTTCTCTGCATCCCGTCAAATTACCTCCCTTTAATAAAACAAATTAGCACACGCAGTAATACATATTATTATTATTGTTGTTGCTGGTAATATCATTTTCTTTTGGCAAGGGCTATAATCCTATCCTATTATGTCCTTAACAAAAACAAACAACAAGACTGACCTGACTACTGTGCGGCTAGTCCATTGACTAGCAGTTTAACCAGAGAGCTGGAATAAAGAGAGAGCCTGCTTTGCGTAGCGGACAAAAACCTCTCACCGCGCATGCGTCAAAGCCCGGTAGAAATGGAAACATCCGATTTTATGTTTTGACAGTACATGACACGGTGACAGTGGTGGTATACTTACAACATGCCGAAAAACTAATGCGACAATCTGTTCTAGGCATTTTAAGGAAGAATGTTTCATACGCAGTAAGCAGGAGCGTTGTGGCCAAGTGGGCTAAGGCGGGACTAACTTGCCTTGTAACCAATGGCGCCTGACAGGTGTCAGGGGCGTTATGTTTCTCCGAATATTATTTACTTTCGACTCGGGTAACGTCTCGGGGGTTTTCTCCGGGTACTCCCCAGCAAAATTTCAAAAAATTTCAAAAATTTAAAGAATTTCTAAATTTCAAAAAATCACAACTAATGTTAGGTAGGTTGGGTTTGTGCGCGCCACAGGCTGCGACTACGCCTTCCACAGGGGAGGCGGCCCAGAATTTCCCGATAAAAAGGGACAATAAAGCATTAAAATCTATTTTAAAAAAATCTAAATTATATTGTAATTATTTATTAAAGTTATTTCTTTAAAAGGTAACAATGCTATAGCAATGTTCCAGACAATAGTATACATAATAATTTATAGTAATAGTACGCTATCTATCTATTGCTAAACTTTATAATTATTAGTAGCCATGTACATGTAGCTAATAATAATATCCCTTAATAACTGGTTAATTATAAGACAACATAAATTTATCGACCTACTTGGGACAAAAAACGAAAATATTAAATAAAAGAACGGAATATATTTCTAACCTCAACGATTTCGTCGAAGTTACCAATGAAGTTTGCTGACACATCCATTGTTGCAGACTAAACCGGAAGTGTTGATTTCCATCGGCCTTGCACTAAGGCTCAAACACGACCTTTTAAGCAGAGAAGCGTAGGGCTACACGCAAATCAGGCTCTCTCTTTATTATAGCTCTCTGGTTTAACCACATTGTTATATCAACCTTACCGTTGACTAGCAGTTTAACCACATTTTTATATCAACCTTACCGTTAACTAGCAGTTTAACCACATTTTTATATCAACCTTACCGTTAACTAGCAGTTTAACCGCATTGTTATATCAAGCTTAACGGTTAAGTTGAGTGGTGATGTCGTACCCTGCAGTGCAGTCGCCAGTCACTGTAGGATTAAACCAGCATACACAACACATGAATCAGTGGAAATGATGGGTGAACACAGCAGTTTGCCACAACGCGGGCAGAGGCCATGCAGTTATTGTACGTCCTAAAAGTAATTTGTGGTCTGCACAGAGATTGAAGATGTGGGCTCTGACGGACTTACCCTCTTTACGTACCCACTTATCCCCTTTTTGATGATCTCACTCCCACTTTCACTCCCTCCCTTACTGTTTAAAAAAAAGCTATTGTAAAGAGTCTTAAATCCTGTTTTGAATTAAGCCCCCATACATCTATTTTTACCAATGACTAATTTCTACCCTTCACCCCGCAATCTTTTCTTTACATAAAAGCATTTCAATACTTAAGTGTTCTACTATCACTTTTAAACACATTGGCAAGAGTCCAGTCATTGGTTTTGTATCGCCAGCGTAGCCTACATAATTATGCACCACTCATCAAGTTAGCAACTGGAGTTGGGTAGCACAGTTGGTAGAGCGGCTTACTAGTAAAAATTCCTGGTTCGAATCCCGGATTGAGCAAATTTTTCTCCTGGTTCTCTCAGAATAATATGACCAGTACGCTACTGTGTGTTTTGACTATAATCTACAATTATTAAGCTGCAGTTGATCGTTTAACCAGCGTACTACATTTTTTTGTCCTCAGCAACCCTCATGTCTTCACTCAGTGTCAAGCCAGTCCATTCTCGAATGTTGTTCTCCCACCTATTTTTCTGTCTTCATCTTCTTCTGCCTCATTGCACCGTGGTTTGCAGGATGGTCTTTGCAAGGCCTGATGCTTTGGTGACGTGGCCATACCATCGGAGTTTCCGTTTCTTTACCACTGTGAGCAGGTCATCGTGTTGTCCAATGGCTTGTGTGATAGTCTGTTGGATTTCGTTGTTGGTGGTGTGCTGGGTATACTGTAGGGATTGCCCAGAAGTCTTCTGTAGCACCTCACCTCCATAAAAATAGGGAGAGTGAAATGTTTGGTTCCATAGTCTAAGTTACATTTCTGATGGGTGGCGCCTATGAGTGCCTTTCCCCCCACCCCCCGTGATGTAACCGTGATCACTCAATCTCTGCCCTTCACACATCCCTCATTTGAATATGTCGAGGCCAAAGCAACACTCCCCGGCCACTCAGTCATTTTCTCCTGCATCTATCGCCCTCCGCCTAGCTCCCAAAACAAACTCACCAACTCTATGCTCTTTACTGAATTTGACCTCCTCCTCGACCATTACAGCACACGATCCGGCAAACACATCCTCCTTGGTGATTTCAACTTTCACTTTGACAAACCTGATCACCCGGACACAAAACGCCTATGCAGGTCACTTTCAAACCACAATCTTACACAACACATCACACAACCCACTCACCGTCTTGGCCACACCATTGACTGGATCATCACTCGCACCTCCGATAAACTCTTTCTCGACTCTGACATCTCCTCTGTACTCCCCTCCGACCACCTCGCTATTCTCGTCTTCCTCAATCTACCTCCCCCTCACAAACAACAACTCCTTGTCTCTCGCCGCAAACTAAAACCTGTCAACCGTGAGATCTTCTTCGCCGAAGCTGTCGACCTTCTCTCTGACTCTTCCTCCTCTGATCTTGCATCTCACTTTGATTCCTCTCTCCGTAAACTTCTTGACAACCATGCCCCTGTCACCTCCTGCTCCAGGCCCGACCGACTCCCTTCCCCCTGGCTCACCCATGAGATAGCAACGGCCAAGCGTGAGCGTCGGCAAGCTGAGCGCCGTTGGCGCTTATCTGGCCTAACCGTTCACAGACAGATTTTCCAAACCATCAGATCCAAAGTCTGCAGACTGATCTCTGATGCCAAACGCAAACACCTCCAAAACAAAATCCTAGAATCCACTTCCTCCAAAACTCTCTACGCTACGATGAACAAACTCTTAGGCACACCTAAAGAATCTCCACTCCCCAACACACACAAAAAAGAAGAACTCCCATCCGCCTTTTCCACCTATTTCTCTGACAAAATTCAATCTCTGCGCAACACACTTGACATTCTACCATCTCCGCCTTGCCCTCCTGACTCCCCCTTCACAGGCACCCCCCTCTCATTTTTCCGCTCTCTCTCTCAGGCAGAAGTTCTCAAAATCATAAAGACTATGTCTCTCAAAACCTGTGAACTAGACCCCCTCCCAGCTTCCCTGTATTTGGACGGTCTCCCAAAACTTCTGCCTTTCATCACCGATATCATCAACACCTCTCTAGAAACTGGCTCCGTTCCTGATATCTTCAAGTCTGCCATCGTTCGCCCTCTCCTCAAAAAACACAACCTTGACCCAAAATGACCTCAAAAACTATCGCCCAGTCTCCAATCTCTCTTTTCTGTCTAAGCTACTTGAAAAGGTTGTCCTCAACCAGCTCAACGCTCACCTCACCATCAACAATCTCCTCAGTCCCTTCCAGTCTGCCTATCGCAAGCACCACAGCACTGAAACAGCCCTTTTACATATTCTGAACGATCTTCTTCTCTCAACTGACTCAGGCAACATCTCCCTTCTTACCCTACTCGATCTCTCTGCCGCCTTCGACACTATTGACCATTCTATCCTCCTCCACCGCCTTCAACACTCCTTTGGCATCACTGACTCCGCTCACTCCTGGTTTCTTTCCTACCTCTCCGACAGACGGCAGTCCGTTATCATCGATGGCATATCCTCTGACCCAGTTAGGCTCTCCTGCGGAGTTCCTCAGGGATCTGTCCTGGGTCCGGTCCTTTTTACACTCTACACCTCCCCTCTGACCAACATCATCCAGTCTCATCACATAAACCACCACTTCTATGCTGACGACTCACAATACAAGACAAAGACAAACCTGACAACATTCAGGCACTCCTGACTCGCACGGCCGACTGCTGTGAAGACGTGAAGGACTGGATGACAGCAAACAAACTTAAACTGAACGACGACAAAACGGAAGCCATGCTGGTAGGCACACGCCAGAAACTCCCTCAGCTCCCCTCCTCTCTCCATCTTCAGCTTGACGGTACCTCTATCCCTCTCTCCGACTCTGCCAAGAACCTTGGCGTTATCCTTGACTCTTCTCTCTCAATGACTAGCTTTGTCTCTGCAACCGCTCGGGCCTGCTACTTCCACCTCCGTCGAATCAGTCAGATCAGAAAATACCTCACCACTGAAGCTGCCACCAAACTTGCTGTCTCCCTCATCCTGTCTCGCATCGACTATTGCAACTCCCTTCTTTCCGGCCTTCCCCGCTCCACCACTCTCCCTCTCCAACGCGTTCAAAACAATACTGCCCGCCTCGTCCTCAGAAAGAAGAAATCTGACCACGTCACTCCCTTGCTCAAAGCCCTACACTGGCTTCCCATCTCCCAACGCATTCAATACAAGACCTTGTCTCTCTGCTACAAGTCCCTCAACAACTCCGCTCCTCTCTATCTCTCTGACTTACTTCACCCATACATTCCCTCTCGCTCTCTTCGCTCTGCCTCCGACCCTCTCCGCCTCCGCATTCCTCGCTCCAAACTCAGCACGTTCGGGTCCCGCTCCTTCTCTGTCTACGGCCCATCCATCTGGAATACTCTTCCACTCTCTCTCCGTCAGAAACCCTCTCCCACCTCCTTCCAGTCTGCCCTCAAAACTTACCTTTTCAAGCAGTTCTAACACTATGACCTCACTACGCACCCCATCGCCAGCTGTCTCTTGCATATAGTGTCTGGTCTGTTTGTGGTATGAGTATATTTGAGTGAATGTATTTTTTGCGTTATTGCTACATGTGTCATTGTCTAAAGCGTGCACATGCGTGCGTGAGTTGTGAGTGCGCGCTTAGAGTTATAATTATTATAAGATAAGCGCATTATAAATACAGTAATTATTATTATTATTATTATCTCTTACCCTTTAGTCCTGTGGGTCAAACTCTTTATTACAAATATGACTATTGGGTAGCTGCTTCAAATGCTGTCGAGTCCGATTCAGCAAAGATCATAGGTGCCGGATTCTCACAATTTGTATGTTTTGTTCATTTCTTCTAAAAACTTCTTAGCTGCGTCAGGCGCACCCACGGGCCCTGTGAGTGGGTAGAAATGAGGTGGTTATTACAACTTCATGCATAATTATGCAGGCTAAGCAGGCGATACAATACCAATAACTGGACTCTTGCCAAGCTAGGTTTAAAAGTGTCTCTGTGTTTACATAGCCGATAATACAACACTTAAGATAATAGAACACTTAAGATAATAGAACACCTAAGTATAGAAATGCTTTTATTTAAGGAAAAGATTGCAAGGTGAAGGGGTAGAAATGAGTAATTAGTAAAAATAGATGTATGGAGCTTAATTCAAAACAGGATTTAAGGCCCTTTACAATAGCACTTTTTTTAAAATAGGGCAAAGGAGAGAGTGGGAGTGTGAGAGAGATAATCCAAAAGGGCATATTTCAGGGGGTGAGCGGGTAAGTAAAAAGGTCAAGTTGGTCAGTGCCTACACCTTCAATCTCTTGCACAAGCTGGTCATTATTGGTATAGTTGTTGCCCTTTGTCTAGGAAAGTTGTAGTGAACTTTGAACTGTGAGCTTTTATTATGCCGTCAACAAAGCACCTCTATTTACCTACCTACCTACCCTAACTACCTACCTATCTATCTATCTATCTATCTATCTATCTATCTATCTATCTATCTATCTATCTATCTATCTATCTATCTATCTATCTATCTATCTATCTATCTATCTATCTATCTATCTATCTATCTATCTATCTATCTATCTATCTATCTATCTATCTATCTATCTATCTATCTATCTATCTATCTATCTATCTATCTATCTATCTATCTATCTATCTATCTATCTATCTATCTATCTATCTTATCTATCTGTCTATCTATCTATCTATGCATATTACCAATATATTACACTAGGCGATAGTGTAGATGTACAATGTTGTGTATGCTATGATTCTCCGTAAAGCATTATTTCCATTTACTTCTATTGAGAGAACAATATTGTGTGGCGTTGTTGTATTGTATTGTATTGCATTGTCTTGTATTGAGAGATGAATTTTGTTTACGGATGGCTTCGTTAACTGGTTGGTTAATTGCTTGCTCGATGTGTGCTTGATTAAGTTGTCACTGGAAACTTAATTGAGACTGACATTGGATTGGATGTTTGCAGAAAAAAGTATCCAAAGATGTCAAAGCTAAGAAAGAGAAAGAGGAAAAGTCAGTTGCAGGAGGAAAGGCGAAGGATAAAAGAGAGGATACGTCAGATTCCTCCAGTGACGGCGATAACCTTCCTCTCAGCAGCCTCAAAGACAGATCCTCCACGTCAGGTTAGACCAGTTTGTGTTTTCGTTCATTTAAATCATTAATTCAGTTTGGTCTGGGGAGAGACTAACCGTGGTCAACATACTGTGCTTCGAACGTTTTTTTCTTTCTTTCTCCTACGATGAGTTTTAAATATGACGTAAAATTGACGTCAATAAATCACGGTAGTTGCGGCGTCTGTTTCAGTTCCTCGGTCATGCAGCATCAGCCAACAAGAGCTGGAGGAAGGACTTCAGATTCTGTTCTTCGAAGACTCTCTCTTTCACGAAGGCGTCGTCCAAGCCATCAAACCACCTGACATGTGAGTACTGCTGACTGGATGACTGGATTGGTGACTGAATGAGTGGAAGGCGTGAATGCCTCACGGGATGTGGGCTCATTTAATTTAAGTTTTAAAATGTGTTTGGAATGTAGAATAAGTTTTATCTCCAGCGGTTCAGATTTTTCAGCCTTCACGTCTTGCCGTTGTGGACAGTATAATATTCTACTCATAATTATAATAATAACAGTGTGTATTATCCTACTCCTAGTTGTACTAATAACAGTGAGGTGAGCATTGCGAACGGTGAACTATGGACATCACACTGCATGTAAAAGAAACAGACGCCAATATGATTCTCCCTTTCTGTTGATGTCATTCCGACACTGTACACACAGCACTCCATACAGCCAGTGCTTGCGTTTCGAACAATCTGCTCTGATGTCGAAGACTTTAAATAAAACTGTCAGAAACTAAAACAAAAACTAATTAAATGCTTATACCCAGTCAATTGTTAGGACCAAGCAATCAACAAAGTTTCCAGTATGGACAGGAAAGACACTGTACAATGTATGGAGAATAAACAGCCAGAAAGGACTCGCTACATTATCACACACAACCCCAAGAACACCCTTGTCACGTCCCGACTGCCTAAACAGCGGTTTGACAATGCGTGCAACTTCCACACGAGAAAACCCCACACCTAAATATAATCTAAAAGACAAAACCAGAAGTTGACAAGACAATTTCTTTTATTTCACTCACACATTCACACTCAAAAATTAACTCCCTTTTGCCCCTTCCCAAACCTTCCAACCCTTGCCAACCCTCAATCCCACTAATACAACCCAAAACTATACATAAAACAATTAATCGCTCAAAATAATAATGATAATCTAAAGCAAAATCGAAAATAAATAATTAACTACAGAATATACAAAAGATTTATAACAACTCTATTCAGTTCAGCTTGTTATGAACAAGGCAATGAATGTAGGAGATGGAAATTATTCTTTATACATTTAACCTTGTCCCACAATTATTACAAATATTTGAAAAGATTGTTATTACTTATAATTTAATATTTCAATAGTTGGTAACAATTCTTTCCCACTACATAGAATCAACAATAAGAAAACTTTTTTTTTTTTTACAAGAGAAAATTTATAGAAAATGTTCAAATTAATAATTGATATTGCCTGGCGAATTAATTCCCCCAGACAAACTATACAATCACAACAAGCAAGCAAGCAAAAACGAGGCTTTACGTCCTATATTTTATTAAAAGTTAAGGACAATAAAATTGGGCTAAAAAGCCCTCATCATACATATTTACCAGACCAGGACTGATCACAACAAGCAAGCAAAAACGAGGCTTTACGTCCTATATTTTATAAAAAGTTAAGGACAATAAAATTGGGCTAAAAAGCCCTCATCATATATATTTACCAGACCAGGACTGGTCTGGCGTGGCGTAGGTAATTGCTTTTGATCACAACAATATTTATTTATTTATTTAATCAGTTTATAGTCCCCTCTCTTCCCGGTAAGGATTTTCAGAGAGGAGACTTTACTCTACACAAGTATTCTAATATCTTAAAGTTAAGAGATTATTATTCAATTCTAATTAAATATATTTCAATTTACTGTAATTTACCAATTATCACATGTAAATAAATACTTCTTTTACAAAAGTGTCCATTGATAGTTATATTAAATTGTTGTGTAAATGCGAGGTGTGTGTTATGTAAACAAATATAAACAGTATTACATAAAAATAGGAACTATCTCCTGCGACACGACTAAACCTTCCCAAAATATACTGTTGAGAGGTGGAAGGATTGTGTCGTCCAAGTTCTTCACATCACACACAACCTGGCTAGGACATGGTACAGTCAGCAATGGAACTGGTTATTGGCTTGGTACATCTGCAGCCCACATACAGAATACATAGCCATAAACAATCATATTACATTAAAGTGCACAATCCCCCATCTAATGGTAAGATTGTCTCCCTTACATTCGCATGCACTCTTAGACATTCTTCCTGTCACTCTTCGCTATATGACAGCGAATTCTCTCATGCTACTTACATGTATTTACTTTATAATTCATTTTAGAAACAAACCTTTTACTCTCTAGTCTCTCTCTCCTTGGTATTTATGTAAAAAATAAACATATGAAACATAAAATTAGAACCAAAGAAAACATAATCAATTATCCCTCCACACTCACATTCATAACCCAGCCCCCGGACGATATGGCCAACTGAGAAATTGAAACAGGCGACTTACGATACCAGTGGAACCTCCGGCCCGATGGAGACACGGACAGACAAACGACGTACACAAACACTCAGGCACGGTGATGACAGTCAAGGTGATAACAGGCACAAGGATGACATAGGCAGCGTCTCAGGGCACTCGACGTTGCACGTAGACAACTCGAATTTCGTCGCAAATATACAGCAGATATTCAACCGACTTAGGTTAATAAAGTTAAACAAACACATCCACAGTGCTCCTTTAATAAACCCCCTCCTCTGCCTAAATTCCTTTCTCGTTGACAGTCTGTTTAGAAAACGTCTCACAGATACTGCTACTAACTGACACCTTGACAGATCAGACCCACTGCACTTTTCTTTACACCGGTCTTACTATGATGTGATGTGAAAAAAGCTCTCCCTCCTACAAAATCGGCAGTGCACAGGGTTTTATACAGCTATCTAAGAATGTTCTCGAATAGACTCATTTCAATTATAATTCGTTCTTTAGAATCATTCGCGACTCCAGCACGCCCTTCACACATAGTAAATCACATGGCAGCAATCGATCTTCTCATAACAAAATAGCCAACTACTGTTTTCTAACACTAGTACGTTCTGCACGGGCGTGCTTCACTCGCTACTTTTATTAATTATAAACTTAATTAATGTATCCCAATACTCTCCCCTTACTACCGTAACTTCTAACCTCTATGTACAGGCTGATGACTAAACTATATACATAGGCGCACGACTACAAACTGCGTAGCGTGACAACCCTGTAGCACGATGGCTCATAAACTACATGCCCGTCTTCCACTCAAGCATCGCAATGCAGAAGGCAGTCCACGAACCTCCCATGGATGAGGAGAGGAATTGTCCTAATTTAATGCTCTTCTTGATGCCCTTTCGCCTGCCTAGACAACGGAGGGAGAGACACGAGGTCTGTTCCAAAGGCTGCCACAAATGTGACAAGAAACGATGCAATACATGCAAAGTCCACCTCAGTACCACAGCAAAATTCCAGAGGCACAAACACAAAAGGACATATAAAATCAAAGTAAAAACATGTACATAAAAAAAATATTTCTCATTATCTCCAAGTGTGAAAACAATATGTTGGGAAACCAAAAAAAAAAACATATTCCGAAAAAGTCAAATGTTGATCAACTGGTACGTAATTTATTAATAGTTCAACATTTCAGTGCCTCTGACCACAAGTTAACAAAGGCAAAAGGCAAAGGCAAAGGCAAATTTTATTCCAGAAAAACCCATTAAGGGCACATGGACATGGTTAAAATAATATACACAAACATGCAAAATAATTAATTAACATTCTAGATTAAAAAATAAAATAAAAATTTTAAACTATATATTTATACAGCGGGATAGCGTGGAGTGGGGGGAGGTGGCAGGGGGAGGTATGGAGTGGGGAAAAGAAGAAAAAAGAACTTGATTGGGGACAACAACTATGAATCATAACTAACAATACAATTCAACCTATACACATCAATGACAAACTATTGAAGTAATTTTTATTACACATAACCTGTCAACATCAGAACTATATTAATTTTTTGACATGGGATAAAAAGGTTACATTTGTTTAATTATTAATTTTATTAGACTTACAAGCTTTAATAATTCTGACTTTTTGTTAGATGACAATAATTCTTGAAATTTGATGGCATTGGGATATCTATAATAATATGATTTTAATAAATCTCTTCTCGAGTTACAAAAATGTGAACACAAAAATAAATAATGAAACTCATCACCAAGATCGCCACTATTACATTTTTGACATACACGTTCGTGTCTAGGAATGTTAAAATATCGGCCTCTCTGCACTGGCATTCTGTGGTTAAGTGTCCTAAACTTTAGAACAGATATTGCAAGATTTGTTGGTAGAACATGCAAATATTTTTCAAATTCAAAATGTAGCTTAAACATTCGATAATTATAGTAAAATTCATTATTGTAACTGACTTGTTAGCTACAAGTACCACCCGGGGAACGAGATGGAAGCAATGACAGTCATAAATAGGAGGGAGAGATTTTGAAGGAAGAGGCCCTAACCAAATATCCAGTCTGATTGAATGTGTTGGATTAGAGGTGGAGTGTGGGGAGTTGTTTCGCTTGTTATCATATTTCATTTCATTTTGTATTTATATTTGTGATTTTTATTTTTATTTCATGTTTAAAATTATTATTGTTGTTGTTGTTGTTATTATTATTATTATTATTAATTATTATTATTATTATTATTATTATTATTATTATTATTATTATTATTATTGTTAGTAATAATCATATTTTAAAAAAATAGAAATATAGATAATTATTACACTAATTATTCCTTATAATATTACCCTGTAATTAAATGACAATATCTCACCCACTGGTCTTCTAAAATTAGTTATAGGCCTACCAGTCTAATTGACAATTACTAACAAACACACTAATTGTACATGCTAATTTGAACACTTGTGTAGTGTGTATATAACAGAGAGAGAGAGAGAGAGAGAGAGAGAGAGAGAGAGAGAGAGAGAGAGAGAGAGAGAGAGAGAAATATAGATATATAGATAGATATAGATATTGATAGATAGATAGATAGATAGATAGATAGATAGATAGATAGATAGATAGATAGATAGATAGATATATTTCATGTTTTATCTACTTGTTTGTTGTTTCTAAAAAAGATAAATACAAATCTCGAAAGCTCAACTGGACCCTTATAAGTACAACTAGAAGGTAGTTAGCTAGTTATCTATTCATTGCTTACACAGTGTTTATTATTGTACTTATAACAGTGTTTATTATTCTACTTCTAGGTGTACTAATTAATAGCGTTTATTATTCTACTTCTAGGTGTACTAATTAACAGCGTTTATTATTCTACTTCTAGGTGTACTAATTAATAGTGTTTATTATTCTACTTCTAGGTGTACTAATTAATAGTGTTTATTATTCTACTTCTAGGTGTACTATATGCAGTTATACTTTGAGGCCATTTGGCTGTGTGTGTGTTTATCAACTCTACATATGACTACAATATTGTCGTTGTGTGACAGCTACGGGGTGATCATCACAGGAAAGAGAGGCACGCGACCTCATGTCATCTGTCCCAGAGAGGAACTGCTCCGTGACGCTGTGAGTAGTGTTCAGTGTGTAGGTGTGTGTGTGTGTGCGCGTGTGTGTATTTGTATGTATGTGCGTGTATGTGAATGTGTTTGTGTGTGTGTGATATGTCATGATGGTTGGGGATGATTTTGATGGTAATGACTGTGACATAAATAATTTATAATGATTCGAGCTCCGGTGACATAAAGAGCGCAGCTTGTATCTCAGTCATCAGATACCCGCCTCTCACCAATCAGCTCTTTGCATGTGCCTGTGAACGTTTGTTTATGCGCCTTTGATCGATTTAGTATACATTTGAATGCCTTTGGTCAATCTAAACAGGTTGTTGACGTTCCATAACAGTTGTATACAAAGTGGCGTCAAAAACAACTGTTTACAGAGTGGTGCTCATTACAGGCCAACCAAGATGGAGGATGTGTTTTAGTTCAGAAGAACAATGGAGATCGTTGGGTTGTCATGACGAATGTTTGACTGTGATTTTCCCCACCTTCACCTGCATCCCTTCCCCTTGTTTTCCTCCTATCTTCGCCGTGTTTAGGGAACATGACTGCAAGCTTTCAAGACCTTAACAGTTGGAGAGAGAGAGACAGAGAGAGAGAGAGAGAGAGAGAGAGAGAGAGAGAGAGTGTGGAAAGGGGTGAATGAAAAGCCTAAACGGGTGGGACAGTGATGTTTGGTGAGTACAGCTGCGATTTGTTAACGTCACGACCCATTGACCTGGGGCAACATTAAAAACACAGTTACAATAGAGTACAACAACTGTCTCATAGCATGCAATACTGTCACTGATACGGCACCTTGGTTGGGGGCAGGTAGGCGTGCAAATGTTTTTTATTTATTTAATTTATCGTCTCTTCACATATGTGATATTAGACGCTCTCTCTCTCTCTCTCTCTCTCTCTCTCTCTCTCTCTCTCTCTCTCGCATTTATAAAAAAAAAAAAAAAAAAAAAAAAAAAACCACGCACACACACACACACACAACAAAAAACAACTATAAACACATAACTACAGATTTAAAAAAAAAATAAAATAAATTTAAAGTGAAATAAAATTTGGGGTACTGCTGATCTGTGCTGTAGAAAGGGATGGGGAGGGGGGGGGAGGGATAGGGGAGGAATGGAGAGGGAATGTTTATATCATCTACCAGTGCTCGTAATTTTTGCCGGCGCTTATCCGGACCGTTACAAAAGGGAATTGGCAAAACTACAAAACCGCACCTAACGGGCTATCCAATAATGATTTGAACAAATCGAATATTTGCAAGGAGTTAGAAAACATATTACTAATTTGTTGGTATGGTAATTTTAAAACCGGGATATATTGTTTTAGTTTGTTACAAGTCAATATATGTAAGTGATAAATTTCACTATTACAAATGCATTTTACACTTTTGACGTATTTAGTTCTAAAAGCATTTACCTTCCATCGATACATTAAAGAAATTATTTTCCTAAAATTAAATGGATTGTTAAGTTTCCGTTGGCAGTAATCCATCATTTTCTTTATATCAAAATCTAAATATCCCAACAAGTTGTTTTCCTGGGTGTTTTGCTTTTGACGTTGACTTTTTTCTAAAAGAGAATAATATTCATCAAGAGCGAGCGGGATGTTGAAGTGTGTTGACTGTTCAGATTGACAAGCACCTGACTTCGCAGCCGCGTCAACTTTTTCATTATAAAATAGGCCTACATGTGAAGGCATCCAAAGAAAAGTAACTCTGGATCCTCTGAGATGTAAAACGTGTATTAGTTGAGAAATTTCTGCTACAAGATCTGACCTTATTTTGAGTTGTATAGACTTTAAAGCTAGTAACACTGCCTTTGAGTCTACACAAAAGAGTATTTGATAAATATCATGTCGAAAATCTACTAAGTAATTAAGAGCCATCATTATTGCAAGCAACTCTGCAGTAAATATAGACTTACTTTTACCAATATAAAATGACTTTTTAACTTTTAAATCAGGTATAATAAATGCAGATCCACATGAGCTGTCTTCCAAAACAGACCCATCTGTATAAATTTTTAGATGCAAAGGATATTTTTCCTCAATGTGCTGTCTTACTAATGCTGCTAATACATGGCTATCATAAGACTTCTTATTGTCTGAATACTCTGTATCAAACTGTGCTCTCTGTAACTCCCAAGGTGGGGTTGGTAATATATTTACTCGTTTAGCAATCAATTGATTGTTATTAATTGTTGCATCTTGAAGTACTTTATATGTGAATGTACTTATTGTAGTATTTGATTGTATATTTCTCGCTCTTTTTGGAAAGTCTATATCTGACCGAATTTTAATTTCTTCATCTACATTATTATTAGTTACTGACGACCTTAAAATATACTTCGCGCATGCCAACTTTCTGTATTCATCTAGTGACAACATTCCAGCTGCTTTGTAAGTTTTGTCGCAAGATGTATGTACTGGTAATCCGAGAGCCAGCTTAAATGCTTTACAATCAACGCTTTGTAATTTTCTTAGTAAATATGTTGGTGCATTGAAGAAAGCCTCTTGTGCATAAGTGAGCTTTGATCGCACGAGCGCAGTCGAAATATGTAATAACGTAGCTACATCTTGACTCCAGTATTTTTTACTTATTATTTTAAGGAAATTAAGACTTTTTCTTGCTTTTGTCAGAATGTATTCTATATGTTGATTCCATGTTAATTTAGAAGTAAAATATACACCTAAGAATTTTATTTGCTCTGTATAATGTAATACTGCATTTTGTATATAAAATGTAGGAAGATTTACTGGATTAGACCCATTATTAAATAACATCATACGTGTTTTTTCGATTGACAAACTTAAACTATTATTATTCATATAAGAAACTATTTTGTTCAAATCTTCCTGATATAATTTTTGAATATAATTAATATTTCTTTTTGTAGCGTTTTTCTTCAAAGTGACTTTCATCCAGATACAGATGTCATCTGCATATTGAGCTAAAACTACATTTTTGGATAATTTAGTTGGTAAATCATGTAACAGAATATTAAATAATATCGGCGATAACACCGAGCCTTGAGGAATACCCATGTCTAGTGATCTTTTAGATGAATAATTATTGCCTATTTTTGTTTGGATTTGTCTTTTATTGATAAATGTTTTTATGAAATTAAATAAATGACCAGACACTCCAACAGCTTTAAGTTTGGTCAATAGTTTATGATGCCACACCTGGTCATACGCTTTAGCCACGTCAAAAAACGTGGCCAACAAGCACTTCCTTCTTGAAAATTGGCTCTTGATGTTAGTTGTGAGCTTTACTATGTGGTCAATCGTCGACCTATTCTTCCTAAAACCTGCTTGGTTAACTGGAATTATATTATTTTTTTCACAGAAATATTCCAATCTATTCAACAATATTCTTTCCATAAATTTGCATAAGTGTGACGTAATTGCAATGGGCCTGTAACTCTTTATGTCTGATTTAGGTTTACCTTGTTTGTGTATAGGCACAACTACCGCCTCTTTCCATATCTGAGGGACATTACTAGATTCCCATATTATCTGAATTATTTTATGAAGGATCTGTACCCATTTTTCTGGTAGATGTTTTATCATTTCATTAGTTACTGTGTCTAATCCCACGGCAGATTTTTTATTGGACAAATTATTTACCATATTTTGAACTTCTTGCAGTGTTATTGGAGCATTGAAATAAAGTGTGTTATCATCTGACTGATCATAATTTACATCAGACTCATTTTCTTCTGTTTCTCTATAATTCTTTTGCTCCGAATTCAAACCTTCGTGTGTACTTACTGTAGCAAACATGTCTACAAATGCTTCAGCTTTGTCTGCCGCGGATGGAAATTTATTATCATTTAACACTATTGGACTTGAGGGTAGATGAAATCCGTTATTCATTATTTTAATTTGTTTCCACACTTTTTGTGTGTCTTTGTAGTCAGAAATTTCTTTAATACAAAAGTTTTTCCAGTAGTCATGTTTAGCTTTTGCTACAACACGGTTACATTTAATTTTAGCTTGTTTCATTTCTGTGTGATTTTCAGCATTCTTATTCCTAACATAGTTCTTATATTTAGTCTTCTTTTCATGAACCGCTTTTTCACAATCGTCGTTCCACCAAACATTACCTTTGTGTTTACTGTTCTTATTGGAGTGTATTCTTGGTATTGAGTTGTTAGCAACGGATATTATTGTGGAACAAAACTTATCATAAATTGTATCTATATTTTCTTCTTTTCTAATGTCAAGGTCTTTGTGCTGTAGAAGTTCAACAAATAATGCCCAATTAGCTTTTTGATAATTAAACTTTGGAATGGGATCTTGCTGTATTTTTTCTGACTCTATAACATCATTAATTAAAATAAGGATAGGTAAATGGTCGCTTCCGAGTGAATCTGAAAGTGTACACCAATCTGAGTCTAAAACTAAGTCAGGGGAAATAAGGGTAATATCAATGGCTGTAAGTCTATGGGTGGCTATGTCGGGAATCCTAGTGGGAGAACCATCATTTAAAATACATAAATTTGAGTCAACAATGTTTTCCACAAGTCTGTTGCTAGTTGTTAAATTGCAGTCATTTTCCCACAAGGAGGAATGCGCATTAAAGTCCCCACAAATGAGCCACTTTTCGTTTTCACTGTATACATGTTTTAGCCAATCACTGTTATTTTCATCTGGGCCTCTTGGCATGTATACTGAAACACAATTCAAAGTTATAAAATCATCAAGTTTCACAATCACTGCACATGAGAATATATTTTCACATGTTTGTGGTACTGGAGAAGGTCTAATGCAATACTATAGGCCAGATCGAATATAAATAGCAGTGTTTATTTTTCCTTCTCCTTGTCCTTGATCAATAACTGGTGGATAATAAAAATGCGGTATTTTAGGTAAATTGCTCTTTTTTACATTCAAAGATTGTAAAAAGAGAATGTCATAATCATTGATTATAAGTTCATGTTCTAAATATGATAATGTTGTTGTTATAGATCTGCAATTCCATTGCATACATTTTACTTGTTTTCGATTCATCAAAAAGGAGTTATTTTACTGATTATAGTTTTGTTACTTAGGTCTCTCTTTCTCTCTCTCTCTCTCTCTCTCTCTCTCTCTCTCTCTCTCTCTCTCTGTCTCTCTCTCTGTCTCTCTCTCTCTCTTTCTCTCTTTCTTTCTCATAAAAACAAAGATCTTAATTCCTGTCCTTTTACAATTGACAAACAAGAACAATACAGTCACTGGAACAACCAAGGAAAAGCTGGCACTGATGGTGGTGAAACAACTTGGGGGAATTGAAAACGACCAAGTGGTGACCATTGGGAATACTGTTCACTACTCCGGTAAGGACCACGGTGGATAAAAGGTTTGACTGGCTTGGGTCTCCTCCTCTTCGGTTTCTCCCAGAACGAGAAGAACAATTGTCGCCCCAGACTACGTGCAATGATAGTGGCCCCTTTATTTGTCGGATGAATTTCGTCTGGGCTTATGAGGTTACGATTTGCCGACATAACGTA
Source organism: Oncomelania hupensis (assembly GCA_036898135.1). Lineage (NCBI taxonomy): Eukaryota > Metazoa > Mollusca > Gastropoda > Littorinimorpha > Pomatiopsidae > Oncomelania > Oncomelania hupensis. The sequence goes on from CM072512.1 coordinate 696,700, forward strand.
TTCCACGAAGGAGACCCTGTGCTCTCCAACTAGGGCAGCTCGAGTTGTGGCGTTGAAAACACCCCTGTCTGCATTCAGTCTCTGCCTCCTAACTGGTGTAGGCTGACTGATGATGATCTTGGCTTTGGGCAGGGTTTGCTTGATCTTTTTAACGCAATTGGCCATTTTATTTCCACATTGAACTGCATCGTTAACTTTCAAGTCATTGATGCCAAAATGTGTCACGATGCATTCTGGTTCCGGGTTTAATTCTGCCAATGCATTTTTTAATACATCTTCACAGTCCTTGATCTTAAATACCTTTCTGACTGCAGCTTGAAATCCATATGAAAGACCTAGTCTCGTACTGTCCACTTTGTTCAGGGTCGAATCGTGCAGAATCAAAACACGAGGTGAAGTGTCTTTATAGATACCAGAAGACTTACTTGGCAAAGGGTATTTATCGTCACTTCCGGCTTGCTTGACGTCACTTTTATTTTTGTTGACATCATTTGCTGGATCATTTTTATTTTTCTTCTTCTGTACACAATCCGCGTATGTTTTGTAAATGGCGGTCGGGACCACGACTTTTTTAACGGACTGGGAAACTGCTGGTGGTACACAATCGCGGCTTTTGGACTCTCCACTAGCGTTTCGGATAGATGGATCTTCCATGTCTGTTGTTTCTGCTTTGCCGTTGTTGCTAGTGGGCGTGTCCAGATCTTGTTGTTTTTGATCTACAACCTGACCACAGTTTTCAAGCCTATCGATCTTATCACTGAGTCGCAGCACTAGATCTTTCAGCTGTCGAATCTCCTCTAGGGCCTCCTTGCAGCAACTGTGTTCTACGATCGGAGGACCTCTTTCGTTGCCAAGGTCCTCCCTTTCCTCAAAATCCGATTCCGTTTTGTGTTCACTTGAATGTGCCGATATTTCGGCTGCAACCACTTCATCCTTGTCCAGGTGTTGATTTTTCTTGGTAACATTTTCTTCTGCGTTGTTCTTTCTCTTGAGGAGGTTCTTCATACTCCTGGTCATTCTAATCATGGTTTTTGTTCTTGGCATCGTTGAAATATGCCTTTACAGAACGTCCATGTTGGCGTAGGAAACTGGATTCCTACGCGTGCAAATGTATCTGTGTGCTTGTGAGAGGGAGGGGGAGAGAGAGAGAGAGGGAGAGAGAGAGAGAGAGAGAGAGAGAGAGAGAGAGAGAGAGAGAGAGAGAGAGAGAGATCATGACTAAAACAATTTATTTTGAGAAAAAAACAACAGAAAAAGACAGGCCTCGGTACAATGTACATACACATTGACACGCACTTCTCTCCTCCACCATACCTATCCCAACACTCCAATATTGCCTATTCCACCCTCCATCTCCACCATACCTATTCCAACACTCCAATATTGCCTATTCCACCCTCCTCATCTCCACCATACCTATTCCAACACTCCAATATTGCCTATTCCACCCTCCATCCCACCCCCACCCTTCCCATGTTAATTTCCCTTTTCATACAACCACAAACTGCCGCCTTATTGACATGGCACCAAAAATATCTATATCTGTACCTACTGAGACATAACTGCTAAAATGTGTATTAATTTGGCCTTGCTTGTGTAAAGGCTACTCTAAAACAATATACATCAAGATTTGAGAAATGTATTTCACAGTTAGGCAAATATTTAAAGGGACAGTACAGGGACAATCTATCTTTATCTCTTATTGAGGCAAACATTTAAAAGTACTATACTACATGGACACTCTATCTTTATCTCTTATTGAGGCAAACATTTAAAAGTAATATACTACATGGACACTATCTGTATCTCTTATTGAGGCAAACATTTAAAGGTACTATACATGGACACTCTTTCTTTATCTCTATTTGAGGCAAACATTTAAAAGTACTATACCACATGGACACTCTATCTTTATCTCTTATTGAGGCAAACATTTAAAAGTTCTATACTACATGGACACTCTATCTTCATCTCTTATTGAGGGAAACATTTAAAAGTACTATACTACAGGAACAATCTATCTTTATCTCTTATTGAGGCAAACGTTTAAAAATACTATACTACATGGACAATCTATCTTTATCTCTTATTGAGGGAAACATGTAAAAGTACTATACTACGTGGACACTCTATCTTTACCTCTTATTGAGTCAAACATTTAAAAGTACTATACTACATGGACACTCTATCTTTATCTCTTATTGAGGCAAACATTTAAAAGTACTATACTACATGGACAATCTATATTTATCTCTTATTGAGGCAAACTTTTAAAAGTACTATACTACAGGGACAATCTATCTTTATCTCTTATTGGGGCAAACATTTAAAAGTACTATACTACATGGATACTCTATCTTTATCTCTTATTGAGGCAAACATTTATAAGTACTGTACTACATGGACACTCTATCTTTATCTCTTATTGAGGCAAACATTTAAAAGTACTATACAACATGGACACTCTATCTTTATCTCTTATTGAGGCAAAAATTTAAAAGTACTATACTACAGGGACAATCTATCTTTACCTCTTATTGAGGCAAACATTTAAAAGTACTATACTACAGGGACAATCTATCTTTATCTCTTATTGAGGCAAACATTTAAAAGTACTATACTACAGGAACAATCCATCTTTATCTCTTATTGAGGCAAACATTTAAAAGTATTATACCGGAACAATCTATCTTTACCTCTTATTGAGTCAAACATTTAAATGTACTATACAGGAACAATCTATTATTGAGGCAAACATTTAAAAGTACTATACTACATGGATACTCTATCTTTATCTCTTATTGAGGCAAACATTTAAAAGTACTGTACTACATGGACACTCTATCTTTATCTCTTATTGAGGCAAACATTTAAAAGTACTATACAACATGGACACTCTATCTTTATCTCTTATTGAGGCAAACATTTAAAAGTACTATACAACATGGACACTCTATCTTTATCTCTTATTGAGGCAAAAATTTAAAAGTACTATACTACAGGGACAATCTATCTTTACCTCTTATTGAGGCAAACATTTAAAAGTACTATACTACAGGGACAATCTATCTTTATCTCTTATTGAGGCAAACATTTAAAAGTACTATACTACAGGAACAATCCATCTTTATCTCTTATTGAGGCAAACATTTAAAAGTATTATACCGGAACAATCTATCTTTACCTCTTATTGAGTCAAACATTTAAATGTACTATACAGGAACAATCTATTATTGAGGCAAACATTTAAAAGTACTATACTACATGGATACTCTATCTTTATCTCTTATTGAGGCAAACATTTAAAAGTACTGTACTACATGGACACTCTATCTTTATCTCTTATTGAGGCAAACATTTAAAAGTACTATACAACATGGACACTCTATCTTTATCTCTTATTGAGGCAAACATTTAAAAGTACTATACAACATGGACACTCTATCTTTATCTCTTATTGAGGCAAAAATTTAAAAGTACTATACTACAGGGACAATCTATCTTTACCTCTTATTGAGGCAAACATTTAAAAGTACTATACTACAGGGACAATCTATCTTTATCTCTTATTGAGGCAAACATTTAAAAGTACTATACTACAGGAACAATCCATCTTTATCTCTTATTGAGGCAAACATTTAAAAGTATTATACCGGAACAATCTATCTTTACCTCGTATTGAGTCAAACATTTAAATGTACTATACAGGAACAATCTATTATTGAGGCAAACATTTAAAAGTACTATACTACAGGGACAATCCATCTTTATCTCTTATTGAGGCAAACATTTAAAAGTATTAGACCGAAACAATCTATCTTTACCTCTTATTGAGTCAAACATTTAAATGTACTATACAGGAACAATCTATCTTTACCTCTTATTGAGTCAAACATTTAAAAGTACTATACAGGAACAATCCATCTTTATCTCTTATTGAGGCAAGCATTTAAAAGTACTATACAGGAACAATCTATCCTTACCTCTTATTGAGTCAAACATTTAAAAGTACTATACTACATGGCCACTTTATCTTTATCTCTTATTGAGGCAAAAATTTAAAGGTACTATACTACAGGGACAATCCATTTTTATCTCTTATTGAGGCAAACATTTAAAAGTACTATACTACAGGAACAATCTATCTTTACCTCTTATTGAGGCAAACATTTAAAAGTACTATACTACAGGGACAATCTATCTTTATCTCTTATTGAGGCAAACATTTAAAAGTACTATACTACAGGAACAATCTATCTTTACCTCTTATTGAGGCAAACATTTAAAAGTACTATACTACAGGGACAATCTATCTTTATCTCTTATTGAGGCAAACATGTAAAAGTACTATACTACAGGGACACTATCTTAATCTCTTATTGAGGCAAACATGTAAAAGTACTATACTACAGGGACACTATCTTAATCTCTTATTGAGGCAAACATGTAAAAGTACTATACTACATGGACAATCTATCTTTATCTCTTATTGAGGCAAACATTTAAAAGTACTATACTACATGGACAATCTATCTTTATCTCTTATTGAGGCAAACATTTAAAAGTACTATACTACAGGAACAATCTATCTTTACCTCTTATTGAGTCAAACATTTAAAAGTACTATACTACATGGACACTCTATCTTTATCTCTTATTGAGGCAAACATTTAAAAGTACTATACTACATGGACACTCTATCTTTATCTCTTATTGAGGCAAACATTTAAAAGTACTATAGATGGACACTATCTATCTCTTATCGAGGCAAACATTTAAAAGTACTATAGATGGACACTATCTTTATCTCTTATCGAGGCAAACATTTAAAAGTATTATACTACAGGTAGAATCTATCTATTTTTCACCCCCCTTTTGAGGCAAACAGTTAAAGGTACTATACTACAAGGACATTCTATCTTTATCTGTTATTGTGGCAAACATTTAAAGGTACTATACTAAGGGACATAATCTATCTTTATCTGTTATTGAATCAAGCCAATTCTGTCTATACATCTTTATCTGTTATTGTGGCAAACATTTAAAGGTACTATACTAAGGGACATAATCTATCTTTATCTGTTATTGAATCAAGCCAATTCTGTCTATACATCTTTATCTGTTATTGTGGCAAACATTTAAAGGTACTATACTAAGGGGCATAATCTATCTTTATCTCTTATTGAATCAAGCCAATTCTGTCTTTACATGTCCATTTTTGTTTTTAAGATAAACGTATACTTTCCATACTCCTTGATTTAACCATGCAAGCCAAACCCGCAATAACATAAAATGTATCAAATACAAGAACCATAACATTTGACATCATTAGCATCTAAAGTACTGAACATTTTGATAAGACTCCCATGGTCTCTATTGTGATTAAGTGTAATAATCCAAACCAATATTTAATACATGTGTGTGTGTGTGAGAGAGAGAGAGATAGAGAGAGAGAGAAGGGTGTGGCGTGTGTGTGTAGATGAATGAGTAATATTTGTGAAACTTCGCCAAACCCTTAAAAACTGTTACCAAATGCTAAATGAAGATTGAAATCGTTGATCGCTTGGATCAAATTTCATCGTGTTAAGCTATCCCCCGACACCTACCAGTTCCTCTGACATCGCGTCTTCCTTCCCCTTCCCCAGTCTCTCTCTCTCTTCTCTCTCTCTCTCTCTCTCTCTCTCTCTCTCTCTCTCTCTCTCTCTCTCTCTCTCTCTCTCTCTCAGTCTCTCAGTCTCTCTCGCTCTCTCTCTCCCTCTCTCTCTTCCTATCTCTCGCTGTCTTTCTCACGCACCTCCCTCTACCTCCCCACAACCTCTATCTCCCGCATACTTTACCGTGACAGCTTTAACTTCCTTCTTTCTCTATCTGTTCCCCCGGTGTTCACACGCCATTGCCGACGTCGCGGTTCGCAGAATTGGCGTCATAAAATAAAACCACCCCAAAACGTAGTAATGGCCAGTTCCTGCGGTGTAGGGATAGTTTGTGTTATTTTGTGGTTCAGCTGGCAATGAGACCATAGAATGAAAGATGGATGAGGCGTGGTTTGGTTGTCGCAGAGTAGATAGATTTGTTTTGAATAGGACACGGCAATGCAGAAATTGAGAAGGCGATGAGAAGGAGTTTGGTTTGGGAATTGAGGACTGCACTTACACAAATTAGGGCATAGGGGGTGGGGGGGGGGGGGAAGAACAAAGGGATAGGGAAAGGCAGTAGGGTTCGCCTCTACTTCCCCCAAATTCCCAAAACTGTCATGTCTTCCCTACCAAAACCTACTCTACCAATACCTGCCTTCCCAACATCTACCCTACTCTACCCTACCAACACCCACCTTACCAACACCAACCATACCAACACCTACCATACCAACACCAACCATACCAACACCTACCATACCAACACCTACTCTACCAACACCTACTCTACCAACATCTACCCTACCAACACCTACCCTACCAACATCTACCCTACACAACTCTCCGTTCGTCTTCTCACACACGTTACAATCACCGCCGGCGCCATCACCAACAGCAGCCGATACAACATGCAGTATGATAGATTCACAGGTCTGGAAGTTATGTACGGGGCAGGGACGCTGTAAAAAGATGACGGGGCAGGGACGCTGTAAAAAGATGACGGAGCAGTGAAGCAGTATCGGTGACAATTTACTGCTCTGCCTTGACGTTGATGCACGGCCCCTCATTGCTACACAAAAATGAAATTGTCCAACCTTTGATGTATGACTGAACATGCCATTCGTTTTCTGTCCCTCTTTACCCCAACCCAACAAGCATCTTTACCCACTAACAACCCCTCTCTCTGTCCCTCTCTCTGTCTCTGTCTCAACGAGTGTAACACTTATCTAGACGTTGTTTGCCTGTGATCTTTACGCCGTCATTATTGATGACGTATACTTGGATTTCATTAAGAAATGACGCTTAATGATCCGTGCTCTCACCGAGGGTGTGTTATCGCAATTTTTTCTGGAAAGTTTGAAAGGTATTTTATTGCTTCAATCCTAAAACATTTGCCGGTAAACATTAGTTGAGTAACGTAATTTGAAAAGAAAATATATGTGCAAAAATTAATGAAACTTAGCACATAAACTAGGCTTATATTTTAGTAATTTTAATTATTATGAAAGTTTTTAGTTTACTTCGGATTTTGCAATTGGCGTCACAAATATCTTCCACAATTCAAGTCCAAAATCAACTAGCCTACCACAACAGTGGCGTCGCGTCAAATCATTGATGGGAGGGAGGGAGAGAGGGATTGGGGCGGAGAGGGGAGAGACAGAAGGAGGAAGGGGGGGGGAGGACGGGTAGAGAGAGAAGAGGAAGTGTGGGGCGGAGGGGACAGGTGTGTTCGTGTGTGTGTTTCTGTGTATCAGCATCATTGTGAAGGCATAATTCAGGTTCATGATACTGGTTGATAGAAAGTTCTTGCTACAGTGTTGTAGCCTACTTTGCAACGAAACTGAACAGATGAGGCAATAACGTTGATGACGCGAGTAAGTCTTTGAACACCAGTCTGTACTGTCGTTTAGGTATTACCTAATAATTCTGATGACGCTATAACATCGATGACGCATGTATGTTCTAGATCATCCCGGTGGCGCCAGGGTCACAGCTTTACGTGAAGGAGGGGACCAGGGTGTGTGCCTACTGGAGCCAGCAGTTCCGGTGCCTCTATCCGGGGAAAGTCGCCAGCAGTACGTCACTTTCTCCTTTGCTATTTATAATCATTTTCACTATGGTTTCTTCTGTGTAACTATTGGAAGAGGTTTTAAGGAAACGTTGCATTTGAGTGTGTGTGGACATGTTTAAGAAGTCTTGATTGCAAAGGACTTGGGCTCTTTCTGGGTTAGTTCAACTTTTCGTATTTGCATTGCAAGAGCCCCAACTACAGGGTTTTAACATGCTATTTGCATTGCAAGAGACCCAACTACAGGGTTTTACCATGCTATTTGCATTGCAAGAGCCCCAACTTCAGGGTTTTATCATGCTATTTGCATTGCAAGAGACCCAACTACAGGGTTTTACCATGCTATTTGCATTGGAAGAGACCCAACTACAGGGTTTTACCATGCTATTTGCATTGCAAGAGACCCAACTACAGGGTTTTACCATACTATTTGCATTGCAAGAGACCCAACTACAGGGTTTTACCATGCTATTTGCATTGCAAGAGACCCAACTTCAGGGTTTTACCATACTATTTGCATTGCAAGAGACCCAACTACAGGGTTTTACCATGCTATTTGCATTGCAAGAGACCCAACTACAGGGTTATACCATGCTATTTGCATTGCAATAGACCCAGCTACAGGGTTTTACCATGCTATTTGCATTGCAAGAGACCCAACTACAGGGTTTTACCATGCTATTTGCATTGCAAGAGACCCAACTTCAGGGTTTTACCATGCTATTTGCATTGCAAGAGACCCAACCACAGGGTTTTACCATGCTATTTGCATTGCAAGAGACCCAAGTACAGGGTTTTACCATGCTATTTGCATTGCAATAGACCCAGCTACAGGGTTTTACCATGCTATCAAGCTTTAAAAAATGCACCGATAACACACGCTATTCAGTGGCAGAAATTATCAGTGCCTTACTTAAAGTCTGCCTGCAATTTGGAAACCATAACTTTTTCAGGTTTGCAGGATTATGTTATCGTCTTTATTGGAGTAACTCCTATTGTCTCTGGGGTTGTGAAGTACTTGTGTGTGTGTTTGTGGGTGTGTGTGTGTGCGTGTGTGTGTGTGTGTGTGTGTGTGGAGTTGTGTTCCTGTAATTAGTGATGTTAAGCACTCATGGTACATATTGATGTGATTTCAGCGAGTCCCAACCCACACAACGACAACTCGGTATATGTTGAGTTTGACGACGGTGATTCAGGACGGATACCTCTGGCCCAGATCCGTCTTCTGCCCAAAGACTTTCCGCTTGTCAGTGAGTATCCTGCAGCAGGCAGGTTTTTATTCATGTCGCTCTGCAGATTTGTTGGTGTATCTTCTACAACCGTCACTTCCAAAGCCCTACCCCCAACCCCCAAAGCCCTCCACTCCACTGCCACCTACCCCCAACCCCCAGAGCACTCCACTCCATTCTCACCTACCCCCAACCCCCAGAGCACTCCCACACTCCGCCAGCCCTTTTTGTCCAATGTGTGGACAGTGTTTGGTCGTTGGACACAAGACATGTGTTGGCGCACTGAGCGTGATTTTGTGTGAAACTGTTTCAAAGGCCGGGCAGGATTCTGGCATCATGCTGTTTATCTTTCCTAGATATAATTTTCAAATGTACCGTAAGGTAGAACTACCTTAACCGTGTTTATTATCGTGGCAATGTTCAAACATTTTAATGTTGTTGTTTTTCATGATGATGATGATGATGATGATGATGATGATGATGATGATGATGCTGATGATGATGATGATGATGATGATGCCATGGTGACGATGATATTAATGTGTGGTAGTGGCTTATTCAAACATATTGTTGTTGCTAACTGTTGGGAAGTATTGTTTTGTCGTCTGTTGTGTTTTGTCCGCCTGAAGAAGAGCTGAGCTCCAAACATTGGCATTTTGTGTTTTGCCTTCTTTTGTCCAAAATAAAATTCCTTTGGCTTATGTAGATATTTATTTGTTATTACTACAACAGCGGAACAGCCGGATCCAGTGCTGAATCCAGCCAAGCGCCGACGTCGCACCATGTCTGAGGACGACACCAGCCGTTCACGTAGCCTGGACGACAGCACCAACCGCCGCCGCCGCCCTCATACCTCCACCAACGAAAACGACGACCGCTCCGACGACGACAGCAGCGTCTTCGACACCGTCTCGCTCAGATCCAACGCCAGCGCTGGGTCAAGGTACAGAACAGCTTTTGGGCTGTGATTATTGTTTGAAGACTTGAGCTCGTCACACAAACTGCAGGAGAAAGAGCTTAGAATTCACCACATAATGTAAAATGGTGAATGGGATTCATGGATTAGTCGTAATGTATTCAAATGTGTATTTTCCTAAAGTTGTGGCCATATCTGGCTTACGTTTTACGGCTTATGCGTTAGGTTAAGAGATTTTTTTCTCTGACCAGAATGTTGATGGGTGGCTATACCTTGTGAGTTTAGTGGCCACATTTGGCTTACGTTTTACGGCTTATGCATTTGGTCGGATGTAGTGGCAATAATTATGTTTATCACGGCAAGGTTCGAATTTATAAAGGTGTGTAGCTGTGTAATTTCACTACAACAAGGTACTTTTTCATGACGACGTAATGTACTCTTTCACGATTTGACTGTAATATGAAACAACTTTAATAAAACCGACACGCAATACGTGAATTCAACTGCTTGATCTCGCCAAGTGGTGTGTAGCAGACGACCTTTGTTGCGTGTAAACATGCGTGTGGGAGGAGTTTAGGTTGATCTCTAAACTAGTGACGTCACACTATCCTCGTTAGCCCGGCTTATGCATTTTTTTAGAAGAAAACAAGCATGCGCTATTGTTGTGAAATTCTACGCAAGGAAATACAAAAGGAATTGATAAGCAAATAAAAGTGTGGCCGTGTGTGTAACACAAGTGTGGCCGTATGTGTCACACAAGTGTGGCGTGGCCTTAAGGTCTATTTTGGCATAGAACATGACAGGTAGGCAAGTTGACAATACAGGAGAATGAACTATGTCAGAGGTATTGGATAAGATGATGAAGAATGTCAGTGGTTGAGACGTGGAGATCTGGCTGAAATCTGATTTTTAACCAGTAAAACTGTTTATTTCTATTGATCCCGTGTATCGTCCTTAGTATTGTATTGTATTGTGTATGGTTCTTTTCAAATGTGTCTTATTGCTCTGCTTGGCATTGCATAATATTGTATTTTGTGCATCTTACAGGTCTACCAGCAGATCGAGAGCCAACAAGGATGACCTCAACACAACAACGTCCAAAGGTAAACGGGACATCAGCAGCAGCAACAAAGGCAAAAAGCTGACAAGCAGCAAAGAACCCGCCAAACCCTGCCACAGCAACCCCACGGCCACCAGGTCCACGCCCAGCAACCCCACGGCCACAAAGTCCACGCCCAGCAACCCCACGGCCACAAAGTCCACGCCCACCAAGCCCACGGCCACAAAGTCCACGCCCACCAAGCCCACGGCCACCAGGTCCACGCCCAGCAACCCCACGGCCACCAGGTCAACGCCCAGCAACCCCACGGCCACCAGGTCTACGCCCAGCAACCCCACGGCCACCAGGTCTACGCCCAGCAACCCCACGGCCACCAGGTCTACGCCCAAGAAACGAAGTAAAGAAGACAGTGAGTGGGAGCTCAGTCAGGACGATTCCGACGACGATAGTTCGTCCTCCGAGGACGACCGGAAAGGCAGGAGGAGCGCATCGTCGTCGCGGACGAGCAAGGACGAGATGGGCAAGGGGGGAGGCGGAGGTGTCACAGCTAAGAAGAGGAAGGACGATGACGGTACGTGGCTGTGTTCTCATCTCACCATTGATTACATGTATACAAATGGCGGTGCATAAGCGCGGACTGTTTGATTGGAGGGTTGAGTGGGTCAAGTGGGGAGGGTAGTTAAGATCAATTATCATAATTTATGGCCTTTCCTGTGGAAAAAAATTGCTTCCAAATTTGCCAGAATGACGTCATATGCACGTTTGTATATACATGTAAAATCAAATTATTCGTTTGTCCGTTTCCTATGCTTCATGTTTCATTTGGCTAAAGTGCTGATGGCTCAGTATTCATAGTACAGAGGTAACCACCCCACAAAACTATGTGTATTGATACAGTGAGTTATTATGATAGTGTGTAAATACAGTTATTATGATATTGTTTAAAACAAATACTCCACAACCACCCCCACAAAACTATGTGTATTGATACAGTGAGTTATTATGATAGTGTGTAAATACACAGTTATTATGATATTGTTTTAAAACAATGTTATGATATTGTATTGATACAGAGAGCTATTATGATACTGTGTTAACGCATTGAGGTATTATGACATTGGGTTGCAGATTCCCGTATACTGTGTTAACACATTGAGTTATTATGACATTGGGTTGCAGATTCCCGTATACTGTGTTAACACATTGAGTTATTATGACATTGGGTTGCAGATTCCCGTATACTGTGTTAACACATTGAGTTATTATGACATTAGGTTGCAGATTCCCGTATACTGTGTTTACACATTGAGTTATTATGACATTGGGTTGCAGATTCCCGTATGGGTTGGGACTGGGACGGACCTTGCACCAAGAGACCAGGAATGCGAGGCAAAGCTAAGAAGGAATTCTACAAATCTATCGTCAGAGGCGCCGAACACATCAGTGTAAGTTTGTTCTTGTGTCTTTCATTAGTTATGGCTTGATTATGTGTCAGCCCTAAGGGAAGTTGCTGGAGACTAATTACAATGACGTAAGTACTAACTGTGGGTTTCTTCCTTTTTGACATCACAGTCTCAGGTTTCATCCTCCTCCTCCTTCTTCTCCTTCTCCTCCTTCTCCTTCTCCTCCTTCTCCTCCTTCTCCTTCTCATCCTTCTTCTTCTTCTTCTCCTTCTCTTCCTTCTTCTCCTTCTCCTCCTTCTCCTTCTCATCCTTCTCCTCCTTTTCCTTCTCATCCTTCTCCTCGTCCTCTTCCACCTTCTTCTTCTCCTTTTCTTCTTTTACTTTTCTTCTTCTTCTTCTTCTTCTTCTTCTTCTTCTTCTTCTTCTTCTTCTTCTTCTTCTTCTTCTTCTTCTTCTTCTTCTTCTTCTTCTCTCTACATGAATCCTGTAAGAGTGCGTCTACATAGAAGATTTTAATAGATGCTACTAATTTTTTTAAACCTTTTGATTGTATTTGATGTTTTGCCCATTGTTTCTTGTTGTAATTGTACATGACTGTTAATTAATTAGGACCACTTTGACGTAAGTCTTTTGAGCCTAAAACGTTTATTTTATTAAACGGTTCAGCGTTCTCTCTCCCTCTCTCTCTCACTCCCTCCCTCCTTCTCTCTCCCTCCCTCCCTCTCTCTCCCCCTCTCTCTCTCCCCCTCTCCCCCACTCTCTCCCCCCTCTCTCTCCCTCTCTTTAACTCGCTCCATCCCTTTCTCTCTTTCACTTCTCTCTCTCTCCCACTCTCTCTCTCCTTCCTTTTCTCTCCCTCCCTCTCTCTCACTTCCTCCTTCCCTCCCTCTCTTTCTCTCTCTTTCTCTCTCTCTCTAGCAGGTACAAAATATATATATTACTATAATTGGTTCTAAATTTACTTTTCAAAAAGGTGGCAGTTTGTGGATGGCCGATACATTGTTTTGTACTGTGTGATGTATCAACTGGGAAAGAAACAGGATTGTTGGATGGGGATGGGCAGAGGGAAGTAGTTAATGTTTAAATGTTGGGATAGGAATGGGGGAGGAGTGAAGGCGTGTCAATGTGTATGTACATTGCACCCAGGCCTGTGGCTTTTTTATACAAATAAATTTTGAAGTTCTCTGTCGCTCTCTCGCTCTCTCTCTCCCTCCCTCCCTCCCTCCCTCCTTCCCTCCCTCCCTCTCTCTCTCTCTCTCTCTCTCTCTCTCTCCCTCTCTTTCTGTCTCTCTGTTTGCTTGCGGAGAAAAAAAAAGTGCTGAAATAAGAGTTAGATGGGCGTGGTTGATGGTGGCGAGGTTTTCAAATGTAATAATGAAAAAAAATCAGTTTGACGTCTGAAATGTTTGAAGGTCATCCTAAGAAAAGCAATCCCGGCTTTCACAATATTAAACAGCAACACTCTGGTGCTTCCAGTGGCCAAAGCCGGCCCCTCTTTCTTCTGTGTGTATTGATCAGAAAGTTTTTTTTTTGTTTTTTGTTTTTTTTAATACCGCGGTACTACCGCTTAAAGCTTGTGACGATAGCTCTACACAGACATAGGTCTACATACATAGAGAGATGGAGCAAGAAAAAAGAAGAAGAAGAGGAGGAAGGCAAGGAAAAAGAAAATATGGGCGAGGTGAAGAAAAGAATTGTAAATGTAAAGTAGACTTACATGGGAAACGCAGTCCTACTGCAGGACTTGTCTTACTACGTAATGTTGCTAGGTGATCAGCCATTCCAAGCCATGGAGATGTGAGCGCAGCTCTAAGCCTCCTGGGAAAACAGATTTAGTCAAAGGAGAGATGAGGATGATGTAATTTTAGGCGCACCGGGAAACGGATTTTAAAAGAAAGGGAAAGGAAAAAAAGGAGAAAAGAAGAAGAAGAACAGAAAGAAGAAGAAGAACAGAAAGAAGAACAAGAACAGATAGAAGAACAAGAAGAAGAAGAAGAACAGAAAGAAGAACAAGAATAAGGAGTAAAAGAAGAAGAAGAACAAGAATAGGGAGTAAAAGAATAAGGAGTAAAAGAAGAAGAAGACCAAGAATAAGGAGTAAAAGAAGAAGAACAACAAGAATAAGGGGTAAAAGAAGAAGGAGAATAACAAGAATAAGGAGTAAAAGAACAAGAACAAGAATAAGGAGTATAAGAAGAAGAAGAAGAACAAGAATAAGGAGTAAAAGAAGAACAAGAATAAGGAGTAAAAGAAGAAAAAGCAGAACAAGAATAAGGAGTAAAAGAAGAAGAACAAGAATAAGGAGTAAAAGAAGAAGAAGAACAAGAATAAGGAGTAAAAGAAGAGAACGCAGAACAAGAATAAGGAGTAAAAGAAGAACAAGAACAAGAATAAGGAGTATAAGAAGAAAAAGCAGAACAAGAATAAGGAGTAAAAGAAGAAAAAGCAGAACAAGAATAAGGAGTAAAAGAAGAACAAGAATAAGGAGTAAAAGAAGAAGAAGAACAAGAATAAGGAGTAAAAGAAGAAGAACAAGTATAAGGAGTAAAAGAAGAAGAAGAACAAGAATAAGGAGTAAAAGAAGAAGAAGAACAAGAATAAGGAGTAAAAGTAAAAGAAGACCAAGAATAAGGAGTAAAAGAAGAAGAACAAGAATAAGGAATAAAAGAAGAAGAAGAACAAGAATAAGGAATAAAAGAAGAAGAAGAACAAGAATAAGGAGTAAAAGAAGAAGAAGAACAAGAATAAGGAGTAAAAGAAGAAGAACAAGAATAAGGAGTAAAAGAAGGAGAACAAGAATAAGGAGTAAAAGAAGAATAAGAACAAGAATAAGGAGTAAAAGAAGAAGAACAAGAATAAGGAGTAAAAGAAGAAGAAGAACAAGAATAAGGAGTAAAAGAAGAAGAACAAGAATAAGGAGTAAAAGAAGAAGAACAAGAATAAGGAGTAAAAGAAGAGAAAGCAGAACAAGAATAAGGAATAAAAGAAGAAGAAGAACAAGAATAAGGAGTAAAAGAAGGAGAACAAGAATAAGGAGTAAAAGAAGAAGAACAAGAATAAGAAGTAAAAGAAGAAGAACAAGAATAAGGAGTAAAAGAAGAGAAAGCAGAACAAGAATAAGGAGTAAAAGAAGAACAAGAACAAGAATAAGGAGTATAAGAAGAAAAAGCAGAACAAGAATAAGGAGTAAAAGAAGAAAAAGCAGTACGAGAATAAGGAGTAAAAGAAGAACAAGAATAAGGAGTAAAAGAAGAAGAAGAACAAGAATAAGGAGTAAAAGAAGAAGAACAAGAATAAGGAGTAAAAGAAGAAGAAGAACAAGAATAAGGAGTAAAAGAAGAAGAAGAACAAGAATAAGGAGTAAAAGAAGAAGAAGAACAAGAATAAGGAGTAAAAGAAGAAGAAGACCAAGAATAAGGAGTAAAAGAAGAAGAACAAGAATAAGGAATAAAAGAAGAAGAAGAACAAGAATAAGGAATAAAAGAAGAAGAAGAACAAGAATAAGGAGTAAAAGAAGAAGAAGAACAAGAATAAGGAGTAAAAGAAGAAGAAGAACAAGAATAAGGAGTAAAAGAAGAAGAAGAACAAGAATAAGGAATAAAAGAAGAAGAAGAACAAGAATAAGGAGTAAAAGAAGGAGAACAAGAATAAGGAGTAAAAGAAGAAGAACAAGAATAAGGAGTAAAAGAAGAAGAACAAGAATAAGGAGTAAAAGAAGAAGAACAAGAATAAGGAGTAAAAGAAGAAGAAGAACAAGAATAAGGAGTAAAAGAAGAAGAAGAACAAGAATAAGGAGTAAAAGAAGAAGAAGAAGAACAAGAATAAGGAGTAAAAGAAGAAGAAGAACAAGAATAAGGAGTAAAAGAAGAAGAAGAACAAGAATAAGGAGTAAAAGAAGAAGAAGAACAAGAATAAGGAGTAAAAGAAGAAGAACAAGAATAAGGAGTAAAAGAAGAAGAACAAGAATAAGGAGTATAAGAAGAAGAAGAACAAGAATAAGGAGTAAAAGAAGAACAAGAATAAGGAGTAAAAGAAGAAGAAGAACAAGAATAAGGAGTAAAAGAAGAAGAACAAGAATAAGGAGTAAAAGAAGAAGAAGAACAAGAATAAGGAGTAAAAGAAGAAGAAGAACAAGAATAAGGAGTAAAAGTAGAAGAAGACCAAGAATAAGGAGTAAAAGAAGAAGAACAAGAATAAGGAATAAAAGAAGAAGAAGAACAAGAATAAGGAATAAAAGAAGAAGAAGAACAAGAATAAGGAGTAAAAGAAGAAGAAGAACAAGAATAAGGAGTAAAAGAAGAAGAAGAACAAGAATAAGGAGTAAAAGAAGAAGAAGAACAAGAATAAGGAATAAAAGAAGAAGGAGAACAAGAATAAGGAGTAAAAGAAGGAGAACAAGAATAAGGAGTAAAAGAAGAAGAACAAGAATAAGGAGTAAAAGAAGAAGAACAAGAATAAGGAGTAAAAGAAGAAGAACAAGAATAAGGAGTAAAAGAAGAAGAAGAACAAGAATAAGGAGTAAAAGAAGAAGAAGAAGAACAAGAATAAGGAGTAAAAGAAGAATAAGAAGAACAAGAATAAGGAGTACAAGAAGAAGAAGAACAAGAATAAGGAGTAAAAGAAGAAGAAGAACAAGAATAAGGAGTAAAAGAAGAAGAACAAGAATAAGGAGTAAAAGAAGAAGAACAAGAATAAGGAGTATAAGAAGAAGAAGAACAAGAATAAGGAGTATAAGAAGAAGAAGAACAAGAATAAGGAGTAAAAGAAGAAGAAGAACAAGAATAAGGAGTAAAAGAAGAAGAACAAGAATAAGGAGTAAAAGAAGAAGAACAAGAATAATGAGTAAAAGAAGAAGGAGAACAAGAATAAGGAGTAAAAGAAGAAGAACAAGAATAAGGAGTAAAAGAAGAAGAAGAACAAGAATAAGGAGTAAAAGAAGAAGAAGAACAAGAATAAGGAGTATAAGAAGAAGAAGAACAAGAATAAGGAGTAAAAGAAGAAGAAGAACAAGAATAAGGAGTAAAAGAAGAAGAACAAGAATAAGGAGTAAAAGAAGAAGAACAAGAATAAGGAGTATAAGAAGAAGAAGAACAAGAATAAGGAGTATAAGAAGAAGAAGAACAAGAATAAGGAGTAAAAGAAGAAGAACAAGAATAAGGAGTAAAAGAAGAAGAAGAACAAGAATAAGGAGTAAAAGAAGAAGAACAAGAATAAGGAGTAAAAGAAGAAGAAGAACAAGAATAAGGAGTAAAAGAAGAAGAAGAAGAACACAAACAGCAGTTCAGCAGGAGCAGTCCACGGCAGTCAGTTATTTGTACACATAGCAGTTCTGCAGGAGCAGTCTACGGCAGTCAGTTATTTGTACACAGAGCAGTGCCGCACGTGCAATCCACGGCAGTCAACTGTTTGTACACACAGCAGACCTTTAATCTTTTCACGCTTTTTGGTGTGTTGTGTCTGCTCCTGTTTGTCCTTTTGTTTGTCATCCCCATGAAGCAATGGGTTTGTTTATCTATGTAAAATTCTCCTTTGTTGATTAAGACAATTCATTCATTCATTCATTCATTTCTTCTTCTTCTTCTTCTTCTTCTTGTTCTTCTTCTTCTTCTTCTTCTTCTTCTTCTTCTTCTTCTTCATCTTCTTCTTCTTCTTGCCCAGCGCCGTAGCTCATGTGGTAGAACGATTATCCAGGCTCGAATCCCGTGGTGGGCGAAATAAAATGTGGCCATTTTTCACTGTTCATTTTAGCAGTATGATTGCTCTGATGGTTCAGTGTTGATTTAGGTCCCTACCCTTTGTTCCTTTGGATGGTTATCCCCGTCTGCCCTATGGCCAATGGTGGGTGTAGACGTTAAATCCCAGTGTTCACTTCACACTTCTTCTTCTTCTTCTTCTTCTTCTTCTTCTTCTTCTTCTTCTTCTTCTTCTTCTTCTTCTTCTTCTTCTTCTTCTCCTCCTCCTCCTTCTCCTCCTCCTTCTTTCGCTTCTTTGTGGAGGAAGAAGGAGGAAGGTTGTCTTTTGTCTGTTTGGTGCATGTGGCTCAGTAATGGTGGATTGTACATGTTCCTAAAGGCCTCTCTTTTTAGACAGTGAGTAAGAATGTGTGGAGTGGTGGACTGAAGACGTTAGACAGGGAGTAAGGATGTGTGGAGTGGTGGACTGAAGAGGGTGGGGCGGGTTAGGGTTAGGGTTTGAGAGACTTTTCCAACGGTTGGGAGAGAGGAGGAAGAAGACAAAAAGGAGTGTGGAGTGTTACAGAAATATTATTAAGATGGTTTAGATAGGAGGAGTGTGACGGATCTTGTTCAAACAGAGGAAGATTAGAGATAGTTTGCACTGATCAAAATAGGGTCAGGGTACGAGGGTGATGGGGAGAAGTAGAAAAGAGGGGAAAGTGTCGCCTGTCTTTGGCTGATCTTCATCTTCTCTGTGGGGAATCTGTCTAGCACAGGATCTTTTGACAACAGCGCGCGCTGCTCGTTCCATTAATTATGCATGCAATCATTTCGCTGGCAGGCGCCTGGACCTGCCATGGCCAGAGACATGCACAACCAGAAAATTATACAGAATTTCAGGGATGTAGGAATAAAGTCTGGCTACGTTAAAATGAGTTTTTACGGGCGAGAGATGGTCTGGATGGTTTGACACTAGTATGGGTAGTCAGGCATTTTTGGAACTCTGAATAATTTGATCCTGCTCCCTTTGGCATTTTGTTTAGTACCACTGCCTGCTGTATGATCACCATCACCACCTTTCTTTAGAACTACTGACTGCTGTATGGTCACCATCACCACCTTTAGAACTACTGACTGTTGTATGATCACCATCACCACCTTTAGAACTACTGACTGCTCTATGATCACCATCACCACATTTAGAACTACTGACTGCTGTATGATCACCATCACCACCTTTCGAACTACTGACTGCTGTATGATCACCATCACCACCTTTCTTTAGAACTACTGACTGCTGTATAATCACCAACACCACCTTTAGAACTACTGACTGTTGTATGATCACCATCACCACCTTTAGAACTACTGACTGTTGTATGATCACCATCACCACCTTTCTTTAGAACTACTGACTGCTGTATGATCACCATCACCACATTTCTTTAGAACTACTGACTGCTGTATGATCACCATCACCACCTTTCTTTAGAACTACTGACTGCTGTATGATCACCATCACCACCTTTAGAACTACTGACTGCTGTATGATCACCATCACCACCTTTAGAACTACTGACTGCTGTATGATCACCATCACCACCTTTAGAACTACTGACTGCTGTATGATCACCATCACCACCTTTAGAACTACTGACTGCTGTATGATCACCATCACCACCTTTAGAACTACTGACTGCTGTATGATCACCATCACCACCTTTAGAACTACTGACTGCTGTATGATCACCATCACCACCATTAGAACTACTGACTGCTGTATGATCACCATCACCACCTTTCTTTAGAACTACTGACTGCTGTATGATCACCATCACCACCTTTAGAACTACTGACTGCTGTATGATCACCATCACCACCTTTAGAACTACTGACTGCTGTATGATCACCATCACCACCTTTCTTTAGAACTACTGACTGCTGTATGATCACCATCACCACCTTTAGAACTACTGACTGCTGTATGATCACCATCACCACCTTTCTTTAGAACTACTGACTGCTGTATGATCACCATCACCACCTTTAGAACTACTGACTGCTGTATGATCACCATCACCACCTTTCTTTAGAACTACTGACTGCTGTATGGTCACCATCACCACCTTTCTTTAGAACTACTGACTGCTGTATGATCACCATCACCACCTTTCTTTAGAACTACTGACTGCTGTATGGTCACCATCACCACATTTAGAACTACTGACTGCTGTATGATCACCATCACCACCTTTCTTTAGAACTACTGACTGCTGTATGATCACCATCACCACCTTTAGAACTACTGACTGCTGTATGATCACCATCACCACCTTTAGAACTACTGACTGCTGTATGATCACCATCACCACCTTTAGAACTACTGACTGCTGTATGATCACCATCACCACATTTAGAACTACTGACTGCTGTATGATCACCATCACCACCTTTCTTTAGAACTACTGCCTGCTGTATGATCACCATCACCACCTTTCTTTAGAACTACTGACTGCTGTATGATCACCAACACCACCTTTAGAACTACTGACTGCTGTATGATCACCATCACCACCTTTAGAACTACTGACTGCTGTATGATCACCATCACCACCTTTCTTTAGAACTACTGCCTGCTGTATGATCACCATCACCACCTTTCTTTAGAACTACTGACTGTTGTATGAACAACTCTATTGCATTATTTTCCTTCTGAATCTCCATAATTGTGTAAAACTCCAGTACATTATTGTTTCATCTCATTCACTGCGTTTCTGTAGAGAGTCCATGTTTCGCAAGCGTATAGGACGATGGAGATGACAAGGGAGCGCAAGTAGCCTTACCTTGGAAGGTAGATTGGTGGTCCTGTCTTTGTTTTGGGTTATCTCAAGAATAACTTAACCGAAATTCATATTTGTTTACTTTGTGCTAACGGTTTTTGTCCACCATTCGTACTCGGACTTTCTCAAAGGTCAAAGTCAGTGTGCTTCCCCGTTTTCTAAAACCATTTCACGCTGAATCTCAAATTTGGCTGATCCGATTTTGATAATTTTGGATTTGCAGATACTTATATTGTGGCATGTCATTGCATGTTCTCCTGTCAGATACTTATATTGTGGCCTGTCATTGCATGTTCTCCTGTCAGATACTTATATTGTGGCCTGTCATTGCATGTTCTCCTGTCAGATACTTATATTGTGGCCTGTCATTGCATGTTCTCCTGTCAGATACTTATATTGTGGCCTGTCATTGCATGTTCTCCTGTCAGATACTTATATTGTGGCCTGTCATTGCATGTTCTCCTGTCAGATACTTATATTGTGGCCTGTCATTGCATGTTCTCCTGTTGTTTGTTGTGGATCACAACACCGCCAACAACATTCACACTTGGGAAATATGTATTGTTCGGGTCTGGAAATACATTTGAGTGACTTGCCATCTTGGTTGTTATTTCTCTCTTCCCCTCACCCCTCTCCCTCCCATATCCCATCCATACCTATGTGCTTCAACTATCAGTGAAACACCATATCCCATCCATACCTACGTGCTTCAACTATCAGTGAAACGCCATATCCCATCCATACCTATGTGCTTCAACTATCAGTGAAACACCATATCCCATCCATACCTACGTGCTTCAACTATCAGTGAAACGCCATATCCCATCCATACCTATGTGCTTCAACTATCAGTGAAACACCATATCCCATCCGTACCTATGTGCTTCAACTATCAATGAAACACCATATCCCATCCGTACCTATGTGCTTCAACTATCAGTGAAACGCCATATCCCATCCGTACCTATGTGCTTCAACTATCAGTGAAACGCCATGCATAGATAACTACAATTGTGTCAGAGGTGGTTTGGACTGCTAGTTAAACAACATTGGGAATAATAAATGGCCTGCATAAGAACCAGATGTTTTTTCCTGTGGCACACACACGCCAGTCTATTTGGGGGATTAGAAATCGTAGTTCACAGAGGTAAAGGCATGTTGACTGCTTCTGCAACAGTCCTTGAAACCATATCAAAGTTGTGCTTCTCGGGGCTAAAAGCTGACATTTGTTTGCAGGAGATAGAAGGTGCGAGAGAGGCGGGGGTTAGGGGGCAAGACAAGTCTTCTTCTTCTTCTCAACCTCCTTCTCGCTCTTCTCCTTCTTTCTGTGTTTTTTTTTCTCTTCTTCTTCTTCTTCTTTATAAAAAGATAGTCCAAAAAAGTGAGCTCTCGATGCAAGTGTTCCAATAGGAAGTGGCGCACCCTTGGTGCCTTAAGAGGGGTCCCTTAAGTGTCTTTTTACCTTGCTTTAATGTGGCATTATCGACCAGCGTCTTATCTCTTTGTGTGGAATGAGGACATGGGATCAAGGAGTGAAGGTTTTAACAATGATGGGAAGGATGGAAGGGAGGGGAGGCATATAATTCGGTTGGTGATGATGATGATGATGAAAGGTGTATGTAGTTTTCTTATGAAGGCTGCGAAGGCATCTTACAGACACACGGTGAGCGAAGAGGGGCCGTCTCAAAATCTGTCGTGCGAATGTGTAAATTTGTCACTGTCCATTGTAGCAGTATGATTGCTCTGGTGGTTTAGTATTGACTTGTCCATTGTAGAAGTATGATAACTCTGGTGGTTTAGTATTGACTTGTCCATTGTAGCAGTATGATAACTGTGGTGGTTTAGTATTGACTTGTCCATTGTAGCAGTATGATAACTCTGGTGGTTTAGTATTGACTTGTCCATTGTAGCAGTATGATTGCTCTGGTGGTTTAGTATTGACTTGTCCATTGTAGCAGTATGATAACTCTGGTGGTTTAGTATTGACTTGTCCATTGTAGCAGTATGATTGCTCTGGTGGTTTAGTATTGACTTGTCCATTGTAGCAGTATGATAACTGTGGTGGTTTAGTGTTGACTTGTCCATTGTAGCAGTATGATAACTGTGGTGGTTTAGTGTTGACTTGTCCATTGTAGCAGTATGATAACTGTGGTGGTTTAGTGTTGACTTGTCCATTGTAGCAGTATGATAACTGTGGTGGTTTAGTGTTGACTTGTCCATTGTAGCAGTATGATAACTGTGGTGGTTTAGTGTTGACTTGTCCATTGTAGCAGTATGATAACTGTGGTGGTTTAGTGTTGACTTGTCCATTGTAGCAGTATGATAACTCTGGTGGTTTAGTGTTGACTTTTCCATTGTAGCAGTATGATAACTGTGGTGGTTTAGTGTTAACTTAGGACCCTGCCCCTTCTTCACTGGGGTGGTTATCCCTGTCTGCCCTATCGCCAATGGCGGGTGTAGGCGTTAAACTTCAATGTTCATTGTTCATTCATAGGTACTAGGCTTAGTGTTCTGATAAATAAGATCTCTGCTACATTGGTATTGCTGTTATATTATTACGGACATGTTATTTTGTTGACGGCGTAGCCACCGCGTTATCGCTGTTATTATTGCATGTGTTGTTATTGTTGTGACAGGTGGGTGACTGTGCGGTGTTCCTGTCCACGGGGCGTGACCTCTGCCCCTATATCGGCCGTATCGAGAGCCTGTGGGAGAGTTGGGGGGGTCAGATGATGGTCAAGGTCAAGTGGTTCTACCACCCAGAAGAGACCAAAGGCTGCAAGCCTCTCGCTCACGCCAAGGTAGGCATCAGGTAGTTTGTTACAAGGTGTTTGATCAAGCGCGTATACCTATAAACTTCTATCAACTGATTGACACTAGCAGTCAATGACACAGACCTGTCGTGATTCTGACACCAGCAGCCAATGAAATAGATCTGTTGTGGTTCTGACACCAGGATTCAATTACATAAGCCTGTTGTGATTCTAGCAGTCAATGACATAGGCCTATTGTGATACTGACAGTCATTGACATAGGCCTGTTGTGATTCTGACAGTTAATGGCATAGGCTTGGTGTGATTCTGACATTAATGAAATAGGCCTGTTGTGATTCTGACAGTCAATGGCATAGGCCTGTTTTGATTCTGATAGTCAATAACGTAGGCCTGTCCTCATTCTGGCAGTCAGTGACATAGGCCTGTTGTGATTCTGGGCAGGCAATGACATAGGCCTGTTGTTATTCTGAGTAGTCAATGACATAGGCCTGTTGTGATTCTGACTGTCAGTGACATAGGCCTATTGTGATTGTGACACTAATGACGTAGACCCATGTTGACTGTCCAGATATCATTTCATTAAGATGATACGTATATGTTTTTGTCCGTTTGCAGGGCGCGCTTTTCCAGTCCCCTCACAGTGACGAGAACGACATCCAGACTATCAGCCACAAGTGTCAAGTGCTATCGTTCAAAGACTACAGGCGACGAGTGGCAGAGCTGACAGGTAAAGGGCAGGCTGTGGACGGTAACACGTACTACCAGGCTGGCTTCTACGATCCCACCATCAACCTTATTAAGCTCGAGCCTGAGGTTGACAAATGACGCTTCTGACGTCAACAATGATTCTTTTGCTTCAATCCTGACCTGACCATTCATTCTACAACTCCAGATTGACATGCAAGCATTTTAGTTTAAACCATGTAGACCTTCTTCATTCAACTACAGTGAGATGTGGAGATACAGTGGCTCCATACTGGCGGTACAAATGCACTTATTTTCAACAGTTCAGTTCGTTCACGATCCAGTCACTGGTGACATAGTCCGTTGTGGAGAAAACTAGTCCGTATACATAGTTGTTTAGCTTAGCAGTGATAAGTCATTTCAGTCATTAGAGTAATTCCATTTACACTGCATCAAAATCAACGTGCAATGGATTTATACAACTCCAGTTCAACCGTTTAATGTCCAACTAGCAACATTTGATTAATGTTGCACAGCTTACCGATGTGGGCTGTCCTCCAAACCGACTTTACAGTTGTGTGTATTGGTTGGGTCAGTGTCACGTGTTTGAACATCTTACAGTTGTGTGTATTGGTTGGGTCTGTGTCATATGTTTGAACATCTTACAGTTGTGTGTATTGGTTGGGTCAGTGTCACGTGTTTAAACATCACTGTGCAGTGATTTAAGATCTTCAGTTACGTA
This sequence comes from Oncomelania hupensis, assembly GCA_036898135.1. Classification (NCBI taxonomy): domain Eukaryota; kingdom Metazoa; phylum Mollusca; class Gastropoda; order Littorinimorpha; family Pomatiopsidae; genus Oncomelania; species Oncomelania hupensis. Next base: position 721,727 of record CM072512.1, read on the forward strand.
TTAATCAATGCCATCTAGCTTCAAAGAAAATCCATTTGATTATTATCTCGTGTTTCGCCATCCATACGAGTTGATGAAGTTTTCCACCATTTCTGTTTGCATCGTGTGGAATTACTTTGAATCACGCTATGATATCATACATTCACATTCATCACGTTGTGTTTGATATTTCATTCACTTCCAAATTATGTGAATTGTGCCACATTTAGGATAACTAACTTTTGAAGTGGATGTGCGAATTTCCTGTGGACAATCTTGTGAATTTGGTTGATTAAATCGCGGATTTGATCTCGTTTCCTGATGATCACTTAATCGTTTCATCGTTCATGTGACGTTACATCTTGTGGAATACAGAAAACGCTACAAATTATTGAACAACTCAGCTTTCATTTCAATCTGGAAAGTGGAATAACATCTTCACCAACACACATTGTTTTTGCCAACTTTGAAAATAACTCTAAGTGTTGTGTACATGGGTTTATTCACCGTGTTCACATCGCATTTCATACGTTTTGAAACCTTCATGAGAACTTTACTGTAATTGTAATTATTGCTGAGCTGATAAATACTGCAAATTGCCATTATAAAATCATTCATATATATAATGCGTGTACTGAGTTCATATATAATAATGTGCGTGTAATAATTGGACATTATTAGGACAAATTTCATTGATCAATGACAAAGCATAAGCTGCTTTACATTTCATTATGAACACAACTCTCCAACAGTGGCTCCCAAAGTGTATAAGTTGATTACCACTGTGACATGCTGTAGTGATTACCACTGTGACATGCTGTAGTGATTACCACTGTGACATGCTGTAGTGATTACCACTGTGACGTGCTGTAATGACTACCACTGTGACATGCTGTAATGACTACCACTGTGACATGCTGTAATGACTACGACTGTGACGTGCTGTAATGACTACCACTGTGACATGCTGTAATGACTACCACTGTGACATGCTGTAATTACTACCACTGTGACGTGCTGTAATTACTACCACTGTGACGTGCTGTAATGACTACCACTGTGACATGCTGTAATTACTACCACTGTGACATGCTGTAATTACTACCACTGTGATGTGCTGTAATGACGACTGTGACATGTTGTAATGTGGCAGATTGTCAAATAATTGCTAGGGTAGGCACATTTTCTGCTGTTTTCCTGACAGAAAAATTTGCCTTCTACCGTGTTTTAGTTAACCAATGCGGCAATGGCTGTTTTTGTTGCTGCTGGAGAGCTGTCAGTTCGTTATCTAATGTCAAACCGTTATTTCTACCCCCTAGGGTTAGGGTTAGTAATAATTTGTTACAGCTGAATTTCTGTAACATCGCAGAACGGAATTGTCTGCGTTGGGAGCCCCAAAACGCTTCAGACAAGAAGAGACGTTGAGAACTGTGTTATGAATGATTTCTTTTTGCTGCTCACATGCAATGCCAGGAAATAGAACTGTCGAACTGTAAATTGTGTGTGCTGTACTTGTCACAGATGTACACAGAATGACTTGTATTTGTTTGAGAACACGGAGAATTGTATGTTAGAAATACGGAACTGTTAACAAGTGTGTCTTGATTTATTCGACTGTGGCCTTCGATTGAGTTTTGTCGACCTATGCAAATGTCGGCCTAACACTTTCAGTGTTAATGCTGATTGGCAGTCTGATGCCGGCTTGTCTAAGTTGTGCTGGTGGCATGGAGAGCTTTAAAAGGAACAGATTTTGGTCGGCAATTTTCATGAAGCTTTTATGCAGTGTTGGAGGCCTTGCTTTGTACAGAATTGCCTTTGTGACGGTGTGTGATGGACTAGCAGTGCCGTAGTGTGCATGGAGTGGTGGTGTTGGCCTACACATTGTTATAGATAATAGTGACAAGTGGTTTGAACACGGTGACAGTAGAAGTTGTAGCATGGTAATTGTGTCTTGTTGCTTGGAGACTTGCTCACAAACTCCCCCCTGATGTGTATTTTCATTGGGTGTAAAATCAACAAAGTTGAGACACGAATTTCTGTTTTTGAGTAAAATGGTTTTGAATGCATTCAGCATTACACCTTACTAGGAGGATGTTTAAAGGTCTAAAGAATACGCCACGAGAAACCAGTATGATGATGTGTGTATTTTTGCACTGTTACTGTTAACTGGTCTGTTGTGTTTCAATTTGAACAACGTTACTCCAATATTGGCAGGTGTTCATTGAGGAGGTGAAGTGTTGCACGTTATTGATAGCGTTGAACTATGTTCCTTTGTTAGCTCACAGTTTATATTGGCTGCAAGTGATCTGAAGTTTAACCTGGCACAGCCTGTGTTTGTGCAGACAATTGATTGAAAACTACAGGTTTTTTATGCATCGTATTCACAGTCTTGAGTGTTTTTTTTTATAAATATGATGTCAATGGATCTATGAATCCGCAATTATGGCTATGACCAACCAAGTTTGCGAACTCCGTGTTTGGCGATTGTTTAACATTTAAGTGCCGAAAAATATAATGGCAGAATTTGTGATGACCTGGATGTGTTGTGCCCAATTTGTGAAATTGTTATTTGGCAGAAATGAGCAAAAAGTTGGTGGATTGGGATAACTATTTTAGACGTGTGTTAGCATTAACATTGTTGACGCTCATTATTAGATTGCCAGTCAGTGTAGATGTACTATAGGAGACAATTTAGAAATTCCATACTGTTTGCAAATAATGTTAGATTATGTTACACAAGATAAAATCCCTTATGAGTGGTGAAAAGATATGTTTAACAGCTAATTGTGAGATCAGAACATTATTTTTTATTGTGTGGAATTATAAATCGACGTTTTTTTTTGTTTTTTTTTACATTTATCACGTTCAGATGGATCTTATTTTATCGCACTTTAATGTTATCGCAACACTGAGTTTATTATCCATATCACACAATTGCTGTCCCATCAGTTTGAACCTTAGACATTGGAAATACATCCATTAATCTGTAGCTGTGTGATGACAAATACTGCACTTTGTACAGACATACAATATACTACAAAATTGCTGTCCCATCAGTTTGAACCTTAGACATTTGAAATACATCCATTAATCTGTAGCTGTGTGATGACAAATACTGCACTTTGTACAGACATACAATATACATTACACTTTGGGATCTCCCATTGTTCATCACTCATGTTTCACAATCCAAACTTGCATTTTATGTATCGCAAAAGAACAGTTGCTTCTGACTTCTCATTTGTTTAGGTATTGCTTTGTTGATTTTTAATGAAGAATTATATTTTGGTTCAGTTGGGAGGTTTTTTTCCTTCTTCATTTCCTTAAAGAACCGCTTTGATAAATCTTCCCTAGAGTTGTTGTTTTTTCCATGCATTTTGATTATTGGAAAGTGTTTTCTGATCACAAAGAATTAACCATATAAGGAAGTGATCGACAAAGAAAAAGAAATGTCGTACAATGCTCACACATTTATTTCACTCATTACATCGCAGTGTTAGGTCATGCAACCAAATGAAATATTTTGAAACATAAATAGAACTTCTATTACATTGTTTTTATTTTGTTCACATTTACTAAAATTGTTGTTGTTTTGTTCACATTTATTATAATTGTTTTTATTGTATCACGCTTTCCTGTATGCATCCTCGAAAAATGTTTGCAATGTAAATGCACTTGGACAAATTATATCTGGTGTGTAGGCCTAAATTAATATAATGTTTCCATAGTAAATGCACTTGGACAAATTAAATCTTGTGTGTAGGCCTAAATTAATATAATGTTTCTGTTTTCGTGTCCACATCCGTAGAACTGGTCCTAACTATTGATAATATTGTTAATATGGATTCTAATTCACAAATAATGAAATATTGACTGTGTTCAGTTTGTACATATTTTAAAGTAATACGTTTCCGTATTATCTATTTGAAACGACTTTTTCTTATGCATGAATGTGCATTTGATTCTTATTTTTATCAATATTATAATAGTTTTAGTTTGCTTAGTTCACTCATTCATACTTGAGCTTACTATTAGTTAGTTCATTCGGTTTAAACATAATTTGTATTGAAGAAAGCAAATATAACATGACAAGGAATACACAAAGGCACACGAAAGCAAAACCTAAATTAGTGCTACCCGTATTAGCTCATTTATTTCCTTGTCCTTAGACATTGTCTTTTGGGCTCGTTCCATCATTTGCTTGTTTTGCTTAAACCTCAGTTTTTTTATTTTATTTCGATCATGTATGTGTACATTTTTTTCATAATCACTTTTTGAGTGCAGCTGCAACGTTAAGGCGCGGTTAAATAATTGTTTATGATGGGTGGAAGGTGGACATAGTGTGTTCCTTAGGAGAGAGAGAGAGAGAGAACGTCTACACCCACCATTGGCCATATGTTGACGGAGATATCCATCCCACAGAAGGGTAGGGTCTTTAATCAACACTGAACCACCATTGACCATATGTTGACGGAGATAACCATCCCACAGAAGGGTAGGGACTTTAATCAACACTGAACCACCATTGACCATATGTTGACGGAGATAACCATCCCACAGAAGGGTAGGGTCTTTAATCAACACTGAACCACCATTGACCATATGATGACGGAGATAACCATCCCACAGAAGGGTAGGGTCTTTAATCAACACTGAACCACCATTGACCGGAGCAATCGTACTAAGATGGACAGTGAAGTAACCACTTCTGTCTTTGCCCACCACTGGCTTGGACTGTGGGTTATAGGTGTGCGAGTGGTAACGCTGAACCACTGAGGCAGCCAGAGAGAGGTAGGATAGGTTCACGTCCTAGGGCGGTGTATTCAGAGAGAGGTGGGTTAGGTTCACGTCTTAGGGCGGTATATTCAGAGAGAGGCGGGATAGGTTCACGTCCTAGGGCGGTGTATTCAGAGAGAGGTGGGTTAGGTTCACGTCCTAGGGCGGTGTATTCAGAGAGAGGTAGGATAGGTTCACGTCCTAGGGCGGTGTATTCAGAGAGAGGTGGGTTAGGTTCACGTCCTAGGGCGGTGTATTCAGAGAGAGGCGGGATAGGTTCACGTCCTAGGGCGGTGTATTCAGAGAGAGGCGGGTTAGGTTCACGTCCTAGGGCGGTGTATTCAGAGAGAGGTGGGTTAGGTTCACGTCCTAGGGCGGTGTATTCAGAGAGAGGTGGGTTAGGTTCACGTCCTAGGGCGGTGTATTCAGAGAGAGGCGGGAAAAGTTCACGTCCTAGGGCGGTATTCAGAGAGAGGTGGGTTAGGTTCACGTCCTAGGGCGGTGTATTCAGAGAGGCGGGATAGGTTCACGTCCTAGGGCGGTGTATTCAGAGAGAGGTGGGTTATGTTCACGTCCTAGGGCGGTGTATTCAGAGAGAGGCGGGAAAAGTTCACGTCCTAGGGCGGTGTATTCAGAGAGAGGCGGGAAAAGTTCATGTCCTAGGGCGGTGTATTCAGAGAGAGTTGGGATAGGTTCATGTCCTCCTAGGGCAGTGTATTCAGAGAGAGGCGGGATAGGTTCATGTGATAGGGCAGTGTATTCAGAGAGAGGTAGGTTCATGTGCTATGGCTGTGTGTTCAGAGAGGTGGGTTAGATTCACGTCCTAGGGCGGTGTATTCAGAGAGAGGCGGGAAAAGTTCATGTCCTAGGGCGGTGTATTCAGAGAGAGGTGGGATATATATGTTCATGTCCTAGGGCGGTGTATTCAGAGGGAGGTGGGATAGGCTCATGTCGTAGGGCGGTGTATTCAGAGAGAGATGGAATAAGTTCATGTGCTAGGGCGGTGTGTTTAGAGAGAGAGATAAATAGGCTCATATGCTAGGGCTGTGTTTTCATAGAGAGATGGGAAAGTTGATGTGCCAGGGCGATGTGTTCAGAGAGAGATGGGAAAGTTGATGTGCCAGGGCGATGTGTTCAGAGAGAGAGAGAGATGGGATAGATTCATGTGTTTGGGCGATGTGGAGAGAGAGAGAGAGATGAGATTAAATAAGTTCATGTGCTTGGCGGTGGGTTCAGAGAGATGAGATAGTTCATGTGCTGTCAAAGAGATTAGTTGGGTGTAAGCGTGAGTGTGCATAAGAAGAGGGAGAGAAAAAAAGAAAGAGTTGGAGAAAACAGGATCTGGAGAGCAAGAGGGAGAGAGATGTACATTACCGGTGATTAAAGAACTATCGTCTGTCCATCATGGCTCCGCCCTTCTTTCCCTTTTGAGGCCAACAAAGAAGCAGGGTAGTAATTAAAGTGATTTCAGCTCTGGCGGAACATTGATCTTTTCACTCATGGCGGCCACTGCAGGCTTGACGTCGCTTTGTCAGTGTGACGCCGTGCAGTCCCCTACCTTCGACCGCCACTGTGATTACCACTACACAAAAAGCGATATATCTTATAACAACTCAAATAATATAAAATACAACAACAATATTATGAACAAGTATTATTGTATGGGATAGAGCATTGATCTATTGGAAGTATAATTTCGGAGATTTTCCTTTTACAGTTATTGATTGTGCCCGAGTTCCTGTGTTAAGGTGTTGTTGTTGTTGGTGATTGTGCCCGAGTCCCTGTGTTAACGTGTTGTTGTTGGTGATTGTGCCCGAGTCCTTGTGTTAAGGTGTTGTTTTTGGTGATTGTAGGGGAAAGAAGGAAGAGGTTGATCAAGCTCTACAATCTTCCTACAATCTTAACGTCAAGCGTTATTTCCAGCCTCACAAAGAAACTCTTTTTATCTTTCTTCCTCACCACCCCTCTCCATCCCTCCCTCCCTCCCACAGAAGATTATATTACGCGCCTTAAATACAGATTGTGTATTCAATCTGGTTATTTGTGTTACTACTTTCAGCTTTTAGGGTTTCTCTTGTAAATTTTTTTTATCAGTGTTCTTTTATTAATGTCATTACTGCAGCATAGTGTGTCATTATTTTATTGTATTTTAAATAAACTACAGTTTTAGAATTCAACATTATTTTAAAATGATTTTTTAAAATAAAAGTTAAATAAAGAACACTTTTGGAGGTTTAAATTATCCAGTCTAGTGATTAAAAGGATAATTTTTTAAAAAGGTTTTACAGGCAGCATTAGGTTGTGGTTGTATTGTTATTAACATTTTTTTTAAAACCCCCGTTGGGGTACCGGGGGTTTCAGTATAAATAGTATCCCCACTTTCTGGAAATTTAGAGCTTTAAATTCCCACTGTCGCTGTCTTTCTCATTTGCTCTTTCTCATTCCTGCTGTATTCTATCAATCTGCTATACTATCTTCTTCTTCGCTAGACCAGTCACCTACGCGACGACGCGGTGGTGTCCTTGTCCGATTCCGTCGACGCGCCCACCGCCCTCCCCTGCCTGCCATCGTGTTGTCTAATGTTCGATCCCTTAATAACAAGACAGACGAACTGTTTCAATTATTGATACCTTTTTTCTTGAAAATTCTTCCGGGACAAGACTCCTTATTTGTGTATGAGGTCTGTTGGATCAGCTTGGGAATATTTGACGCTTTCTGCCAGGTGGTCACTATGGCTTCCTATGATGTTATTATTTAGCAATGTAGGCATTTTCTACATATGTGTTTTGTTGATATTTTATAATGATGTTTGTATTCTATTTTGTTTTTGTAGACGAGGGTTCGATAACTTGGGAGTACAGCCTCAGCGTCCCCTGCGTGGGATGTCTTTATTGTAAAGTGACTGGCTGGTGGAGAGCTTTCAGTTTTACCAGTAGGGTTGTTTCAGCAGATCTTTTATTCGGATCAGGGGTTGTCCGGTCCTGATTTGGCTCGGAAGAGTCCGCTGGACCTAAAGCAATAATCATGTAATGTAATGTTGTTGTTTTTTTAAATTAATTTTTTAAGCTGAATTTAAACACGTTTTGGGACTTTTTGTTGTTGATTCTTTTAGCGCTTTAGAGTGTAATCAGTGCAGGCGCACTTTAAAAAATATCGTCAATGTGGAAACAACAAAGACTTGTGAGTTTTGTAACATTTATAATTATGGTCACGTGGATGAAACAGTATTCCAACGATGCCACTGAACATTGACATGGAACAAAAGCCAAAGCGACAACTGTAGGATTGACACTCCCGCTCTACCCTCACCAATCTCACACACAACTCCTCAAAATCAATAATACAATAGTAACATTAAGTTTAACTTCAAGCCTGGACCTTATGTTATACTTTCTACTATAAAAACAGTATTAATAAAAAAAAAGAGACAGTTAATACAAAATATAACCAGGAAAAGTTAGGGGGCTGAATAAAAATTAAAGGGAAGTATTCTGCGGCAATAGAAAACACATTGTTTGATTTGTTTAGATTGTTATTGCGATTGTGATGTAGAACAGTAACTTTTCTTGCGATTGTGATGTAGAACTGTAAATTTCCTTGACTTGTTGCTATTGCCCATTGTACGTTGTGCGCATAATAAATATTTTATTCCCCGTTCAAGCAAACCGGCGTAGGGTTACAATGGTGTGTCAAAGGCTGATGGAATGAAAGTGTCCATTGTCAACGTACAGAAATGTGTACCGTGGGTACTGGGAGTGACGGGCGATCAAGGGTCTGCACAAAGTACTCTGTCCTTTCGGGTTTGTCTTACGGGGTGGTGGGTGGGTGGGTGCATGAGGAAGAAGAGGCAGGATTTGGCAGTGTGAAGGAAGGAGAGATAGTCGAAGGCCGCATTGCTAGCTGGGAGGTTGGACAATGTAGGTACGGGTATTGGTGTATGATTGGAAGATGGAGGATGGAGGTACTGAGTGGGGTACTAGTGGGGTGGTAGTGGGTGCTAGGGTACACAAATGACTGTGTCCAGTGTCAGGCTAGTGGCGTAAATCAGCGCCACAACGACCTGCCACTGTCAAACACGACCAACCCAGGCCGTCCTGTGCGGCCATAAATTCCATGTACTTACCCTTTCTCTGTTCCTCCCTCCCTTTGCTGTAGCTCTAATGGTGGCAGCGATGGTGAGGGAGTGAGTGATGACAGCGATGGTGAGGGAGTGAGTGATGACAGCGATGGTGAGGAAGTGATGACAGCGATGGTGAGAGAGTGAGTGATGACAGTGATGGTGAGGGAGTGAGTGATGACAGCGATGGTGAGGGAGTAAGTGATGACAGCGATGGTGAGGGAGTAAGTGATGACAGCGATGGTGATGGAGTAAGTGATGACAGTGATGAGTAAGGGAGTGAGTGATTACAGCGGTGATGAGGAAGTGAGTGGTGACAGCGGTGGTGAGGGAGTGCGTGATGACAGTGATGAAGCGAATGATGACAGCGGTGGTGAGGAAGTGAGTGATGACAGTGAAGAGCCCATACACAAAATGGCGCGCCACAATGAAGACAGCCAATGGATTTTTCTCCAAGGAGAGAAAGTGGAGTAAAGCTAGGACAGAAGGGAGGATGGTGTTGGGTTGGATGGTAGTAGCTGTGTCTACCATCACATCTGCGCAGTGCACAGGACTCTGTTTACACTCTCAAAGCAAATGATGAAGCCTTTCTCAGGAAGTTCTTGATGGACAGGCTGAAGAGACGTCATTATAAACGTACCAGCAGAAGCGGACAGAAGAAATTAATTACAACTGATAACTCACAAGATATTGTTTTGGCCGGAAATCAGTTAAAACCTCGCTTCTTCGGTGTAATTAAAATAATACGTTTGAGAGAGTAGAGGATTGGAGTTACTAACTACCATCACTACCTTCTCTTCACTTGTTTGAGAGAGTAGAGGATTGGAGTTACTAACTACCATCACTACCTTCTCTTCACTTGTTTGAGAGAGTAGAGGATTGGAGTTACTAAGTACCATCACTACCTTCTCTTCGCACATCCCTTTCAGTGGAGAGTAATAAAGGAGGATCACATTCTGTCCAATGGACAAGATATAAAGAGAGAACTAGGCCTACTTGGTGTCCAGAAGCTTCTGTGGAGCCTGACGTTAGTGTGGCAGTATCACTCCATGTCATAGTGTTTGGCAGTATCACTCCATGTCATAGTGTTTGGCAGTATCACTCCATGTCATTGACCGTGTAGGGGTGTGGGACAAATGGAAGAGGGAGGTTGAGGAGTGACGGCGCCATGGCTGACTAGTTTTTTAGGTCAAGGGCCAAGCAGAACGTTTTTGTAATAGTAAAAGTGTCAGTGTCGCTTTCATCGGCTTCATAATTTTTTGTCCCGCTTTTAAAATGTGAGGAAAAGTTGTTAGCATTTTGCAAAGCGCAGATATGTTTATTTCGGGAAAAAAAAGAGACGATTTAACCCGTGTTTTTTTTTTCTTCTGTTAACTATAGTGCATTCGGTTATCAATTAACTGCAATTATTCCTTTTATTGTTGGGTGTATTTTTCTTCTGTTAACTATAGTGCATACGGTTATCAATTAACTTTTATTGTTGGGTATATTTTTCTGCCATAAAAACGAGGGAAGTTAATCTTGCGAGGCTTGTATTACTGGAACGGTAGGTGAGCGAAGAGGGGCCGTCTCAAAACCTTTCGTGTTATATATGCGAATGTGTACTATGTCATTTTTCACTGTCCATTTTAACAGTATGATTGCTCTGGTGGTTCATTGTTGATTTAGGTTCCTACTCCTTGTTTCCTGGGACAAGGACAAAAAGGACAAGGTTGTATGAGGAGGAATTGTTTTGATTTTATATTTCTGTGTAAGGCGTCCGCGATCTAGGTGATTTTTGTTGTTGCTTTGTAATAATACTTTAATCTGAGTGGCTGGTTTTGTCATGGTACGGTTTGACATTTCATGAAAGGAAGCGTGCTTATTGCTTGCAAAGAGGAAGTAAGCATGCTTATAACTTGCAAAGAGGAAGGAAGCGTGCTTATTGCTTGCAAAGAGGATTGTGTATGAAGGCGATATGCTACAAAATGCTCATTTAGCATATAGAATTGTACAAATTATTTTGACATAAGAGAGAAATGTACAAATTGCTTTGAAGATACAGAAGTGTACAAATTACCTTTTTATATAACGAACTGTAAATCGAATACACTTTTTTTTCTCAATTTTTTTATGCCATGTGTAAAGTATGCATTTATTTTGTTTTCTTATACCCACACAATGTGATCGTGGTTTTTGTTTTAAACAAATCAAGATTGTACTATGTTCAGTATTTTCATAAAATCACAATTTTAGTTTTCATTGATTTGACGATTGTTGTTCAGCTCTTGTCCACAAAAATATTGCACTTAAATAGTAAAAAAAATATATAGCAAATTCACATTCAACGAGGTTTAACTACCGTATCATCAAGCGTTTTACGTTCATTTGGAATCACGCATCATCAATGTGTTAAAAGTCACATTTAATTATTCATGTATTTACAATAATTAAATTACATGTTCAATCATAACTACTTAGAAAACGTTTATGATCACACAAAATTGCTCAGAAATTTACAGTCTGGAAAATGAGGCTCTGATATCACAGTTCATGATGTGCAGTGATATCACAGTTCATGATGTGCAGTGATATCACAGTTCATGATGTACAGTGATATCACAGTTCATGATGTGCAGTGTTATCACAGTTCATGATGTACAGTGATATCACAGTTCATGATATGCAGTATCAAATTGAATAACCAAATTAACAATGAACATTTTTTTTACAAAACAAGTTTTTAGGACCTGTGCGTAAGTGAACAGTTCAATTGGCCATATCTCCGTGTATTTACCAAGCTTGTTTGATTCTGTTTTGTGATTTTATTTCTGTTTCGTGATTTAAGTTGGGCAAAACCTGAAAAAAAGACAACGCCAGGTATTTGGAACTATTTGTTAAATATTATCGTCCCCTTCGTCAGTTGTGAACATGAATAAATAAGGCTGACGTGCTAAGCATGGCAATTGTGAAGCATGACAAGCCAAAACAGAAGAGTGAAGAAAGGGATGATATCATTACAAATATTGTCAAATGCTGGGTGTTGTGTGTTTTTCCTTGGTCACAAAACATTTCTTCTTAACTTGCGCTTTCTTCAATCTGCACATTCTTTTTAATTTGTCGCTTTTGTGTTTATTTTAACAATCTAAGCTCGCTGTTCGGATTTTTATTTTGTTTCGCTCCTTTTAGTTTTGATGCTAAACATATATAAGAGCTTTTGTTCTTTTTGACTGTGACTTACTTTTTGGAGATGTGGACGTTTTGATTTGCCAAATGATTCATCTGTGTTGCGCTCCAGTTTAACCCGGAGCCTTGAATATTGTGATTTTGTTGTTTTGTATAAAAAGACAGAAATAAGAGAGAAATATTGTGTTCTATTTACATGAAAAGTCATAGAGTCGCCGCTTTATAATTATGATTCTATATTACTGTAATGGTCGCGTATCATTTAATATATAATGATCATTATCGCTGCGTCACGGTCTATGGTGTATTCATTAAGAACGCATTGCATTGTGGGTTTCATCAGCAAGAAATGTCGCTACGCTGCTATTACGAAATGTGTTTGTGGAGACAATTTGGTCTGCAAATGTCTCAATACATTATCATTTCAATTCCCTTTGTTGTTTTGGCTTTGATTTGTTTGTTTGTGAGTGCGCTTCTCCTTCTTTCTATTTCTTTCTCACTTTTCGGAATTTGGTGTTTGTAGCGGTGCGCGTGGGCACGGCTGTGTGTTCTATGCAAAGATCTTCACTGCACGCCAAACACCAGTAAGGAAACAATAGTATTATTATTATTATTATTATTATTATTATTATTATTATTATTATTATTATTATTATTATTATTATTATTATCATCCTCATCATCACACCACAATGAAAGCAATTAAAAAACTAATGGAGCAATATTATCACTACTAGCGTTTCAGCAAAACAAAACCCACCCTTCAACCACACGTCTGCTTCCAAAATAATGACGTCACAAAATATTCATTTATTTTATTTAAAATAATATATATATATATATATATATATATATATATATATATATATATATATATATATATATATATATATATATATATATATATATATATATATATATATATATATATATAATAATAAAAGAGAAACTCATTGCAAGAAACAATTACTTCAGAACATAGAATAGAAATACATGTACTCGTTCGTGGGGCAAACATACCTACATAATACTGGTCCCATCAAATGATGGGAGAAAAATGTAAATATCGTTGCACAGCGTTGCGCGAAATTAACACTATTGTCAAACAGTTCACACCAAACATACAACACAAGTGACGTTTTCATCTCGTCAAAATAGTAAATCGTGCAACATTCTAAACAGTGTCTATGGAATTCCCTTTGTAAAACATTTATTTTCGATTTGGGTGTGTTTTTTAAACCACTTTCAGCTAAATAATCTTTATATAGAAGCATATTTTCAAAAAATGTAAGATTTCTCTAAATAATCTATTTTTTCCGTAAATAACTTATTATTTACCTAAACAATACATTGTTTAGGTAAATTAATCCTGATGTAAGTAAATAAGGGATTGTTCCTAAATAAATTATTTACCTATATAATGCATTATTTAGCAGATTGTGTTAAATAATGTTTTATTTACAAATGTTTCTAAATATTTTTTTGTTTACCTATACAATGCATTATTTAGCACAATTTGCTAAATAAAGTATTATTTTGAAGATGTTGCTAAATAATGCATTATTTACGTAAACAATTCATTGTTAATTTTCATCATTAGAGATTGAGTTGTTTATTATTTTATGCTTTAAAATCAAACAAAGATAAAGATCTGCCAAAAATGAAAAAATTGATGCCCCAAAGGTTTACAATAAAGACATCCCACAAATTGTTTACCTCAACTCCTGAACCCCAACAAAAACAAAATAGTCAACCTCAGTACAAACATCAACAAAAATAGAAGCTTTCTTGTGTATATAATAGAAGCCCAAAACAAAACTGAACACTGTATCCCGTATTGTTCTTGAGTTGAATTATGTTTTAATTTCAAAAAAAAGTTTCAGCTTTTTCGAAACTACCAAGATTTGGCGGTGATAGGACAGAAGGAAGGAAAGAGCAAATGAGAAACAGCGGAGTCGTTACCTAAATTTCCAGTGATAAATACTGAAAGCACTCCAATAGTAGTTGCCGCAGTGAAACAGCATAAAAATCACGGTTTTGCAATTTTTACTTTTCCCTTTATAATAACCTCTACAGTAATAGATTGCCATGTACCCCAATTCAAATAATGAAAATTACTGTCCCTAAACAATGAATTGTTTACCTAAAAAAAATTATTTAGCATTTAATTAAATGCAATTTTAGATAATATCGAAAATTTTTTTTTTTGTTTTTTTTTTTACATAAAGTACCCACAATTCGAAGATCTCCTGTACCTCCAGAACACAAACGAAAGTGTCAATGTTTTTTTATTATTCAGAAATAAATAGCGTTTCTTTTTGTATTTATTTACCCAAAAACTGTGTTGAACTGTATTTATCCGCTTGTTCTTTTATTAATTAATTATTTAATTTCAAAGGGAAATTCATTTTAAACTACCAAGGATTTGGCGGTGGTACTGTGAAGGCAAGAACGCCAAAGCAGAATAAAACTCCCTTTTTACCGGAGTCGTTACAGGCATCTCCAGGCCGAAGGAATAAAATACAGGAACATTACAGGCACACAACAGGAAAACACATAAAACAGGAAATTGTCTTTACACTCACAACCACATGACACTACAGTAATACATTACAGGCCAACAAATAATGAAAATTACTGGCCCTAAACAAGGAATTGTTTCCTAAATAATGCATTATTTAGCATTAATTAATATATTATTTAGTAATTTCAGCTAAACATTTCTTTCCGTCTTCCAATAGCGATACCCCTGCCTTTACCACATGTTTGAGTGATGGATGTGATTTGTTATGTGTGTGTGTGAGGGTATGAGACAAGTGAGCGTGTATGTTGGTACAGATCGCCGCGCTTTGAACCTGATTGATTTAAGGCGCAAAAAGATTAATTATTAAATTATTATTATATTATTATTATTATTATTATTATTTATTATTAGTTATTATTACAGGTGAACTGTTATTTAGAAACATTTCTAAATAATACATTTAACACAATCTGCTAAATAATGCAGAACATTACAGGCACACAACAGGAACACTACAGAACATTACAGGCACACAACAGGAACACTACAGAACACTGACAGCCACAACAGGAACACTACAGGACATTACAGGCACACAACAGGAACACTACAGGAACATTACAGGCACACAACAGGCTACAGGGCTTGCTTTCTGCTATAACTGTTAGGCAACCTGTCCAGCGGTAGAGATAGATAATAATTATATCCCGCTAAGCCGCGTAAGCAAGCCTGAATGTCACCTGGACTGTGACCCGCCTGGGCTCGTCATTGATACTCGCTTTTGGCTGGGCCCGATATAACGCAAAGGTAAGTGTCTTCATAAAAATGCTATGACGTTCACACTGATTTAAGCTAAAAATGACCAATGTACGTGGAAAGAGGAATCACTGTTTTCTATGTAGACAGCTACTTACGTCTGCTGTAGACAGTTACTTACGTCTGTTGTAGACAGCTACTTACGTCTGTTGATGACCTGATTAACTGACAATGGCATGCATGCGTTGTTGTTGTTTTGTTGTTGTTGTTTTTTTTTAGTGGAAAATGAAGGTTCAACGTAAATTTCTCTTAAACATGGATTTGAACAACAAATATTCCTGTATTTTGACTAGTTTGGGTATACCTACGTCCAGGTGTATACATTTCGTGTTCAAAGCGTCATCATTATGTCATAAGACGCAATGAACGCAAGAAAGTGGTGTACGTTTTGTTTCGTGCTGGGTCACCAACATTGTTGTCTGCGTTTCGTGCTGGGTCACCAACATTGTTGTCTGTGTTTCGTGCTGGGTCACCAACATTTTTGTCTGCGTTTCGTGCTGGGTCACCAACATTGTTGTTTGTGTTTCGTGCTGGGTCACCAACATTGTTGTCTGTGTTTCGTGCTGGGTCACCAACATTGTTGTCTGTGTTCCGTGCTGGGTCACCAACATTGTTGTCTGTGTTCCGTGCTGGGTCACCAACATTGTTGTCTGCGTTCCGTGCTGGGTCACCAACATTGTTGTCTGTGTTCCGTGCTGGTCACCAACATTGTTGTCTGTGTTCCGTGCTGGGTCACCAACATTTTTGTTTGCGTTTCGTGCTGGGTCACCAACATTGTTGTCTGCTTTCCGCGCTGGGCCTGCTTACACTGGGTGTCCAGCGCGGAACAAAACTGGACTGACATGGGTTTTGGTTGTACTTTTCGTGCCTCAACGCCTTATAGCAAGTTGGGGAAAATGCATCGGCATACCAACAACAAACTACACAACAAACTAGTGATACAGAAAAGCCATAAAAAGATACTGTTGCTTACCACATCTTCATTCTGATCAGCTTTTGTGCCCCAAAAGCGACATCTCGCAAGTATTTCAAGCCGATACGGGTCACATAATAAACCTAATGAGGTTTGCAAAAACCCAACAGCAATAGAGGGCCACACTACTTAGGTTAATGCTAAAAACATCCCTTTCCGGATATGATTTTCTAGAAGACATAGCTTGTACTTTAGTACAGACACTTAAGTTAGCGTGACACCGGGCCCAGCTCAAAACGAAGTAAAAACGAGCCCAGCTGAAATAAGACGGAATATAGTCCCCGATGTGTTTGGTGTGAACAGTTTGTGAGAATGGGGGTAGAAATTTCAATAAGTTACATTAAAGGGTCCGCAGGTCTGTTTTTATTTTTACGCCAGGGATAACATGTTCCTGGGTTTCATGGCAGGGTCACAATGTCACTGTTCTTACGCAAGGGTAAATTCAACATGCAGACATGCCAACCATTGGCCCTTATGCTTGAAATTAGCCGTCATCCTGTAATCTCCAGATGGCTCCTGTGGCATATTCAAAGTCTTGGTTATATTGATGGGGCCCTGAAAACGAACACACGTGACACCAATGTATTATAATATCCAAGTTTCTAAATGGATCTCCGTTTCTATCTTCTCCAGTGAAACGCCGAGGAAAAAAAAACACCAAAAACCCCCACAAAATCTTAATTGAAATATTAATAGTAATCGTAACAGCAATATTATTAAGGGCTCTGTTTGTGCACGACCAGACATCACTCACACTGCATGCAATGTGTTGGTGGTGTATCCCTTGTTATCTCTCTCTCTCTCTCTCTCTCTCTCTCTCTCTCTCTCTCTCTCTAACTATTTATATCAATTATATATATATATATATATATATATATATATATATATATATATATATATATATATATATATATATTATATATATATATTATATATATATATATATATATATATATATATATATATACATATATATATATATATATATATATATATATATATATATATATATATATATATATATATATATATATATATATATATATATATATATATATATATATATATATATATATATATATATATATATATATATATATATGTTTGTATTCTAAGCTAACTCACGGCCTTCATGGGGCAGTTGCCGGCGGGGACCAAGGTGCAGAGGTCGTTGTAGGTGCAGGATCCAATCCCGCTATGGCACGGAATGTCGACCCAGAGAGGGCCAAAGGCCTTTTGCAGCACCAAGTCAGCCTGAATCATCATCATCATCATCATCATCATCATCATCATCATCATCATCATCATCATCATAGAAGAAGGTATATTCAGTTATTAAATTCGGACTAATCCAATGTGCGAACTCATTCTCCAAACAAAAAAAGGCGGTACATATTTTTAACCAAAATACAGTTCATAATTTCAAATATTAAAATAAATTTCATTGCATGGTATGAATAAAATAAATAATTAAATTAATAATGAAATGCAAAACTACAAAGAGTACAGATTACCAATAAAATAAGATTATTAAAATGTAATATATATTTAATATAACACCACATCTATCAAATACAATGTGTTTCATATAACACCAGCCTACATATATCTATATCTATATCTATCTATCTATCTATCTATCTATCTATCTAGTAGTGCGAATGTTGTGATGATGCGTACGAATGGTGTGTGTAAGCGCATTGAGTTGTTATTCTAATGAAAAATGCGTTGTATAAATGCAATTTATTATTATTATTATTATTATTATTATTATTATTATTATTATTATTATTATTATTATTATTATTATTATTATTATTATTATTATTATTATTAATCTATCTATCTATATATCTATCGAGAGAGAGAGAGAGAGAGAGAGAGAGAGATTTAAAACATTTTATAGACTGCTGTTATATCAACATTGGAGAATGAACTGGTTTGACACTGAGATCAGGGTTGCTGTTATATCAATATTGGAGAATGAACTGGTTTGACACTGAGATCAGGGTTGCTGGGGACAGGGAAAGACTGATGGAGTACGCTTGTTAATCGATCATCTGTGGTGCCCTTACGACCTCCGAGTTACGGGATAGGATAGGATAGGAAGGTTATATCACATATATAGCAGCAGGCTATAAAATAAAATATGATACAACGCAGACTATAAAATATAATATATATGACATAACTACAGACTATAAAATATATATGATATCACAGCAGCCTACACATGCAGCATCAACTGACCTCCACTGGGGCGTTAACCTGCTGCAACAGCGTGGCCTGCAAGCTCATGGTTAGCTGGCCTGGGGTAGGGATAGGGTCTGGAGTCACCTGAAATGTGTTGATGGTGATGACGTCGCTGTGCTTGTCGCACGTGTTCCAGTGAAAGTTTGTCAGTGGGCCCTGGAACTAAGTCAGGTCAACAGATCTTACATTATACCACAACACGTATCAACACTGCCAGTCAGGTCAACATATCTTACATTATAACACAACACAGATCAACATTGACAGTCAGGTCAACAGATCTTACATTATAACACAACAGGCATCAACATTGACAGTCAGGTCAACAGATCTTACATTATAACACAACACGTATCAACATTGACAGTCAGGTCAACATATCTTACATTATAACACAACACGTATCAACATTGACAGTCAGGTCAACATATCTTACATTATAACACAACACGTATCAACATTGACAGTCATGTCAACAGATCTTACATTATAACACAACACGTATCAACATTGACAGTCATGTCAACAGATCTTACATTATAACACAACACGTATCAACATTGACAGTCAGGTCAACAGATCTTACATTATAACACAACACGTATCAACATTGACAGTCAGGTCAACATATCTTACATTATAACACAACACGTATCAACATTGACAGTCATGTCAACATATCTTACATTATAACACAACACGTATCAACATAGACAGTCAGGTCAACATATCTTACATTATAACACAACACGGATCAACACTGACACTGTGTGGCATGCATGCGCCCGCTCACTCACATACACACACAAGTACACACACACACAACACACACTCGCTTACACACACACATTCACATATACATTTTCACACACACATACTTACACACATATACACTTTCACACACACATACTTACACACCCATACATTTTCACACACACACATTTACACACATATACATTTTCACACACACATACTTACACACATATACATTTTCACACACACACACTTACACACATATACACTTTCACACACACACACACTTACACACAAATACACTTTCACACACACATACACATTTTTGATGGTAGGAGAGGGGGGGAGATGGGGGCATGTTGAGGTTTTCCATTATCTCAGAGGCAGTTTTATGAACGCGGTGGTTATTTTTAATTTCCAGTGTGTGCTAACCACGTGACAAACAACCACCCCCAAATATCTAACACATACAACACCAGTGTGTGCTAACCACATGACAAACAACCACCCCAAATATCTAACACATAAAACACCAGTGTGTGCTAACCACGTGACAAACAACCACCCCAAACACCAGTGTGTGCTAACCACATGACAAACAACCACCCCAAATATCTAACACATAAAACACCAGTGTGTGCTAACCACATGACAAACAACCACCCCAAATATCTAACACATAAAACACCAGTGTGTGCTAACCACATGACAAACAACCGCCCCAAATATCTAACACATAAAACAGCAGTTAAATGGTCAGTGCGCACGCCTTTGTGTAAGTGCATATTGGGCGACGTGGGTTCGAACCCTGACTTCAGCAAACTGTTTTGTGCGTGCTGGATTTTAGTGGCCAGCTCCTTGAGAAGCTCTCTGAGCTTGTGAGTGAGCTATATAAGAACACTGTCTTTTATTGCATCAGGCGCTGACATACTTTGATTGAGATAGTAGGGAAGGCAGACAGACAGCAATTTGATGCATAAGTACAGCGAAACTTGATGCATAAGTACAGCCAAACTTGATGCATAAGTACAGCCAAAATTGATGCATAAGTACAGCCAAACTTGCAATGCACGTAGCAGTAGCAATACACATAAGTACAGCCAAACTTGATGCATAAGTACAGCCAAACTTGCAATGCACGTAGCAGTAGCAATACACCTAAGTACAGCCAAACTTGCAATGCAGGTAGCAGTAGCAATACACATAAGTACAGCCAACATTGCAATGCACGTAGCAGTAGCAATAAACATAAATACAGCCAAACTTACGATGCACGTAGCAGTAGCAATACACATAAGTACAGCCAACATTGCAATGCACGTAGCAGTAGCAATACACATAAGTACAGCCAAACTTGCAATGCATGTAGCAGTAGCAATACACATCAAAATCCAGGCCGATTGATAGATTTATACACTCAGGTTGCTAATTAAAATAATGACACGTGATGGCAATCTAAACTATTTTATTATTCAAAACGTGAAATTCATTATGGATATTAGTACATGGGCACACACAGGCCTATCTTATTAAAGCCAACAACGACTTTGCATTTTGTAAGGTGATAGAGATAGCCACATTTTGTGCATTAAGAGTGTTTAGCATTCCTCACACATCATTGCTATCACTCCTCCACTATTCAACAAATGAAGACATTCTCATAAGCCCAAGCGTTAATCAAATACATTGCTTCAACACAATTTTAGTTTTGTTATTAAAAACAAAAACAAAAAAACCTTCATTTTTTTTTAAAAATAAAAGGAGGGTTAAAAAAAAGAAAAAAAAAGAGCGCTTTAAGTCACAGAGCTCAGAATGTGATGTCATTTTCCATTGTGTCACACGTCAATGACCCATATATCGCAGATTTTATGTACTAATTTCAATGTTCATGCTGTGGCACTGAACCCAGTTGGACGCTTTACAACGCGGATGTAATACTAGACTGGAAATACAACATCTCGTTTTTAATATTGCAAACTGGAATCAATGCAACATAATGTTTTTGCTTTAAAAACAAATCATACGTCGTTTCTCCTTTATCTCGCATATTTCTACCGCGTCTATCCAGATTGATAATGACCATCAATTAGTGGTGGAATAAAATAGAAAATGTAGAAGATAGTGTTGAAATAACCAGCCCATCGCCAAATAGCGTTTCTCACTGCACTGACCATGCAATAGTGACACCCAAATCCCAATCAACCAATGACACAATCAACCAATGACACAATAAACTAAACAATCCAATAAACCAATTATCAACTCACAAAGACGGAGGAAGCGGGTCCGAGCTTTGTCCATGGCCCAATAGCAGCATCGGCGTAGTTGTTGGTTTTGCTTCTGTCATCGATGACCTCGTCAATGGAGAAGCGGATGATGTTGGCGGACTGAATGGACACTGCCAGGACAGCCAGCACCAAGAAGACGGTGGTAGATGTGGTCATGGTTGTGGTTTAGCTGTACTGAATCAACGAATGAAGGGCAATGTACAAAGCGTATTGTACACATTCACAAGCCATGCACACACTGTATATAGTGCACTACTGTACTAATAGGACAATGTACAAAGCGTATTGTACACATTCACAAGCCATGCACACACTGTATATAGTGCACTATTGTACTAATATGACAATGTACAAAGCGTATTGTACACATTCACAAGCCATGCACACACTGTATATAATGCACTACTGTACTAATATGACAATGTACAAAGCGTATTGTACACATTCACAAGCCATGTACACACTGTATATAGTGCACTATTGTACTAATATGACAATGTACAAAGCGTATTGTACACATTCACAAGCCATGCACACACTGTATATAGTGCACTACTGTACTAATATGACAATGTACAAAGCGTATTGTACACATTCACAAGCCATGCACACACTGTATATAGTGCACTACTGTACTAATATGACAATGTACAAAGCGTATTGTACACATTCACAAACCATGTACACACTGTATATAGTGCACTACTGTACTAATATGACAATGTACAAAGCGTATTGTACACATTCACAAGCCATGCACACACTGTATATAGTGCACTACTGTACTAATATGACAATGTACAAAGCGTATTGTACACATTCACAAGCCATGTACACACTGTATATAGCACATAAAGCCTGTACACACTGTATATAGTGCACTACTGTACTAATATGACGTTACTTCAAGTCAAAATCGCAATATACGTTTTCCTTGTCTAAGTTCACTACAGTCTGAAAATTAAAGAGCTGCTAACAAAATATTTTGTTCCCGTTTCAGTCACACAAAAAAACTGAATAAAAAGAGAAAACAAATAATTCTAAACAAAGGGTGTCTCTGTTAAACAAATTTTATTTCAAATCTCCCAGTCACAAAATGGATTCGGGAAAAAAAGTTCAGTACAGCAAGCGTTCATCAAAGCTCTACTACTCAATACAGCAAGCGTTCATCAAAGCTCTACTAGTCAGTACACTAGACGTACTTTACTGAATGAAAAACAACAACTCCTTGTGGTAAATAAAGTTTGTGTCAAACTTTACCTGAGACAGATGAGGCTAACTGTAGTGGGCAGCTGGTCAGCACTGAGTGAGACACTGCATGCTGTTGTCTGTCCCAACACCGCTATCTGCTGTCACATGATGAAGGCCTGAGGCAACATTTGTTAACTCACATGACTCCGGTTATTGGCAACAGCGAGCTGTACAACACATTTCACAGTAGTTTGCTTAATGGGAGCATCTGAATATCATACATGCAGCAGTCAAACAGTCCAGGGGGTATGAATATCATATATGCAGCAGCCAAACAGTCCAGGAAGGATCGGAGTATCATACATGCAGCAGTCAAACAGTCCAGTGGTGCTGAATATCATATATGGAGCAGTCAAACAGTCAAGTGGTTTTGAATATCATACATGTAGCAGTCGAACAGTCCAGGGAGCATTAGAATAGGCTTATAATACATGCAGCAGTCAAACCGTCCAGGGCGCATCTGAATATCATACATGGAGCAGTCAAACAGTCCAGGAGGCATCTGAATATCATACATGCAGCAGTCAAGCCGTCCAGGGCGCATCTGAATATCATACATGGAGCAGTCAAACAGTCCAGGAGGCATCTGAATATCATACATGCAGCAGTCAAACAGTCCAGGGGTATCAGAATATCATACATGCAGCAGTCAAACAGTACAAGGGGCATGACTGTCATACATGCAGCAGTCAAGCAGTACAGGGGACATCTGAATATCATACATGCAGCAGTCAAGCAGTACAGGGGACATCTGAATATCATACATGCAGCAGTCAAACAGTCCAGGGAGCATCTGAATATCATACATGCAGCAGTCAAACAGTCCAGGGAGCATCTGAATATCATACATGCAGCAGTCAAGCAGTACAGGGGACATCTGAATATCATACATGCAGCAGTCAAGCAGTACAGGGGACATCTGAATATCATACATGCAGCAGTCAAACAGTCCAGGGAGCATCTGAATATCATACATGCAGCAGTCAAACAGTCCAGGGCGCATCTGAATATCATACATGGAGCAGTCAAACAGTACAGGGCGCATCTGAATATCATACATGCAGCAGTCAAACAGTACAGGAGGCATCTGAATATCATACATGGAGCAGTCAAACAGTCCAGGAGGCATCTGAATATCATACATGGAGCAGTCAAACAGTCCAGGAGGCATCTGAATATCATACATGGAGCAGTCAAACAGTCCAGGAGGCATCTGAATATCATACATGGAGCAGTCAAACAGTCCAGGGAGCATTAGAATATCATACATGCAGCAGTCAAACCGTCCAGGAGGCATCTGAATATAATACATGGAGCAGTCAAACAGTCCAGGAGGCATCTGAATATCATACATGGAGCAGTCAAACAGTCCAGGGCGCATCTGAATATCATACATGGAGCAGTCAAACAGTCCAGGAGGCATCTGAATATCATACATGGAGCAGTCAAACAGTCCATGGGGTATCAGAATATCATACATGGAGCAGTCAAACAGTACAAGGAGCATGACTGTCATACATGCAGCAGTCAAGCAGTACAGGGGACATCTGAATATCATACATGCAGCAGTCAAACAGTCCAGGGAGCATCTGAATATCATACATGCAGCAGTCAAACGTCCGGGGAGCATCTGAATATTTTACAGGCAGCAGTCAAACAGTCCAGGGAGCATCTGAATATCATATATGCCGCAGTCAAACAGTACAGGGGGCATGAAAATCATACATGCAGCAGTCAAGCAGTACAGGGGGCATGAAAATTATACATGCAGCAGTCAAGCAGTACAGGGGGCATGAATATCATACATGCAGCAGTCAAGCAGTACAGGGGGCATGAATATCATACATGCAGCAGTCAAACGTCCAGGGAGCATCTGAATATTTTACAGGCAGCAGTCAAACAGTACAGGGGGCATCTGAATATCATATATGCAGCAGTCAAACTGTACAGGGGGCATGAATATCATACATGCAGCAGTCAAACCGTCCAAGGAGCATGAAAATTATACACGCAGCAGTCAAGCAGTCCAGGGAGCATCTGAGTATCATTGATGCAGCAGTCAAACAATCCAGGGAGCATCTGAGTATCATTCATGCAGCAGGCAAACAGTCCATTTTATCAAGGTGGGACGTTATAAACATTGTTTTGTCGCATTTAAAGGGGATGGACTTCAATATTCTAAACATTCGTAACCAGCGCCATCAGATGACCTCTGAGCTGATAAATGTGCTATATAAAAACACATTCTCTGACATCAGTGTTGCGATTATGCCCTAAGCAAAGAGGTTTTTATGCCTATTTCTATTCATAGTCATTCATTCATACTGTATAATCATTAAGTCATTACCGTTCCATTACTAGGAAATTATGAGTATAGTGTAAAATACAATACAATCAATACAATACAATACATGCAATGCAATACAACACAATACAATTCATTTATCTAATTTAAGGTCTGTAAACATTACGATTTTAGACAATAAACACACACATAAACACAAACAACCACTTTGAACAATTAAATTATTATTATTATTTTTTTTTTTTACTTTTTTTTTAAAATATTTTTTTTCTATTCTTTTTATTACATCTTCCAGTTACATCAAACCAAGTCAAGAAATCTGTATGCACAAAAAATACTTAAATACATCTCATTAAACTGTAAACGTATTTCCAAACAACTAAAGTCGTAACATCGAGGCACAGCACATTTATAATAGTAAATAGTACGCTTTCTCCACAATTGTATATATATATATATATATATATATATATATATATATATATATATATATATATATATATATATATATATATATATATATATATATATATATATATATATATATATATATATATATATATATATATATATATCCTATCCTATCCTATCCTATCCTGTCCCGTAACCCGAAGGTCGTAGGGGCACCACAGATGATCGTTTAACCAGCATACTCCATCTTTCTCTGTCCTCAGCAGCCCTGATGGCTTCGCTCAGTGTCAAACCAGTCCATTCTCGAATGTTGTCCTCCCACCTCTTTTTCGGTCTCCCTCTTCTTCTACCTCCTTATATATATATATAAATTTTTTTAACCAACAATGTCTTTATACTTTCTTTATCAGTACAGCATCAGATAATTTAGGACATATGTAATACATTACCTGATTTCATTTAACAATTCCAATTCTTGTAATATTCAAAAACAATTTGAGAGACAAAGACCTGGACCGTGACACTAGTTATTCTTTGCTTACAGGGTCCAGCAGACTGCAAAGATCCGAATCAGGACCACAACTTGACACTAGAGGTCATACGTTGACCTTATTATTATTATTATTATTATTATTATTATTATTATTATTATTGTTATTATTATTATTATTATTATTATTATTATTATTATTATTATTATTATTATTATTATTATTTAAATAGCAACACTTATGTGAATGAAAAAAGTTTTACAGCCGGAGACATTACATTACATTACATTCCATGATTATTGCTTTAACAATTAAATTATTAATAATGTAACAATTTAAACACTAGGGCTGGACGGTTTTACCGATACGTAACTGTATTTAGATTCGGAAACGTGACGGTACGGTATACCGGTGCGGGTGTCCAAGGTCCGGTTTACTGGGAAATCTCGACAACACATAACCCGACAGTGCGCGACATCTTGTCCGCCCAAAGCCCAAACACGTGGGTAGGAAGCTGTTCTTGAAGAACTTATAAAAACAGCAGCTTATCCACGTGTTTGAGCATGGTACCAGTCGCCAATCCTTCTGAACACTAAAAGTTCTTAAAGACCTTTCCCGTTGAATGTTTTTTGTTTTATTTTGATTTTGTGGTTTAAAGTTTGCTGGTGTTCTAAACAGTGATTTATCATAATTTGTTTTGAAGGCATTCAAGCAATAATAAAGCTTCGGTTTCTATGGAAAAGTTTTTTTTTAAAATTGTTTTGAAGTATATGACAATCTTTTTTGCATCGGTCGGTACTGTCAGTGCCATATCCCATTTGATTGTAACACTTAAAATCGCGGTATACCGGTACGAAATACCGATACGACCTAAAAATACCGCTGTAATACCGGTACGACTTTGACCCACGGTACCCAGCTCTATTAAACACATGAACACTATCACCGAAAGTACCAGTTTCACACATTATAATACATACAATGCAATACAACAAAATACAATACCTACAATGCAATACAACACAATACAATACATACAATACAACACAATAAAATATATACAATACAACAACATACAACACAATACAATATATACAATACAACAACATACAACACAATACATACAATACAACACAATACAATATATACAATACAACGACATACAATACAACACAATACATAAAACACAATACATACAATACAAACAATACAATGCAATACAATACAGAACAATACAATACAACAAAATGCAATGCTACACAATACATACAATACAATACATACAATGCAACACAATACAATACAATGCAAAACAACACAATACAACAAAATGCAATGCAACACAATACATACAATACAACACAACACAATACAATGCAATACAACACAATACAATACAACAAAATGCAATGCAACATAATACATACAATACAACACAAACAATGCAACACAATACAATACAATACAACACAATACATACCATACAACACAATGCATACAATACATACAATACATATAATGCAACACAATACAACGTAATACAATGCAATACAATACAATACAGCACAATACAATCGTCCAATGAAAACCAGAAATTTAGCTTTAACAACATCAGCAACCATTTGTTTCACTGAAAGTGTAAATCTTGTGAAAGAATTGGCTAGCAGCGTGTCACTGCCTTTACGTTGCAGCGATAACTAATTATGAGTACCCATGAGGCAGGTGGTGAGGAAAATGCTGTTGAGGTTAACGGGTGAGTAAACATCCTGTCAGATACCTGTGAATCATGGATGGATGACGTAACGTTTACATCAGTGGTCCATGATAAGTTACTCAGACAAGAGGATCAGCTGATATCAGAGGTACTTGATATCAAGGTTCTTATAAACACCTTTGAACGTTGATTTGTGTTTTATAGGATAAGATGTAAGCTTTACTGTTTTGATTGTTTTACAGGATAAGATGTAAGCTTTATTGTTTTGATTGTTTTATAGCATAAGATGTAAGCTTTTCTGTTGTGATTGTTTTATAGCATAAGATGTAAGCTTTGCTGTTTTGATTGTTTTATAGGATAATATGTAAGCTTTATTGTTTTGATTGTTTTATAGCATAAGATGTAAGCTTTTCTGTTGTGATTGTTTTATAGGATAAGATGTAAGCTTTACTGTTTTGATTGTTTTATAGCATAAGATGTAAGCTTTACTGTTTTGATTGTTTTATAGGATAAGATGTAAGCTTTACTCTTTTGATTGCTTTATAGGATAAGATGAAAGCTTTACTGTTTTGATTGTTTTATAGGATAAGATGTAAGCTTTACTGTTTTGATTGCTTTATAGGATAAGATGTAAGCTTTACTGTTTTGATTGCTTTATAGGATAAGATGAAAGCTTTACTGTTTTGATTGTTTTATAGGATAAGATGAAAGCTTTACTGTTTTGATTGTTTTATAGGATAAGATGTAAGCTTTACTGTTTTGATTGCTTTATAGGATAAGATGTAAGCTTTACTGTTGTGATTGCTTTATTGGATAAGATGTAAGCTTTACTGTTTTGATTCCTTTATAGGATAAGATGTAAGCTTTACTGTTTTGATTGCTTTATAGGATAAGATGTAAGCTTTACTGTTGTGATTGTTTTATAGGATAAGATGTAAGCTTTAATGTTTTGATTCCTTTATAGGATAAGATGAAAGCTTTACTGTTTTGATTCCTTTATAGGATAAGATGTAAGCTTTACTGTTTTGATTGCTTTATAGGATAAGATGTAAGCTTTACTGTTTTGATTGTTTTATAGGATAAGATGTAAGCTTTACTGTTTTGATTCCTTTATAGGATAAGATGAAAGCTTTACTGTTTTGATTGTTTTATAGGATAAGATGAAAGCTTTACTGTTGTGATTGCTTTATTGGATAAGATGTAAGCTTTACTGTTTTGATTGTTTTATAGGATAAGATGTAAGCTTTACTGTTTTGATTGTTTTATAGGATAAGATGTAAGCTTTACTGTTTTGATTCCTTTATAGGATAAGATGAAAGCTTTACTGTTTTGATTGCTTTATAGGATAAGATGTAAGCTTTACTGTTTTGATTCCTTTATAGGATAAGATGTAAGCTTTAATGTTTTGATTGCTTTATAGGATAAGATGTAAGCTTTACTGTTTTGATTGTTTTATAGGATAAGATGAAAGCTTTACTGTTTTGATTGTTTTATAGGATAAGATGTAAGCTTTACTGTTTTGATTCCTTTATAGGATAAGATGTAAGCTTTACTGTTTTGATTGTTTTATAGGATAAGATGTAAGCTTTACTGTTTTGATTGCTTTATAGGATAAGATGTAAGCTTTACTGTTTTGATTCCTTTATAGGATAAGATGTAAGCTTTACTGTTTTGATTGCTTTATAGGATAAGATGTAAGCTTTACTGTTGTGATTGCTTTATGGGATAAGATGTAAGCTTTACTGTTTTGATTGCTTTATAGGATAAGATGTAAGCTTTACTGTTTTGATTGTTAAGCATGGTATTGATTGAGGAGAGTGCATGCATTCCAAATGTGATTTTTTTATTGTTAATTTTCATCGATAGAAATTATCATTGTCAGGCTTGACTGTAATCGGGGATTTTGTTTTCTTGTGATAATATAATGTATTATTATTCCGCCACATATGCTCTGTGATACGTTTTGATAACAACAAATGCAACTGCATGTCCAGCTCAGCTGTGATGTGTGTATATGTGTGTGTGAGTGTGTGTTTGCGTGCGTAGGCGTTGGTGTGTGTGTGTGTGTGTAGGAGAGAGAGAGGAAGAAAGTTGAAATAATGGTGTGTGTGTGTTTTTTTTAGTTTTTTTTTAAAGGTAAGTCTAATGTGGATGAAAGCGGATTATTGTGAATTCTTAATGTATATGAATTT
This sequence comes from Oncomelania hupensis, assembly GCA_036898135.1. NCBI lineage: Eukaryota > Metazoa > Mollusca > Gastropoda > Littorinimorpha > Pomatiopsidae > Oncomelania > Oncomelania hupensis. The sequence goes on from CM072512.1 coordinate 751,735, forward strand.
AAAATATGTGATTCTGCGCCTGCTGTAATACCTTTTGGCGTAATAAAAATGTGTTGTGTTGTATTGTATTGTATTGTACTATATTGTACTGTACTGTATTTTACTGTATTGTGCTGTATTGTGTTGTGTTGTATTGTATTGTGTTGTGTTGTGTTGTATTGTACTGTATTGTACTGTATTGTGTTGTATTGTATTGTATTGTATTGTATTGTGTACGGGATGGGAGCCTGATGTTAACTTTGCATATGACTCATCTTCTTGTTCGTTTTCTTCTCGTTCGTACTGTTGTTTTGTTGTTGTTTTTATTCTTCTTTTTTTCTTTTCTTTTCTTTCTTTCTATCGAAAATAAACCGAAAGGCCAATAAATGCTTGTTAAAAGCAGGCAAATCCTAAAGTCCAGTGCTAAAGGCTTTCCCGCTGGTTGTGACTGAATGTTGTGACTGAATGTTGTGATTGTTTTGACAATTAGATATTATTATTTCTGCAACGTTTCTCTCATATCCTGTTTATTTACTCAGTGTCGGGGTTGCTGAGGACAGAGAAAGATGGAGTCCGCTGGTTAAACGATCATCTGTGGTGCTCCTACGACCTCCGAGTTACGGGATAGGATAGGATAAGATAAGATAGGATAAGATAGGACAGTATAGGATAGGATAGGATAGGATAGGTAACCTAACATCACCTTTAATCATTAAATAAAAACGTTTCTCTTACAAGTAGTTCAAAACATCAGTCGTTCTCGTTTCACATCAAGTACATTGTATGACTACCAGCATTTAAGTGATTTCCTTACTGACATCCAAAGTAAGCCTACCAATTTTAACTCGAATTGTTAAGATTAGGCTTTATTTATTTTCTATTTTAAAATGTTCACTATGAAACTTGCCATTAGTGGTACAATCAGTTGAATTGCTTTAACAAACAAGACGGGAAGTTATTAAAAACAATAATAGCAAAAATTAATTATTTATTTTATTTTATTGCATTGCATTTTAATTTTCATGTTATTTCTATTTTAATTTTGTTTTCTTCAATTATTTTGTTTAATGTGTGGTCTTTATGTAACAAATATGTCCCTTAATTATTGACATCAGCCACGAAATGTGTGGTGCAGTTTGATTGGTCAGCTTGCTATGAACTATCAATTATTATTATTATTATTATTATTATTATTATTATTATTATTATTATTAGTAGTAGTAGTAGTAGTAGTAGTAGTAGTAGTAGTAGTAGTAGTAGTAGTAGTAGTAGTAGTAGTAGTAGTAGTAATGTTATTATTATTATTATTATTATTATTATTATTATTATTATTATTATTATTATTATTATTATTTTATTATTATTATTATTATTATTATTATTATTATTATTATTATTATTATTATTATTATTATTATTATTATTATGAACTACCAATTGTACCACGTAAAGCCTTCGGTTGTTGTGGCATTTAATATATTTTGTTATTGGCATGGAAACTGCGAGCTTTATATTAAATAATAATTATGCAATCACGTCATGCGGTTATAATAATGCACATCACATTGAAACAGACGTCATGACGTGCAGTGGATTGTAATGTTCTGTAGTGTTGAGCAATGCATAATTATGAAAGTGATGGAGACACCAGCTGATTATGACATACTCTGGATAGTGTGTGCGTGTCATCAGACCTCCTCAACGTAATCTACAACGTCATTTACACAGAAGAAAGGGACACTGCAGTAATTAAGGACAGCAAAATAAACAAAAGCTGTCGTCTTCTTGACTTTGAAATGCTGTTTCATTGTTATTTGATGAAGAAAGTGTTGATAAAACATGAGACAATAGTCCCTCGCTGCAGCTTTACTTCTTCTACCCAAGCCTGGCTGTGCGGTCATTCCCTCGTCACCAACGATAGGGTGCACCGACTTAATGCTGGCCCCAAGGCTTTCAGGTTGGCTTAGTGGATAGTAGATAGCGAATAATGGATAGTGGATAGATACAATATGTAGATAGGTACCATATATGTAGAACTTGACCTAGGCAATGTTTTCACGCTCACGTAAAAATGGCAGCACCATTGTGGAAATGTGAACATGATAACACACACAATAGATAACAGTATAACATACATTGGAGTAAGAGGAAATGGACGAAACTTAGGTTTAAACTACAAAGGAGTAATACAGTACAGGAGAAAAAAGACAAAACAACTGACAGAGATAGAGAAATAAAAAAGACAAAAGGACAGAGCAATGAAGAAAGAGATAAATGGTCACGTCAAGGCCATATGGGGATGCTGTCACAGCAGATAAAAGCTGGGATTGACCGCACAACATAGCTTGAAATATTGCATATTGGCGGAAAGGGAAGGAAGAAGACGAATAGTTCAGAAGAAGACAAAAACCATTTAGAGAAACCCGCATTCTTAATTCTATATAAATCTTGAAATAGATGACGTTAGTAAAAATAAGTTAAATGCCCGCAACCTGTGCCGACCGATTCGGGTTTTCATTATATTTATGCAGCTGCATAGTGCGGCCATCAGCATTGTATTTGAGAAGTCTCATCTCTGGCAGCCCCACCATTGTCCCTTCAAACTGGCCCATTGTCCACTGCAGGCGGCCTCGGAAGGGAAGGCGCAGGCACTGAGACAAAGATGGAGAGGAAATTAAAGATGTTTTTGAGAGAGAGAGAGAGAGAGAGAGAGAGAGAGAGAGAGAGAAAGGAGAGAGGAGAGAGGGTGAAGGGGGAGGCGGGAGAGAAGGGAGCCGGCGAATGGTGATGAAGGGCAGAGGTAACTAAAGTGAGTGTGGGGGAGGGGGGAGTAGAGGTGGAGGGGTGGGTGGAGCACATTGTAGGGGTCCAATAAACTCGGGACGGGGTTGGGTTGGAGAAAGGAAGTGAAAGCAGGTGATGAGAAGTTAACGTGAACTTGGGAAGGGATGGGGTTGGGGTTTAGGGGGTGGATGTGGGAAAGAGGGAGAGGCGATGATTGAAAGAAGACTGTCACATAGGAGAGTTATGGATGAACACTTCCACTTGCAGAGCTGCAGAGTAATAACTCCAGTCAAATTAAACTCAAGAGGCGGCCATTGAAAGAAAGGGGAGTGAAGCCTCAGAGCTAAATGGAAGGGGTGTAGGGTACGAGAGGGAGACAGACAGACAAAAAGATACAGAGACAGAGAGATAGAGAGACAGAGACAGAGAGAGAAACAGAGAGAGGTTGAGAGTTAGATATTCATTGCTTATAGGGTCCAGCAGACTGCCAAGAACCGAATCAGGACCACTGTGTGTGTGTGTGTGGGGGGGGGGGGGTGCGTGGGGGTGTATATATATATATATATGTCCATGTGTTTTATCATGTGTATTTTCCTTCGTGCAGTGTGTGGAATGCATGCCGTGTGTCTGTTAGGGAATTAGATATGCCCTATCCTATCATATCCTATCCTGTAACTCGATGGTCGTTGAGGCACCACAGATGATCGTTTAACCAGCGTACTCCATCCTTCTCTGTCCAGAGCAACCCTCAAGGCTTCGCTCAGAGTCAAGCCAGTTCATTCTCGAATGTTGTCCTAATGGCTTGCGTGATGGTCTGTTGGACTTAATCGCTTGTGATGTGCTAGGTATAGGAAATGCCCAGAAGTCTTCTGTAGCACCTCATCTCCATGCTTTGTATTCTTCGTTGTAGATCTGCTGTGGAGGTCCATGTTTCGCAAACGTATTGGAAGATGAAGATGACAAGGGAGCGCAGCAGTCTTACTTTGGAATGTAGCCCGATAGTCCTGTCTTTCCAAATGGGTTTCAACTTTGTCAGGGCAGCAGTTGTTTGTGCATCCTGGAAAGGGCTTCCTGTCGGGACCCATTGTCAAATACAATGGCTCCTAAATATTTGAAGCTAGGCACTGTGTTGAGGGATTGGCCTTGGACTTTGATGTCCATGTTGATGCCATTGGTGTTTTTGGTTATCATTTTGGTCTTCTCTCCACTTATTTCCATTCCATAGGCTCTAGAGGTCGTGTCAAACCTCTGTACCAGCTGTTTAAGTTCTTGTTCCTCTCCAGCCAATCCATCAATGTCATCCGCAAAACCGAGGTTGCAGATTGCGCTACCCCCTATGCCTACTGTGCCTTCGTGATCTGCAAGGGCATAAATATATGTGTATGTGTGTGCGCGCGCGTGTGTGTGGGTGAGTGTGTGTGTGTGTGCGTGTGGGTGTGTGTGAACATGTGCTTGCGTGGATGGATATAATTATGAGTGTGTAAGTGTGTGCGCGCGTTTAGTGCGAGTGTCTTGTCACTCTGTTCATGCACTCCAGTGTTCCAGTGTATAGGGATGAGGGGGCCTGACTATGAGGATGCACTCCAGTGTTGCAGTGTTTAGAATGAGGAGGCCTGACTATGAGGATGCACTCCAGTGTTGCAGTGTTTAGGGATGAGGGGGCCTGACTATGAGGATGTACTCCAGTGTTTCAGTGTTTAGGGATGAGAAGGCCTGTCAATGAGGATGCACTCCAGTGTTGCAGTGTTTAGGATGAGGAGGCCCGACTATGAGGATGCACTCCAGTTTTCCAGTGTTTAGGGATGAGGAGGCCTGACTATGAGGATGCACTCCAGTGTTTAGGGATGAGGAGTCCTGTCTAAGAGGATGCACTCCAGTGTTGCAGTGTTTAGGGATGAGGAGGCCTGACTATGAGGATGCACTCCAGTGTTTAGGGATGAGGAGGCCTGTCTATGAGGATGCACTCCAGTGTTACAGTGTTTAGGGATGAGGAGGCCTGACTATGAGGATGCACTCCAGTGTTGCAGTGTTTAGGGATGAGGAGGCCTGACTATGAGGATGCACTCCAGTGTTTAGGGACGAGGAGGCTTGATTATGAGGATGCACTCCAGTGTTTAGGGACGAGGAGGCTTGATTATGAGGATGCACTCCAGTGTTTAGGGATGAGGAGGTCTGACTATGAGGTGAAAAGCGCTACTTTAGACAAATGAACGCCGCCAGTCAAAACCAAGACTGTGTGTGTCATTAGTTCTATTGTAATCACGTCCTGGGGCTGCTGAGGCTTTTGGCAGTGTTATGGCCACAATAGGAAGGTTTGGGGAGTTTAGTGATGAGCATCAACCTGCCCGTCCCTTGCCTGGAACTAAACTCCAGTCAAAGTATGTTGACATTTTAACTTGTAGTACAACCTAAATTAAGATGTGGGTGGAATAATGATAAAAAGTTATGGGTAATATGGCGAGAATATAATAAGCTTATAACAAAGCGTATTATGCTTAGAGTTTAGACTATAAAACAAAATGAAACTAGTGTAATTTGTCAGGACAATAAGCTCAAATATTATCATCATTACTACCTGCCTGCCACAACCATCGCCATCATCATCATCGTCAAAGTGCACCCAGAGAAATGACCAGCCCCCAACTAGGAATCAATTTCCGGTCTCATGTTTGTCAGCACTGTTCAGACAAAGAAGTGGCCTTTGTACAGTTAGGGGGTTTCCTTCTGCCCTTTGTATACAGTTTCGCGTAAAGGACAAAGCTGGCATTTGACTGTCTTCACTCCTTCTTTCCTCTTCTTTTCTGTGTACGTCCTTCCTTGCGTTCTTTGTACGTCCTTCCTTGAGTTCTTTGTACGTCCTTCATTGAGTTCTTTGTACGTCCTTCATTGAGTTCTGTGTACGTCCTTCCTTGAGTTCTGTGTACGTCCTTCCTTGAGTTCTTTGTACGTCCTTCCTTGAGTTCTTTGTACGTCCTTCATTGAGTTCTGTGTACGTCCTTCCTTGAGTTCTTTGTACGTCCTTCATTGAGTTCTGTGTACGTCCTTCCTTGAGTTCTATGTAAGTCCTTCCTTGAGTTCTGTGTACGTCCTTCCTTGAGTTCTATGTAAGTCCTTCCTTGAGTTCTATGTACGTCCTTCATTGAGTTCTATGTACGTCCTTCATTGAGTTCTTTGTACGTCCTTCCTTGAGTTCTTTGTACGTCCTTCCTTAAGTTCTGTGTACGTCCTTCCTTGAGTTCTTTGTACGTCCTTCATTGAGTTCTATGTACGTCCTTCCTTGAGTTCTGTGTACGTCCTTCCTTGAGTTCTATGTAAGTCCTTCCTTGAGTTCTGTGTACGTCCTTCCTTGAGTTCTATGTAAGTCCTTCCTTGAGTTCTGTGTACGTCCTTCCTTGAGTTCTATGTAAGTCCTTCCTTGAGTTCTATGTACGTCCTTCCTTGAGTTCTATGTAAGTCCTTCCTTGAGTTCTTTGTACGTCCTTCCTTGAGTTCTGTGTACGTCCTTCATTGAGTTTTGTGTACGTCCTTCCTTGAGTTCTGTGCACGTCCTTCCTTGAGTTCTGTGTACGTCCTTCCTTGAGTTCTATGTAAGTCCTTCCTTGAGTTCTGTGTACGTCCTTCCTTGAGTTCTATGTAAGTCCTTCCTTGAGTTCTGTGTACGTCCTTCCTTGAGTTCTATGTAAGTCCTTCCTTGAGTTCTATGTAAGTTCTTCCTTGAGTTCTATGTACGTCCTTCATTGAGTTCTATGTAAGTCCTTCCTTGAGTTCTTTGTACGTCCTTCCTTGAGTTCTTTGTACGTCCTTCCTTGAGTTGTTCTACGGTTCCTTGAGTTGTTCCACTATTTTTATTTTCTGGTTTGTTGACCGTTTACAAAGTCCATTTGTTGACCGTTTACAAAGTCGGTTTGTAGAGGGTTTACAAAGTCGGTTTTACGTTGCAGGACTATTTCACATGTTTGCCGTCAATCGTAATGCTGAAAGGCGTGAAAGATCGAAGAGCAATGTGATATGAAGGCTTAAGTTCAACGCCGCTGGAATTAATTAGTAGTTTTGTTGACATGGCTATTGATGACACTTTTCTTGATCAGGCCCCGTTTGTGTTGACATGGCTATTGATAACACTTTTCTTGATCAGGCCCAGTTTGTGTTGAAATGGCTATTGATAACACTTTTCTTGATCAGGCCAGTTTGTGTTGACATGGCTATTGAAAACACTTTTCTTGATCAGGCCACGTTTGTGTTGACATGGCTATTGATAACACTTTTCTTGATCAGGCCCAGTTTGTGTTGACATGGCTATTGATAACACTTTTCTTGATCAGGCCCAGTTTGTGTTGACATGGCTATTGATAACACTTTTCTTGATCAGGCCCAGTTTGTGTTGACATGGCTATTGATAACACTTTTCTTGATCAGGCCCAGTTTTTGCTGACATGGCTATTGATAACACTTTTCTTGATCAGGCCCAGTTTGTGCTGACATGGCTATTGATAACACTTTTCTTGATCAGGCCCAGTTTGTGTTGAAATGGCTATTGATAACACTTTTCTTGATCAGGCCCAGTTTGTGTTGACATGGCTATTGATAACACTTTTCTTGATCAGGCCCAGTTTGTGTTGACATGGCTATTGATAACACTTTTCTTGATCAGGCCCAGTTTTTGTTGACATGGCTATTGATAACACTTTTCTTGATCAGGCCCAGTTTGTGTTGACATGGCTATTGATAACACTTTTCTTGATCAGGCCCAGTTTGTGTTGACATATCTACCGATAACACCTTTCTTGATCAGGCCCAGTTTGTTTTGACATGGCTGTTGATAACACTTTTCTTGATCAGGCCCAGTTTGTGTTGACATGGCTATTGATAACACTTTTCTTGATCAGGCCCAGTTTGTGTTGACATATCTATCGATAACACCTTTCTTGATCAGGCCCAGTTTTTGTTGACATGGCTATTGATAACACTTTTCTTGATCAGGCCCAGTTTTTGTTGACATGGCTATTGATAACACTTTTCTTGATCAGGCCCAGCTTTTGTCGACATGGCTATTGATAACACTTTTCTTGATCAGGCCCAGTTTGTGTTGACATGGCTATTGATAACACTTTTCTTGATCAGGCCCAGTTTGTGTTGACATGGCTATTGATAACACTTTTCTTGATCAGGCCCAGTTTGTGTTGACATGGCTATTGATAACACATTTCTTGATCAGGCCCAGTTTGTGTTGACATGGCTATTGATAACACTTTTCTTGATCAGGCCGAGTTTGTGTTGACATATCTATCGATAACACCTTTGTTGATCAGGCCAAGTTTGTGTTGACATGGCTATCGATAACACCTTTCTTGATCAGGCCCAGTTTGTGTTGACATGGGTATTGATAACACTTTTCTTGACCAGGCCCAGTTTGTGTTGACATGGCTATTGATAACATTTTTCTTGATCAGGCCCAGTTTGTGTTGACATGGCTATTCATAACACTTTCTTGATCAGGCCCAGTTTTTGTTGACATGGCTATTGATAACACATTTCTTGATCAGGCCCAGTTTGTGTTGACATGGATATTGATAACACTTTTCTTGATCAGGCCCAGTTTGTGTTGACATGGCTATTGATAACACTTTTCTTGATCAAGCCCAGTTTGTGTTGACATGGCTATTGATAACACTTTTCTGGATCAGGCCCAGTTTGTGTTGACATGGCTATTGATAACACTTTTTTTTATCAGGCCCAGTTTGTGTTGACATGGCTATTGATAACACTTTTCTTGATCAGGCCCAGTTAGTGTTGACATATCTATCGATAACACCTTCCTTGATCAGACCCAGTTTGTGTTGACATGGCTATTGATAACACTTTTCTTGATCAGGCCCAGTTTGTGTCGACATGGCTATTGATAACACTTTTCTTAATCAAGCCCAGTTTGTGTCGACATGGCTATTGATAACACTTTTCTTGATCAGGCCCAGTTTGTGTCGACATGGCTATTGATAACACTTTTCTTGATCAGGCCCAGTTTGTGTTGACATTGCTATTGATAACACTTTTCTTGATCAGGCCCAGTTTTTGCTGACCTGGCTATTGATAACACCTTTCTTGATCAGGCCCAGTTTGTGTTGACATTGCTATTGATAACACCTTTCTTGATCAGGCCCAGTTTGTGTTGACATGGCTATTGATAACACTTTTCTTGATCAGGCCCAGTTTTTGTTGACATGGCTATTGATAACACTTTTCTTGATCAGGCCCAGTTTGTGTTGACATGGCTATTGATAACGCTTTTCTTGATCAGGCCCAGTTTGTGTTGACATGGCTATTGATAACACTTTTCTTGATCAGGCCCAGTTTGTGTTGCCATGGCTATTGATAACACTTTTCTTGATCAGGCCCAGTTTGTGTCGACATGGCTATTGATAACACTTTTCTTGATCAAGCCCAGTTTGTGTCGACATGGCTATTGATAACACTTTTCTTGATCAGGCCCAGTTTGTGTTGACATTATCTATCGATAACACCTTTCTTGATCAGACCAAGTTTGTGTTGACATGGCTATCGAAAACACCTTTCTTGATCAGGCCAAGTTTGTGTTGACATGGCCATTGATAACACTTTTCTTGATCAGGCCCAGATTGTGTTGACCTGTCTATTGATAACACTTTTCTTGATCAGGCCCAGTTTGTGTTGACATGGGTATTGATAACACTTTTCTTGACCAGGCCCAGTTTGTGTTGACATGGCTATTGATAACACTTTTCTTGATCAGGCCCAGTTTGTGTTGACATGGCTATTGATAACACTTTTCTTGATCAGGCCCAGTTTTTGTTGACATGGCTATTGATAACACATTAATTCTTGATCAGGCCCAGTTTGTGTTGACATGGCTATTGATAACACTTTTCTTGATCAGGCCCAGTTTTTGTTGACATGGCTATTGATAACACTTTTCTTGATCAGGCCCAGTTTGTGTTGACATATCTATCGATAACACCTTTCTTGATCAGGCCCAGTTTGTGTTGACATGGCTATCGATAACACCTTTCTTGATCAGGCCCAGTTTGTGTTGACATGGCTATTGATAACACTTTTCTTGATCAAGCCCAGTTTGTGATGGCTATTGATAACACTTTTCTTGATCAGGCCCAGTTTGTGTTGACATGGCTATTGATAACACTTTTCTTGATCAGGCCCAGAATGTGTTGACATGGCTATTGATAACACTTTTCTTGATCAGGCCCAGTTTGTGTTTGCAAATTCACTAAAATCACATCACGGTTACTTTGTAAACATATAACTGCTTTTTCAATGTCGGAGAGAATAATCATTAGGATATTCGCAAACTGGATTCTTTGATTTAGCGTGTATGTTTATAATGCAACAAAATAAACACATTGTGGAGGTATTTCTTTGCACTGGCGGAGTGTTGCACAATCTCCTGATGAAGCAGAAGAAGAAGAATGTCACCGCCACGACTCCGTCCAAGCAGACGCCACAAACAAACAACCTACACACGCAGACAACCCAGACAGAATGACGATTTCCTGCAGACATGAAGTGATGAAAACACAACAAGTATATATACAACTTCCAACCTATTTATTCATTCAAGCCACACACTCATACACATACAACATTTACACATGAAACGAAACTAATGATGATGAAACAATCAACGGTTTGATGAAACAATGAAATGGTACGTCAGGATGATCGAAGGTTGCTAGCCAACCAAGTCCACGAATCGAAACGTGCACAGCCAATGTCCGTTCGCACGTACTCTACAAGAGGGGGGTCAAGTGCTTAGGAGAGGGACAACAAAGAACGAGCCCACCTGGAAGGGTGAAGTCCCTGTTGCCTCCTTGCAGCGTGACGGCCTACGAAGTCCCGTAACGATATCCTCCCCTGCTTGTGGCTGTTGTCGGCACGTGCGGAAGATGACCATACGTGGTGGCGTCGCCGCCCCCACTCGCCTCCGACGGTGATGATGATAATGATGGTGACACAGTAGTCGCGGCAGTCCTGCCACCGTCGACGTCACACATCTGAACTCCTCCAGTCAGCCTCACCGCGACGTCGAGGCCAAGCTCCGTTCATCCAAGTCACAACCACCACGGGGTTGGTGGGGTTGAGGAGAGATGATGATGTGAAGACAAACGACGATCATGTAAACGTCACAGATGGGGATGATGATGTTTGATCCACCTGACCAAGTGCTGTCGTCGTTGACGCACGACGTTGGTTGACGTTGAACAACGTTAACTCGTCGAACCTGTAACAATCTCGTCGCATCGTTAATATCCTGTCTGCCTGACTCTGTCCCTCTCCCTCCAATCACACCCCCCCCTCTCTCTCACTCACAACTACCTCCACTGCTTGAGGGGACACAACTGCTGTCTGCTTCCCTGTCCTTGGCTCTCTCTTGCTTATTCCCCTTAGCTATTGTTATTGTCACTTGCAAAACCGCATATCATAAAACACAATGAAATTATGAATGCAATGAAATGAGCAAAGCTGCAGATGAATACATGTAAGCAACAACACATTATTCATATCAAGCAACTACAAAAACAGCAGCAACCACTCTCAATCCTCTCCCCCTTTCTCACCTCCATTCTCCTGCACCCGCACTCTTTCAATCCCTCTCATTCCCTCAGTGCAACCATTCTCATCCTTCATCCTACACAGTCGCACAGCTCTCGTATCTACACCCCCAAAGCCAGCACTAGGTTCCCGGGCACAGCAAGGAAAATACAACCATTGCACTCACCCAAACGGTCCGAATGTAATCGCACTCGTAGCCTTTCTCCCACTGCCCTCCTACGAATACTCCAAGTAGGGTAATCCTGTAGTGCGTAGTTCCCATAGTAGAAAATGCCTCACACCACCTACCACCACCTACCACACTAACACCAACTTGCTATTCCATAGCTATACTCCTCACTGAGTAAAATACACCACAGAAACACAGCAACCTTCACAACTAGTATTATCCTTCTGGACCAGTTATTATTATCCGTTAACAACTGCCCTACCCTACCTTACCAGAACACACAGAAAACAAAGAGCACTAGACAGATACGTCGTTACCGTAGCTCTCTCAAACCTGTTCTGACCAACAGTGAGTATATTCCTAACCGGCTAAACAACCTGTGCTGCTTTCTCGTTTTGCACGCTTCCACGCTTCAGCTATAATAATCACACACACCACAACACGCAGTTACAACCCCCTACCCCTTCTGCTCTTCACCCACAGACTGCCCTGCTTTCATCACAGACTGCCCTGTGACACCCCCCCCCCCCTCCCAAGACGAAACTACGGAGAGTTATAAACCTAAACTTCCACAGGGTCAGATCTGCTGAGGAAATCCGCTTCTATGTTGTCTCTTCCTGGAATCGGTCGAACTGTGAAGACGTATGCCTGCAGTTGCATAGCCCATCGGGTGAGTCTGGCACTGTTGAGGTGCGTCCTCTGCAGGTACTGCAGCGGTCGATGGTCGGTTTCCAACCAGAAGTGCCGTCCAAACAGGTACGGTTCGAACCGTTGTACTGCCCACACAACTGCCAAACACTCCTTCTCGATGGTGGAGTAATTCCGTTCCGCTGGTAGTAGCTTCTTGCTGGCAAACCCCACTGGTTGCACACCCTCACCGGTTTCTTGCATCAGCGCAGCTCCTAGTCCTTGCTCAGATGCGTCTGTCCTCAAGATGAACTCCTTGTCCAAGGCTGGTAGCTTTACCACTGGCTCACTTGTCAGCGCTCCCTTCAAGTCATAGAAGGCTTTCTGACAGTCGACTGTCCAGTTGACCTCTCCCTTCTTTCCTCCTTTTGTCAAGTTGGTCAGCGGCAGTGCTCTCTCGGCGAAATGTGGCACGAATCTCCGGTAGTAGCCACACAACCCCAAGAACGCTCTGACTTGCTTCTTGGTTGTCGGTGGACACGTCCGTCGTACCTTGTCCAACTTGTCTCGTTCCGGTTTCATCGCTCCATCTCCCACTTGATGGCCTAGGTAACTCAGCTCCTTGTACCCTAGGAAACACTTGCTTGGTCTAGCGGCGAGATGTACCTCCTGTAGCCTCTGAAACACAGCCCTCAGCGCTTGCAGATGCTGCCCCCACGTTTCTGTCGCGATCATGACGTCGTCCATGAAATTGTCGACGTCAGCTCGGTGCAGTGGTCGTAGCAGTTTCCTCATCATCCGTGAGAATGTCGCCCCTGCAGTCTTCAGACCGAACGGCATCGTGGTCCATCTGAATTGGACCTGCGGCGTCGTAAACGCCGTCTTGTCTCGGTCTTCCTGCGTGACAGGTATCTTCCAGTATCCCTTTGTCAGGTCCAGCTTATTCAGGTACTTGGCCTTCCCTAGCTTGGCGAACAAGTACTCGATGTCCGGTAGTGGTTCAGCGTCGAACTTGACCACCTTGTTCAACCCCCGGTAGTCGATGCAGAATCGTACCTCTCCACTCTTCTTCTTTACCAGCACGATCGGTGCGCTGTACGGCGATGTACAAGGTTCGATAACCCCCAACTCCAGCATCGATTCCACTTCACCCTTGACGACTTCCATCTGTGAAAATGGTAGCGGATGCTGTCGTACGTGCACAGGGTTGTCGTCGGTCAACACCACCTTGCACTCGTCCAGGTTGGTGCGCTGTGGTAGATCCGTCAGCTGACTCGCGTACTGTTGGCACACTTCCCGTAGTTGCCTCTGATGTAGTGTAGACAGTGTCGGGTCTATCTGTACGTTTTCCAGTCCTTCGCTTGCTCGTAGCGGTATCAGTGGTACAGTGCCCTGGTAGCTGATGTCTGACGTCCCCTCTGTTTCGGCTTGGTCAATCACCACCGCCACCGTCGTTTCTGGTTCTGCTCCGCGTTCCACGTAACGTTTCAGCAGGTTCGCGTGGTACCGTTTCCTGTTCTTGCCGACTCTCTGAAACGGTACTTTCCTGACGCGCCCCTTCGGTGCTGTCCGCTGGCACGTGTCGCACGAAGCACAGTACCTTCTTACGTCGCGACACATCCCCGGCCAGTAGAACTCGGTCCACACTTGGTCTAGGGTCCGCTTGGCTCCCAGATGTCCAGCCATAGGTGTGTCGTGTCCCATGTGTAGTACTTCTGCCCGAAGCTTGGTTGGTACCACCAACTGGCTATGATCCACTCTGTCTTGTCCTGTGTATCCGCGATACAACAGGCCTCGCTTCCAGACAAATGCCACTTGCCCCTTGCCTCGTCTCTCCTTCCCAGCCTTCCGGTCTGCTAGCTGTCGCACTTTTGCAAGCTCGTTGTCTCCCAACTGCAGTTGACGAATTCTCTTTCGGCGTCGCGACGACGTTCTTACTCGGTCCGACCACCAATGGTTCCGCGGCGCTTTGCTCCTTGGCTGCTTGCGCTCGGGTCTGCACCGCGCAACACTCAGCGTTCCCCTCGGCGAATACTGGCAGTGCTGTGTCGAGTTGCCGCTCCGTTCTCGCCCAGTTGCCGATCACCACTGGGTAGGTCAGGTCTGGCACCACCACCACCTCCACTCTCCCGGTGTAGAACGGTGACTCCAGTTGTACCCACGCTGTCGGCAGTAACTTGGATAGCTGTCGAATGGCGAATCCGACGCGCCGCGTGCGTCCCGTATAGACGAGGTTGGCAACCTCTCCTTCCCGCAGGCAAATCAGGTCGGCTCCCGTATCCCTCATGGCCGTCAGCGGAACTCCTTCCACTACCACTTGGCTCTGGAAACGCGAATCTCCCTTCTTGCCTGCCTCCTTCTCCTCCTCCAAGACGCGCAACGCTGCTCCACTCCGCTCGCTGCGTTTCGTTTGCTGTTATTGTTTTAAGGGATAACCTTCTCCCCTCCCTTCCTCCCTTCCTCCCTTCCTCCACACCTTCTTCTCCTTTGTGGTGCACTTTAAGGTTAACTTCTTCCACTGCTCATTTCAGCCCAAGATATATCAAATCAGGCGTTCATTCTTTTTATTTTTTCAACAACACCACTGCCACTGCCACCTTTACGTTTATCTTCAGTCATTCAGTCCCCCCCCCTCCCTCCCCATTTTTTCTTTTCCCCTGGATGGGAGAGCACTGTGTATCATTAGAGGCGTCGTCGTCTTTTCACAGAAAGGCGTCGGAGAAATTGCAGTAGCTGCTCGTTTTCTGCAATTAGACGGGCGTTGTTCTCCGCTGGGGCAGGAACCTCGGTGATGAGAGAATGACTGCAAGGTGCCCGCGAGGCGCCCAACGGGCAAGCTGAGAATTACGCGGTGCTTCCTTTAGTCTCTCCTAAGCCCACTAGATTTGTCAGGTCGTTGTCGGGATGTTGATGATGATGTGGCCGCAGCTGGTGCTGTTGTCGCCGCCGCAGAGGGAGGCTAGGTAACATTATTTTGTTTCCGTAGAGAAGAACTGTCGACGTTCTTAAACATTTCAGGCAGCGTCTGTTGGTAATTGAAAGTTTACAATGTGCGACATTTTGCTGAATTATTTAGTAATTTCACAAACAATAAACTACAGTCTCCCACTGTTATGTGTGTGTGGGTGTGTGTGTGTGTGTGTGTGTGGGTGTGTGTTTGTGTGTGTGTGTGTGTTTCTTTCTGCCAGTGTGTGTGTGTGTTTCTATCTGCCAGTGTTTGTGTGTGTTTGCGTGTGTGCGCGTGCTGGTGGCGTGGGTGGGTCTGTGTTGATTTAAGAAAAGATTTGCAGAACAGTTAATGGCAGAGAAGAAAAGCATTCATGTTGCGTCTGTCTACTTTCGCGATGGTACGATTTATTGATTAACAATACATTTGTTTTATTTAAAATTATTATTTAATGAATTATTTATTTAGTTATTTATCATTAGTTCTTGGTTGTTGTTTAACAATATTATTTTGAGCATACCACTAAAAATATAAATTTCTCAAAGAAATAAGACTTGAGTGTTTTGTTGGACCACCATTGGTGTAAGAGGAAATGCGAACAGCCCATTACTTTCATCAATAAACCATTATTGTGACTAATTCCATTGTACATTGTGTTAATTCCATTGTACATTGTGTTAATTCCACTGTACATTGTGTTAATTCCATTGTATTGTACATTGTGTTAATTCCATTGTATTGTACATTGTGTTAATTCCATTGTACATTGTGTTAATCGTTAAGACTAGTAAGAGGGTTAGGGTGTGGCGGGAGTTCCATCATTTGATCAGTTTCTTTGCAAGGCTTAAGTGAAAACAAGTTATTAAAGTTGGTGGTAGCGGAGTTAACCTAATGACGTTATCCTTGGCCCAGCAGCGTCATCATTTGCATAACGTCATTTTTCAAACCCTGGCCTCCAATCACAGCATGCTCGCGGATTCAGACTAATGAGCTTACGTTGCTTTTAATTTGCTTTGATTAGATTGTTTCCTTTTTGTTTTAGTAAATACAAATAACCTCTCTCTCTCTCTCTCTCTCTCTCTCTCTCTCTCTTTCTCTCATTCCTCTCTCTCTACCTCATACCTCTCTCTCCATCATCCCTCCCTATCTCATGCCTCTTTCTACCTCCCTCCATCATTCTTTCTTTCTCTCTCTCTCCTTTTCTTAAATAGCGGACACGAGGGCTAAGAAATGACAGCGGTCTATAGTGCGTAGCGTTGCGATAACACGATCCTGATGCTCAAGCAGCGAAGAGCCCTTGTTCTTATGGACGAGAGAATAAACTGAAGTCTAGTCTGTGCACGAATGCAATTTATCGCATAGACTTTAAAGCTCCTGACGCTCATGTCCTAAAGAGATGAGTGCCAGATAGCACACTTGTGCTAGGTGGCGCTGTTCTGTGACTTCCTTCGGCTCAGAAGTCCACTGTAGTTAAGCCCACGCGGCAAGCTATTATTATCCAATATAACATTATTGTGACAGTTTTTATGGAGCGCTGACTAGCTTCAAAGCTATTATTATCCAATATAACATTATTGCGACAGTTCTTATGGAGCGCTGACTAGCTTCAAAGCTATTATTATCCAATATAACATTATTGTGACAGTTCTTATGGAGCGCTGACTAGCTTCAAAGCTGTTATTATCCAATATAACATTATTGTGACAGTTCTTATGGAGCGCTGACTAGCTTCAAAGCTGTTATTATCCAATATAACATTATTGTGACAGTTCTTATGGAGCGCTGACTAGCTTCAAAGCTGTTATTATCCAATATAACATTATTGCGACAGTTCTTATGGAGCGCTGACTAGCTTCAAAGCTGTTATTATCCAACATTATTGTGACAGTTCTTATGGAGCGCTGACTAGCTTCAATGCTGTTATTATCCAATATAACAGTATTGTGACAGTTCTTATGGAGCGCTGACTAGCTTCAAAGCTATTATTATCCAATATAACATTATTGTGACAGTTCTTATGGAGCGCTGACTAGCTTCAAAGCTGTTATTATCCAATATAACATTATTGTGACAGTTCTTATGGAGCGCTGACTAGCTTCAAAGCTGTTATTATCCAATATAACATTATTGTGACAGTTCTTATGGAGCGCTGACTAGCTTCAAAGCTGTTATTATCCAATATAACATTATTGCGACAGTTCTTATGGAGCGCTGACTAGCTTCAAAGCTGTTATTATCCAACATTATTGTGACAGTTCTTATGGAGCGCTGACTAGCTTCAATGCTGTTATTATCCAATATAACAGTATTGTGACAGTTCTTATGGAGCGCTGACTAGCTTCAAAGCTGTTATTATCCAATATAACATTATTGTGACAGTTCTTATGGAGCGCTGACTAGCTTCAATGCTGTTATTATCCAATATAACAGTATTGTGACAGTTCTTATGGAGCGCTGACTAGCTTCAAAGCTGCTATTATCCAATATAACATGATTGTGACAGTTCTTATGGAGCGCTGACTAGCTTCAAAGCTGTTATTATCCAATATAACATTATTGTGACAGTTCTTATGGAGCGCTGACTAGCTTCAAACCTGTTATTATTGTGATAGTTCTTATGGAGCGCTGACTAGCTTCCAAGCTACTGATGGCGCGGGCCAAACAGGATGTAACAGAAAGCGCCCCAGGCCACAATAACAACCAAACATCAAATTACGCCCTTGTTTCTATGGATAACCTCACGGGGTAAAATAGTGGGGAGAGATAGAGAGAGAGAGAGAGAGAGAGAGAGAGAGAGAGAGAGCGAGAGAGAGAGAGAGAGAGAGAGAGAGAGAGAGAGAGAGAGAGAGAGAGAGAGAGAGAGAGAGAGAGAGAGAGAGAGAGAGAGAGAGAAATAACGACTTGTATTTTTTGAGTTTGGAATAAAGTATTGCTGACTTGAATGTAACTTATATGCGCTATCGCGGACACACCATGCCGTAGTCTATGGGAAACAACCGCATCAAACAGTCATGACAAAGGGTTAAAATTAGGAGGAGTTACTTCTCATTATTCGCAGTTTTTTTTCCAACACCAACACAGGAAATCATAGCCACAATAAATGTAACAAATAAATATGTATGTTCAACGAAAACATTTTTACACGAGTATAGAATCTGGTATATCAAATGGATCAAAAGTTTTGTACAATACAAAAACAAAACAAAATGTATTTTAAAAATTGGTCGCGAGTGTTTGTATATAAAATATGCTGAAAAATACACACACTGGCCGGCAAAATGTAAAGCAAAATGTGACTTAGTTCCACACGCCATATGTGTATCTTCCCAAATACTTAAAAATATGTCAATTATTTGTTTGCTAACCTTTGTACAAATAATCACTACATTAGTCATAGCAGTCTAGTACTTATAGTAACACGTTTGTACGATCGGTCACACACTGTGGTAAAACAACGGCTTCACACCTCCACACAATACCAGTGTGTACGCTGTTCCCATTTTCTTATCTCTGCAATCGCATTGAGCATGATATTATGGAAAATCGGCGCTCTACAAGACTACATCATCATCAGAAGTGAGATTATCTCTGTTGTCGTCGTCGACATCGCTGTCCTCGTCTTCACTGTCATTGTGTAGCTGGATGGGCAGCTGGTGGCGCTGTGCGCGTTTGCTACAACACAAAGGGAGGAAACCAGTGAAGGCAAAGAAATGAATATACACATCTACACAATAATGAGGCATGAATATACACATCTACACAATAATGAGGCATGAATATACACATCTACACAATAATGAGGCATGAATATACACATCAACACAACAATGAGGCATGAATATACACATCTACACAATAATGAGGCATGAATATACACATCTACACAATAATGAGGCATGAATATACACATCTACACAATAATGAGGCATGAATATACACAACTACACAATAATGAGCCATGAACATATCTCTACACAATTATGAGACATGAATATATACCTCTACACAATAATGAGACAGGAATATATACCTCTACACAATAATGAGACATGAATATGTACCTTCACACAATAATGAGACATGAATATATACCTATACACAATAATGAGACATTAATGAGACATGAATATATACCTCTACACAACAACCAGACATGAATATATACCTCTACACAACAATGAGACATTAATATAAACATCTACACAACAATGAGACATGAGTATATACCTCTACACAATAATGAGACATGAATATGTACCTCTACACAATAATGAAACAATAATATATATCTATACACAATAATGAGACAGGAATATATATCTCTACACAATAATGAGACATGAATATGTACCTTCACACAATAATGAGACATGAATATATACCTCTACACAATAATGAGACATTAATGAGACATGAATATATACCTCTACACAACAACCAGACATGAATATATACCTCTACACAACAATGAGACATTAATATAAACATCTACACAACAATGAGACATGAGTATATACCTCTACACAATAATGAGACATGAATATGTACCTCTACACAATAATGAAACAATAATATATATCTATACACAAAGAGTTATAGTATACCAAAAACACTGACCTAAGGATTATTTGGACCTTTTGTTGACCTTGTCCTTGATGACTATCTTCACATGACCTCTGATAGTCATGTATGATCAAATGAAGAGTTATAGTATACCAAAAAACACTGCCCTAAGGATGATTTGGACCTTTTGTTGACCTTGTCCTTGATGACTATCTTCACATGACCTCTGATAGTCATGTATGATCGAATGAAGAGTTATAGTATACTAAAAACACTGACCTAAGGATGATTTGGACCTTTTGTTGACCTTGTCCTTGATGACTATCTTCACATGACCTCTGATGCTCATGTATGATCAAATAACCCAATGCTGAAGCATACTATAGGCGAAATACAGAGGCATACCACTGTACGATGACGATTAAAAAAAAATGTGTAAGGCCTGCAATAACCTAGACTTTCAATATTAATGAAAAAACGTCAATTATATGAAAGATCAAGCTATGATCTTTACCTACAACAAGTTTGGACACTTAATCTCTCATAGTTTAGGGTCAAGGTCACTTCAAAGTACCCATAGAAACCGACTTGCAAAGCTCTAGTAACCTTGATCTTGGCGCGAGGTTGACAAAATCTGTTTGGCTTGTGTGTCTCATTGATATCTGTCATGCCACTATCAGAAGTTCAATATCAATAACAGGAAAAAGAAAGTGACATTTTGTGGAAAAATTGTCTTTTATAATGCTAAATGCACATTATTCCTAAATCAGACTCAAAGCAATATACAAGCTTACATGATACAATCTTACATACACAACATACAAGCTCACATCATACAGACAGTCCTACCTACAAACACAACATACAAACTTACATGATACAGCAACTTCTACATGCACCACATACAAACTCACATGATACAGACACTCCTACATACTTAACATACACGCTTATATGATACAGACACTTCTACATACACAATATACAAGCTCACATGCTACAGACACTACTACATATAGGGCCGGACCTGGGAAAAGTTGAAGGGGGGGTTACAGAGTCAGCGAAGGCGCGAAGCGCAGAGCCTTCTAGGGGGGTCCGAGGGCATGCTCCCCCGGAAAATTTTTATTTAAAGGATGCAAAATGGTGCAATCTGAACCTTGAAAAAGCCATTTGTGAGGGTCTGGGACTTAAAGCTTTTTGAACAATTGAACTGACAAACTCTGGGGTACAAAAATTATCCTCTGCCCCTCCCTTTAAAAAAAAAACCACACACACAAAAACACTTAATTATCAGCAGAGATGTTTTGTATACTATTATTATTCACTACTTTTTGTTGATCGTTAACGGTATGAAGCTTTACCTTGTAGTTTATGAACATCACCGCCCTGCTTTCACTTTCAGTCTTGCTGCACTATATATAGGTTCCTCGACATTTGTACCATTTGTGAATTGTATCTTCTGGCAAAACAGTTCACTTTGAAGTCAATATCAACATCCCTGTGCACTTTCAGTAAAGCAAATCCATTGAGTCTCTTTTGCCCCATTGTAGAGCGCAGGTAGTTTTTTCAGGTTGTGCAACTGACTGTTTGAACGCTCACTCTCGGCAGTAGTGACAGGCAGGGTGCAAAGGTTCGATGAACAGGTTGGAATAAAAATCCCTGTCACAATGTTTTAGTGCTTCTGATGCCATGGATGGGATGATAGCTGTCGCATTCTCAGCAGCACTTCGCCATTTGCAAACCCACCGTTGGTATTCTGCATCAAGGGTAGCGTTGTCTGGTAGGTCAGACTCCCACAACATTGCCAGTGTCTTCACCCCTTCTGGAACCTGCACGAAACCATCCTGGTTGTCTATTAAAGTGCTTGGCACCAGACATAGACCATCAACTGCTAGGTCAGCATTTTTGAACCTCGAGTCCAATTCGGTTGACAGGTGTTCCAAGAAATGAATGGTAATGCTAATCTTGAAATATTCTTCTAGAGTGGCCGCAGGTTGGTTGTCACGGAGAGTCTGTCGGAATGCTTGAAGAGGAACAATAACATCAGTTGTCAAAGCATTTGCCATTTTGCTGACATCACCAAACCAGGCAACAAGCGCTGTGTCGACATCTCTTCTAATAGAAGACATGCAGTTACTGACCTCTTTGATTTCCCTGTAGGCATCGACAACATCTTTTGTCCTTTTCTGCAGCTTCACTGTCAAGGGTTTTAAGTAACGCAAACAATTGCGGAGGACAACGAATGCAACGAGGAAAACACTGCTGCTCAAGGTGTGGAGAAAGCCAGTTGGCTTGGTCAATGTCTCACTGTCCCAATTGTCACTGTCTTTACACATTTGTCCCCAACAGTCGTGAACAACCAGGAAGAGAGATGTATAAACCTCCAGTGTTTCGTGTTTTTCTACCCATCTTGTTCTGCACAGATCAACAAGCTTTGTCTTTGTCGTATCAGGCTGAGATGCTTCGATGGTATCTTCAAGTTTTCTTGTCTCTTTGGAGAGTTTGAGAAAAACAGTGACAGTTCCCTCACTGCTCCCATCATGTTCTTCACTGCAAGCAAGCCGCATGCTTTTACAATGCATTAAAAAAATTCAATTTTGGTTTTAGTTTGGAGGGGGGGGGGGGGGGGGGTCCGGAACCCAGGTAACCCCCCCCCCTCCCGGGTCCGGCCCTGTACATATACAACATACACACGATACAGACAGCCCTACATACACCACATACAAGCTCACATGCTACAGACACTCCTACATATACAACATACACATGATACAGACAGTCCTACATACACCACATACAAGCTCACATGATACAGGCACTCCTACATATACAACATATAAGCTCACATGGTACAGACAGTCCTACATATACAATATACACACTCACATGCTACAGACACTCCTATATACACAACATACACACTCACATGCTACAGACACAATATACAAGCTCACATGGTACAGAGACTCCTACATATACAACCAACACAATCACATGCTACAGACACTCGTGCATACACAGCAAACATACATTTATCACTCAAACATGTGGTGTAAAAGACAGGTCGCTATTAGAAGACGGAAATCGAAATAGAATTTTATTTTTGAAATCTTAGATAGACTGCAACAATGAGCAAACATGAGAGTGTACAACCTCAGCCCTAACATTATTGAAGTCATCAAAAGTGTGGAGTCGTCCACATCAGCGCCATCGGGAAGTGGTTCAGAACAACAAAGATTCTCTCCAACACCTTCCTGGAGCGCATCATCACAAAGGCACCTTCAGCACAAGAGGTTGAGCAATCTCCGTTTTGCGGATGACATTGATGGATTGGCTGGAGAGGAACAAGAACTTGAACAGCTGGTACAGAGCCTTTGGAATGGAAATAAGTGCGGAGAAGACCAAAATGATGACCAACAATACCAACGCATCAATGCATCAACGCAGACATCAAAGTGCACAGCTTCAAATATTTAGGAGCCATTGTATCAAACAATGGGTCCCGACAGGAAGTCTTCTCCAGGATCGCACAAACAACTGCTTCCCTGACAAGGTTGAAGCTTATTTGGAAAGACAGGACCATCATTCTACATTCCAAGGTAAGGCTGCTGCGCTCACTTGTCATCTCAATCTTCCAATGCGCTTGCGAAACATGGACCCTTACAGCAGATCAACAACGAAAGAATACAAAGCATAGAGAAGAAATTACCTTTAAGGTTTGCTTTGAAGGTGTTCATATTCGGTATGCTGCGGAGATAAAGTGAGGCAGTTGGTCCAAAGACAGAAAAAGATCTAGAACCAACAGAGGACAGTTTGTAGCAGGGTAGCCTGAGAAGGAGTGTATGGGATGAAGAGCGTAAGTTGCGAGAGGGAGTGTAGCGTTGGACATTATCTGCAAGGTATGAAAGGAGTGGAGCCACAGAGCCACTTGTAACCGAAAAAAACAGATTTTGTAAAGAATTCTTTGCGGTATGGGAAACCAGTGGAGTGAGCTTGATTGATTGATTGTTTGATTGTTGCTTTAGGTCCAGCGGACTCTTCCGAGCCAAATCAGGACCGGTGTGGAGTGAGCGAAGAAGTGGAGTGATGTGGTCATATTTTTTTCTGTTTGAGAATGCGGCGAGCGGCAGCGTTTTAAACACTTTTCAGATGGTGGATGGACCAGAGAAATGACAAATAGTCGAGTCGGGAGAGAATGAAAGGTGTCACAGTTTAGAAGTTGCGTCGATTGTCAGGAATTTATGGATAAGTCCAATGCCGCGGTTGGTAGTAGCAGGCTTGACATGCGGATAAAATGTTACATATCCAGGGTATTGTCCAGGACAATACCTAGGTTCCTCGCAATAGGTGAAAAAGATGGCGTTATGCCCTAGAGCTATTAGTGGTGAGGAGGGTGGACAGTTTAGTGCCAATGAGCGAGACCCCTGTTTTGTCTGCATTAAGGGTGGACAGTTTAGTGCCAATGAGCGAGACCTCTGTTTTGTCTGCATTAAGGGTGGACAGTTTAGTGCCAATGAGCGAGACCTCTGTTTTGTCTGCATTAAGGGTGGACAGTTTAGTGCCAATGAGCGAGACCCCTGTTTTGTCTGCATTAAGGGTGGACAGTTTAGTGCCAATGAGCGAGACCTCTGTTTTGTCTGCATTAAGGGTGGACAGTTTAGTGCCAATGAGCGAGACCTCTGTTTTGTCTGCATTAAGGGTGGACAGTTTAGTGCCAATGAGGCGAGACCTCTGTTTTGTCTGCATTAAGGGTGGACAGTTTAGTGCCAATGAGCGAGACCTCTGTTTTGTCTGCATTAAGGGTGGACAGTTTAGTGCCAATGAGCGAGACCTCTGTTTGTCTGCATTAAGGGTGGACAGTTTAGTGCCAATGAGCGAGACCCCTGTTTTGTCTGCATTAAGGGTGGACAGTTTAGTGCCAATGAGCGAGACCCCTGTTTTGTCTGCATTAAGGGTGGACAGTTTAGTGCCAATGAGCGAGACCTCTGTTTTGTCTGCATTAAGGGTGGACAGTTTAGTGCCAATGAGCGAGACCCCTGTTTTGTCTGCATTAAGGGTGGACAGTTTAGTGCCAATGAGCGAGACCTCTGTTTTGTCTGCATTAAGGGTGGACAGTTTAGTGCCAATGAGCGAGACCTCTGTTTTGTCTGCATTAAGGGGTGGACAGTTTAGTGCCAATGAGCGAGACCTCTGTTTTGTCTGCATTAAGGGTGGACAGTTTACCAATGAGCGAGACCTCTGTTTTGTCTGCATTAAGGGTGGACAGTTTAGTGCCAATGAGCGAGACCTCTGTTTTGTCTGCATTAAGGGTGGACAGTTTAGTGCCAATGAGCGAGACCTCTGTTTTGTCTGCATTAAGGGTGGACAGTTTAGTGCCAATGAACGAGACCTCTGTTTTGTCTGCATTAAGGGTGGACAGTTTAGTGCCAATGAGCGAGACCTCTGTTTTGTCTGCATTAAGGGTGGACAGTTTAGTGCCAATGAGCGAGACCTCTGTTTTGTCTGCATTAAGGGTGGACAGTTTAGTGCCAATGAGCGAGACCTCTGTTTTGTCTGCATTAAGGGTGGACAGTTTAGTGCCAATGAGCGAGACCCCTGTTTTGTCTGCATTAAGGGTGGACAGTTTAGTGCCAATGAGCGAGACCTCTGTTTTGTCTGCATTAAGGGTGGACAGTTTTAGTGCTAATGAGCGAGACCTCTGTTTTGTCTGCATTAAGGGTGGACAGTTTAGTGCCAATGAGCGAGACCTCTGTTTTGTCTGCATTAAGGGTGGACAGTTTAGTGCCAATGAGCGAGACCTCTGTTTTGTCTGCATTAAGGGTGGACAGTTTAGTGCCAATGAGCGAGACCCCTGTTTTGTCTGCATTAAGGGTGGACAGTTTAGTGCCAATGAGCGAGACCTCTGTTTTGTCTGCATTAAGGGTGGACAGTTTAGTGCCAATGAGCGAGACCCCTGTTTTGTCTGCATTAAGGGTGGACAGTTTAGTGCCAATGAGCGAGACCTCTGTTTTGTCTGCATTAAGGGTGGACAGTTTAGTGCCAATGAGCGAGACCTCTGTTTTGTCTGCATTAAGGGTGGACAGTTTAGTGCCAATGAGCGAGACCCCTGTTTTGTCTGCATTAAGGGTGGACAGTTTAGTGCCAATGAGCGAGACCCCTGTTTTGTCTGCATTAAGGGTGGACAGTTTAGTGCCAATGAGCGAGACCTCTGTTTTGTCTGCATTAAGGGTGGACAGTTTAGTGCCAATGAGCGAGACCCCTGTTTTGTCTGCATTAAGGGTGGACAGTTTAGTGCCAATTAGCGAGACCTCTGTTTTGTCTGCATTAAGGGTGGACAGTTTAGTGCCAATGAGCGAGACCTCTGTTTTGTCTGCATTAAGGGTGGACAGTTTAGTGCCAATGAGCGAGACCTCTGTTTTGTCTGCATTAAGGGTGGACAGTTTAGTGTCAATGAGCGAGACCTCTGTTTTGTCTGCATTAAGGGTGGACAGTTTAGTGCCAATGAGCGAGACCCCTGTTTTGTCTGCATTAAGGGTGGACAGTTTAGTGCCAATGAGCGAGACCTCTGTTTTGTCTGCATTAAGGGTGGGACAGTTTAGTGCCAATGAGCGAGACCTCTGTTTTGTCTGCATTAAGGGTGGACAGTTTAGTGCCAATGAGCGAGACCCCTGTTTTGTCTGCATTAAGGGTGGACAGTTTAGTGCCAATGAGCGAGACCCCTGTTTGTCTGCATTAAGGGTGGACAGTTTAGTGCCAATGAGCGAGACCTCTGTTTTGTCTGCATTAAGGGTGGACAGTTTAGTGCCAATGAGCGAGACCCCTGTTTTGTCTGCATTAAGGGTGGACAGTTTAGTGCCAATGAGCGAGACCTCTGTTTTGTCTGCATTAAGGGTGGACAGTTTAGTGCCAATGAGCGAGACCTCTGTTTTGTCTGCATTAAGGGTGGACAGTTTAGTGCCAATGAGCGAGACCTCTGTTTTGTCTGCATTAAGGGTGGACAGTTTAGTGCCAATGAGCGAGACCTCTGTTTTGTCTGCATTAAGGGTGGACAGTTTAGTGCCAATGAGCGAGACCTCTGTTTTGTCTGCATTAAGGGTGGACAGTTTAGTGCCAATGAGCGAGACCTCTGTTTTGTCTGCATTAAGGGTGGACAGTTTAGTGCCAATGAGCGAGACCTCTGTTTTGTCTGCATTAAGGGTGGACAGTTTAGTGCCAATGAGCGGAGACCTCTGTTTTGTCTGCATTAAGGGTGGACAGTTTAGTGCCAATGAGCGAGACCTCTGTTTTGTCTGCATTAAGGGTGGACAGTTTAGTGCCAATGAGCGAGACCTCTGTTTTGTCTGCATTAAGTTGTAATTTGTTGGCTGTCATCCAATTCTGGATATCTTAGTTAGTTATTCATTGTTTATCTGTCCTGTGGGTTCGAGCACTGAATAGAATAGACCCAATGTTTCCCGGCGTGTCGTAAGAGGCGACTAACAGGGGTGATGTTATCACGGCATCACTAGGCGAAAGTCTTCTACACAGAAGTCACCGGTCAGGGCGGAGGAACCTCACGTTACTACAGGTTCAACGACTACGTGCTCGGGGCCAAAGCGAGCCACACTGTATTCGTGGATATCGGCTGTGGCCAACAGCCTGGAGAGGATTGGGCCCTGCCAGGTCTTTTTTTGCCCAAGATACACTGCATGATGAAAACAACCATTTACTCCATACCGGATCAGTCGTCGCCCGGGTCACCAAGGACCGCGCCTTCCGTTGGCCACCACGTGATAAGTGTGCTGTGCTACTGATGGACAACTTAGCAAGATCCGCACCAAAAACGACATCGTCATAGGAACCTGGAATGTCAGGACCCTAACTGCGGATGGAAAATTAGAAGAACTGGCCCACGAGCTGGATCATTATCGATGGAACGTTTTAGGTATTAGCGAACTGCGCTGGAAAGGCTTAGGTAAAACAACGACCGACAAAGGCCACAAGCTTTATTTCAGCGGGAGAGATAACAGGCACGAACACGGCGTTGGATTCTTGGTTCACAAGGACATTCTAGCCACTGTCATGGGTTGCCGCCCAGTCTCCAGTAGACTCATTACCATCCGTCTGAGTGCAGCCCCTTTCAATATCACCATCATCCAGGTCTATGCCCCAACATCAGACTATGACGACACCGAAGTGGTGGATTTCTATGAAAATCTACAGGCTGTCCTTGACCAAGTGCCAAAAAAGGACATAGTCATAGTGCAAGGCGACTGGAATGCCAAGGTTGGCAAAGATGCGCACCACAGCTGGGGAATACATGTGGACCCAATTGCAACAACGAGACAAATTACAGGGGTCTGAGACTGTTGGAAATTGCCAGATACAACAATCTGATACTGGCAAACATGCTTGGTCTCCACAAAAAATCCAGACGATGGACATGGCACAGTCCCGTCGGAGAGCATCACAACCAGATCGACTACATCATGGTCAAGAAACGCTTCAGGTCAAGCATCAACATTGGCAGGACACGCACTTTTCCAGGAGCAGACATCGGAAGTGACCACGATCTCGTGATGATGTCTTTCTGGCTTCACTTGAAGAGAGTAAACACAGCAAAGTGCACTAGACTGAAGTTTGACCTGGACAAACTGCAAGACCAGGAGGTGGCAAAACTATTTCAAGCCACAATTGGAGTGAAATTTGCACCACTGCTCATTTTGGGAGCTAGTGAAGTAGATGTCAACACCATGACCACCACCTTCAACTCAGCTGTGACAGATGCCGCCACGGAGATCCTTGGCAAGCACCGGCCAAAGAAGAAGCCGTGGATCACACCTGAACTTTTGTACCTGTGTGATAAACGAAGAGAGATGAAAAATAAGAAGAACACCTCACAGGGAGCTGATGCCTATCGAAAAATCAAAAATGACATCCGAAAAGGCATGCGCACAGCAAAGGAGAACTGGATAGAAGATCAATTCCAGGAAATAGAGAATAATCTGAACAAGAACAACAGCAAGAAGGCCTACCAGATTGTGAAGCGGCTGACAAGTGTTAAACAGGTCTCCACGATCCAATGTAAGTCTGGCATATGCCTTACAGAAGAACAAGAAGTCTTGGATAGATGGACAGAGTACTGCTCTGACCTTTACAACCACACACCAAATGGAGACCCATCATTTCTAGCACCTCCAGAGAACAAAGAAGAGGAAGAAATCCTCCCAATTTTCCGAGAAGTTGGGGCAGCAGTGCAGTCGCTGAAGAAAGGGAAGTCAGCGGGAGTGGACAACACACCCCGCAGAACTGCTTCAAGCAGGAGGAGAAGCGATGATCGACGCACTAACCATTATCTGTAACAAGATCTGTCAGAGTGGGGAGTGGCCTACACCATGGACCCAGTCGCTTGTCATCACTCTTCCCAAAAATGGGAACCTTCAGGAGTGTGAAAATTACCGCACCATCAGCCTCATATCAGCCATCCCAGCAAGGTCCTCCTGAAAATAATACTCAATAGGTTGAAACCCCAAGCTGAACAAATCATAGCTGAAGAGCAAGCAGGATTCAGGGCAGGGCGAAGTACCACTGAACAGATTTTGAACCTCAGAATAATCTGCTAGAAATACCAACAGCAACAACAACATCTTATCATGTGTTCATAGACTTCAAGAAGGCGTTTGATCGAGTCTGGCATGCATCTCTGTGGGCAACCGTGAGAGTGTACAACATCAGCCCTAAAATTATTGAAGTCATCAAAAGCCTGTATGGCAAGGCTACCAGTGCAGTACTCCATAACAGCGCCATCGTAAACGGGTTCAGAACAACAATCAATGATGCCTACTCTCTCCAACACTCTTCAACATCTTCCTAGAGCGCATCATGTCAGATGCCCTTGCAGATCACGAATGCACAGACAGCATAAGGGGTAGAGCAATCTCCAACCTTCGTTCTGCGGATGACATTGATGGATTGGCTGGAGAGGTACAAGAACTTGAACAGCTGCGCTGGTACAAAAGCTTGACACCACCTCCAGAGCCTATGGAATGGAAATAAGTGCAGAGAAGACCAAAATAATGACCAACAACAGCAATGGCATCAACACGGACATCTTCATCCTCCTACATGCTTGCGAAACATGGACCCTCACAGCAGATCTACAACGAAGAATACAAAGCATGGAGATGAAGTGCTACACAAGACTTCTAGGCATTTCCTATACCCAGCACATCTGACAGACCATCACACAAGCCATTGGACAACACGATGACGTGCTTACAGTGGTGAAGAAACGGAAACTCCGATGATAGGGCCACGTCACCAGAACATCAGGCCTTGCAAATACCATCCTGCAAGGCACAGTGCAAGGAGGTAGAAGAAGAGGGAGACCGAAAAAGAGGTGGGAAGATAACATTCGAGAATGGACTGGCTTGACATTGAGTAAAGCCATCAGGGTTGCTGAGGACAGAGAAAGACGGAGTATGCTGGTTAAATGATCATATGTGGTGCCTAACGATCTCAGAGTTACGGGATAGGATATTATAGGATCTGGATATCTGAGAAGCAGTCGGATGAGGTTTTCCGAATGGAAGGAAGATTTTCAAAAATGTCACTGCTGCTAAGCAGGGTTTCATTGGCATAGAAATAATGATCAACACCATGTTCCTGAATGATCTATGATGACAGTGATGATGTGTACAGAGTAAAAAGAATGGGTCCTAGAACTGAACCTTGCGGTACGCCACAGGTAAGCTTTGATAGAGCCGAAAGGCTATTGTTGACAGAGATAGTTTGAAAGCAAACAGTGCGGAAGGAGCGGAACCAGCTGAGAGCAGTCTCTTTGATGTCGAAACTGATTTCAAGCCGACGAGGGAGAATGAAATGGTCTATTGTATCGAAAGCGGCAAAAAGATCATGAAGGATCAGGAGATAGTTTCCCAGAATCGGTGACTAAGAGGATAGTTAGTTAGTTATTCATTGCTTACAGGGTCCAGCGGACTGCAAAGAGCCGAATCAGGACCACAAAATGAAGACCACAACTTGGCTGAAAGAGGACTCATCCCTGATCCGTATAAAAGATCTGCTGAAACAAACCCAGTGATAACACTGAAGGCACTCCACCAACCGGTCACTGTACATTAAAGGCATCCCATGCAGGGGACACTGAGGCTATACTCTAATTTATCGAACCCCCATTTACCAGGCATGGGGATTGCCAAAAGGACTAGGGTCGTACTGGTGGTAGCGTATGTCAAACGGATGAGGGATTGGGGTGCAAAATGTATATTTTATCATATATATATATATATATATATATATATATATATATATATATATATATATATATATATATATATATATATATATATATATATATATATATATATATCTATATCTATATCTATATCTATATATATATATCTATATATCTATATATATATATATATATATATATATATATATATATATATATATATATATATATATATATATATATATAAAACACTTTTAAAACGACATGTTATCCACTCAATTTGAATATATATATATATATATATATATATATATATATATATATATATATATATATATATATATATATATATATATATATATATATATATATATATTTCTTATGAATTTGAAGAAATTATTAAATCCAAATGTCATTATATTAAACAATCTATACATTTCAGTGAGCATATGATTATTTTTGGTTGTGACAAAAATACAAAAACAGATGTAGTTTTTGACCTTTTAATTTTATTAGATTGAGAAATATATTGCAATTGTTAAAATGAAATATGAAAAGCACACTCAAATATGGCAAAATTACAAACCTTTACTAAACTAATAAATAATCAAACTCATAAACTCATAGCAATTAATTGAAATACTCACTAGCACCACTTTCACATTGCTCCTTTTTTTCTTCTTTTTTTTTTTATTATTATTTTTACTTGCTATTAGAGTTACCATGTGTCTTTGTGTACTAAATCTTTTATGTATGCTTATGTATGTGCTTTACTAGGTTACTTTGGCTTTTTGTTCTGTGTTACACTATGTGTTGTACTTGTCTAAATAAATAATAATTTGAGAAAAAAATTGAAACAGCGTCCTTCACAACAGCACCCGCTACCCTCCCACTTGCCTGAAACAACCCCAAAAGTGTCTACATGTACTTCAACCTATGAAGTTGGTCACCAACAACAATAAAGAAGAAGAAGAAGAAGAAGAAGAAGAAGAAGAAGAAGAAGAAGAAGAAGAAGAAGAAGAAGAAGGAGAGAGAGAGAGAGAGAGAGAGAGAGAGAGAGAGAGAGAGAGAGAGAGAGAGAGAGAGAGAGAGAGAGAATTAACCACAAGTGAGGAAAAACATACATGGCAAAGTGGGATTTAATCTCCGATCCCTCATGCGATCAAGGTGCCCAGCTGATCCAACATGTTTGTCAAGTTGAGCTGACCCCCGACTCGCGTACATTATTTCCTTGCGGCACAACTCACAATTGAATATGCATGGCCATATCCTCTTAGCTTACGAAGCCACTCACCGTACCTCACCTCAACTTCTTTGCTATCGTCAGGCGACATTTTTACACTAATCACTTTGTCTAACCAATGTCAGTTCCATTTGTAACGTGAATCGCCATCATCAAATTTCTCTCCACGCTGAACAATATCCATACGTAGCGCCATTTTTTTTTATCTCTACGAAATGCGCATGCGCGAGTCGAAATTCCGGGAGAAGTCATTGTTCAATTTGTTTTCTCGTACTCCGATAATTACTAAATTACTACTCTCTCAGTCTACTGCAATTTTTTTTTAACCGATATTTTCGAAGGGTCGTACTCAATATCGCGAGGGTCGTAAAGGTGGGGTCTATGGGTCGTAAATACGAACTAAGGTCGTAGAATTCCCACCCCTGATTTACAAAAACAAAATAGAGTACAAACATCATTATAAAATATCAACAAAACATATACATATAAAATATCTACATTGCTAAATAATAATATCCTAGGAAGCCCAAGTGACCATTTGGCAGAAAACGTCCAACATTCTCAAGCTGATACAACAGACCTCATACACAAATGAGGAGTTTTGTCCCGGAAGAGTTTTGAAGAAAAAGGTAGTTGACCTCAGATTGATAGAACAGAGTAGGAATGAGAAAGAACAAATGAGAAAGACAGCGACAGTTGGTTTTTAAAGCACTAAATTTTCAGAAAGTGGGGATGCTATTTATACAGAAACCTCCGGCACCCCCATGAGAGTGGGGGGAAGGGGGAGGAGTGCGGGGGGGGGGGGGGGGAAGGGAGGGGTGACTGAAAGGAGGTTGTTGGTGATATGCAGAAGAGCACTTTCAATATGAGGCGATATGACAAGTGCCAAGCACGCATGTCTGTCTATCTGTCTGTCTGTCTTTATTCTTACCGAGCATCTGCATCAACGTTCGTGGAAGAGTTCCTCTGAAAATAAAAAAATAAAAAACAAAATCCATCGATAAATAATTAAAACATCATGTAATAAAAAAATAAAATAAAGATACTGAATGTTAGGAAAATTGATCCAGAATAGTGAGGTTTGACATTACAAAGATGGGAGAAAGGGAAGGTGTGTGCTACCAACATACAGCACACCATCATCTATTGCCGAAAAACAGTCTGACAATATTAAAGCCTTTGGTATCTGGCATCCACACATCATGTCAGGGCTGCTTAATGTTGGCGCTGCACAGTGCAGCATGATAAATGGCGATAGTCCACAATAACATAGCTGTAATGCACATTTATGTTGGTCAGTCACTGCGCAGTGCAGCATGATACATGGCGATAGTCCACAATAACATAGCTGTAATGCACACTGCGCAGTGCAGCATGATACATGGCGATAGTCCACAATAACATAGCTGTAATGCACATTGCGCAGTGCAGCATGATAAATGGCGATAGTCCACAATAACATAGCTGTAATGCACATTTATGTTGGTCAGTCAAACAATGACCATATGTGACTGTCATCGTCTATGGTCAGTGTTGTGACCGCATGGTCTAAGGGTTAGGCTAGAAACCTATGGCGCCTGACAGGAGTGGGATCGATTCCATCTCTGGGCGTTGTGTATCCCAATATTATTTACTTGATTATCTTTAAAAGGCAAGTGATGTTAAGAAAACTATGATTTGTTTATGTATTGTATTTATACAATTTTTTTTCCCATGGAGAAAAAGAAAGCAACGAACCAATGAAGAACGCCTTGAGCTATTAAAAATAAAGAAATTAAAAAAATATAAACAATACAACCAAAAAAAAATTCTTTTATTAAAAAAAAAATAAAGACATGGTCGGCCTGCTAAATGAGATCCCCCCACTCTACCCCCCTCCCCCCCCCCCCCTCAAATAAAAAAAATAAATCCGAGAATGGACTGGCTTGACACAGCGAAGTTATGAGGGCTGCTGAGGATAGAGAAAGATGGAGTATGCTGGTTAAACGATCATCTGTGCTTCCCCAACGAATTCCGAGTTACTGGAAAGGATAGGATAGGATAGGAAAGGTTAGGAAGACAACGTTAGAGCCTCGGGCGGCTTTACAGTTAGTTCCTGTCAGTTTAAAAAGAAAACGTTAAAGCCCCGGGCGGTTACAGTTAGTTCCTGTAACGGTCAGTGCCTTGACCAGCTCTATAACAATATAAAAATAAATAAATCAATAAATAAATGTAAAAGTAAACAAATAAGAAAAACAGAAGAAAGCATACCTTGGCTGGCGCAAATCCTCTGGTAGCACTGACGACGGAGCGCAGCGAAGCCCGTGAATCGATGGCCAGTACCAACGTGTCCACACTGGAAGAAGACCTTTTAGGGGGTGCCTCGCGGAGCATCACCTCACTGATGTTACCACGCCCAATGCTGGGCACGATCTTCTCCTTGACGATCTTGTCCAACACCTCCAACAATAGGATGGTCAATTGTGTATAGGTGAAGTGTGTCAAATGAAATAGTTATCAAGACGTGATAATGACTTTTATGTATTTGTCGAATTAAGGAGAAATCAGTGTGATAGAGAACTGTGCTAGTGGTAGTTTATAACTGGATGTCTTTTATGTTTGTATTGTATTTTATCTTATTGTATTGCATGGTATCGTTTTGTATTGCATGGTATTGTATTATATTGCATGGTATAGTATTGTATTGCATGGTATCGTATTGTATTGCATGGTATAGTATTGTATTGCATGGTATCGTATTGTATTGCATGGTATCGTATTGTATTGCATGGTATAGTATTGTATTGCATGGTATCGTATTGTATTGCATGGTATAGTATTGTATTGCATGGTATAGTATTGTATTGCATGGTATCGTATTGTATTGCATGGTATCGTATTGTATTGCATGGCATAGTATTGTATTGCATGGTATCGTATTGTATTGCATGGTATCGTATTGTATTGCATGGTATAGTATTGTATTGCATGGTATCGTTTTGTATTGCATGGTATAGTATTATATTGCATGGTATAATATTGTATAGCATGGTATAGCATTGTATTGCATGGTATCGTATTGTATTGCATGGTATAGTATTGTATTGCATGGTATCGTATTGTATTGCATGGTATCGTATTGTATTGCATGGTATAGTATTGTATTGCATGCTATCGTTTTGTATTGCATGGTATAGTATTATATTGCATGGTATAGTATTGTATTGCATGGTATCGTATTGTATTGCATGGTATAGTATTGTATTGCATGGTATAGTATTGTATTGCATGGTATCGTATTGTATTGCATGGTATAGTATTGTATCGCATGGTATCGTATTGTATTGCATGGTATAGTATTGTATTGCATGGTATCGTATTGTATTGCATGGTATAGTATTGTATCGCATTGCATTGCATGGTATCGTATTGTATCGCATTGCATTGCATGGTATCGTATTATATTGCATGGTATCGTATTATATTGCATGGTATCGTATTGCATTGCATGGTATCTTATTATATCGCATTGTATTGCATGGTTTCGTATTGCATTGCATGGTATCGTAATGTATTGTATTTATTGTAAGGTATCGTATTTATTGCAAGGTATCGTATTGTATTGCAAGGTATCGTATTGTATTGCATAGTATCGTATTGTATTGTATTGTATTGTATCGTACTGTTTTGTATTATATATACCCCCGTTGGGGTGCCGGGAGTTTCAGTATAAATAGTATCCCCACTTTCTGGAAATTTAGTGCTTTAAATTCCCACTGTCGCTGTCTTTCTCATTTGCTCTTTCTCATTCCTGCTCTGTTCTATCAATCTGCTATACTATCGTCTTCTTCGCTAGACCAGTCTCCTACCTTTTTTCTTGAAAACTCTTCCGGGACAAGACTCCTTATTTGTGTATGAGGTCTGTTGGATCAGCTTGGGAATATTGGACGCTTTCTGCCAGGTGGTCACTAGGGCTTCCTATGATGTTATTATTTAGCAATGTAGGCATTTTATATGTATGTGTTTTGTTGATAATTTATAATGATGTTTGTATTCTATTTTGTTTTTGTAAACAGGGGTTCGATAAGTTGGGGTGAAGCCTCAGCCGTCCCCTGCGTGGGATGTCTTTATTGTAAAGTGACTGGCTGGTGGAGACCTTTCGGTTTTTCCACTAGGGTTGTTTCGGCAGATCTTTTATGCGGATTGGGGGTTGTCCGGTCCTGATTTGGCTCGGAAGAGTCCGCTGGACCTAAAGCAACAATAATGTAATGTAATTGTATCGTATTGCATGGTATCGTATTGTATTGTATCGTATTATATTGCATGGTATCGTATTGTATTGTATTGTATTGTATGGTATCGTATTGTATTGTATTGCATGGTATCGTATTGTATTGTATTGCATGGTATCGTATTGGATTGGATTGTATTGTATCGCAGGGATCAGTTTACTAGCGCGCCCTGCGCCATTGACGCATAAAAATTAAAAATGACCCATCTACAATTCTTGCCAGGGGCCGAATGGCGCTTCGATTTTTGGTACCAGTGCGCCACCACAATAACAGTGCACTGTATTGGAGGCGACAAACGTGCTTTTGCTAAGGCAAGTTCAGCGATTGGCTATGAGGGCCCGGATGTTGATCTTTCAGCCAATAAGAAGTGTTGTACGATTCTTCCAAATCAGAATTTGCTATCGTCTGCGCGTATGTTGTGTCCGTGCAAGGAGGTTTTTGTGTTTTTCTTTGTGCCGCTTTGAAAATGCCCCCTCCCCCAGCCCCCACCCCCAAAATACCTAAACTTGAGGTAGGACAGTCTAGACTGTCGTTTGCTGCTGTTAAACCACAGTCTACCGCCGCTAATCCTACGCAAGATGATTGTGTGAGCCCCGAGTCAAGTCAAAATACTGATCCCTGTTCTGGTTATTGTTTTGTTGGTAAACATGCTTCACAACACATGCACACTCACAATAATCTAGTTTGTTTTAATTTCTGTATTAATATCTCCAGGTTATCTTTTACATGTACGTAAATTACTGCTGAAATCATGGCCCATTGAAATTTGATCCGAGGGGCCCAATGGCCCATAGCTTTTTTGTGTCAGGCTGAACCCTGGTATCGTATTATATTGCATGGTATCGTATTGTATTGTATAGTATTGCATTGCATGGTATCGTATTGTATTGCATGGTATTGTATTGTATTGCATGGTATTGTATTGTATTGCATGGTATTGTATTGCATGGTATTGTATTGTATTGCATGGTATGGTATTGCATTGTATTGTATTGCATGGTATTGTATTGTATTGCATGGTATGGTATTGCATTGTATTGCATGGTATTGTATTGCATGGTATGGTATTGCATGGTATTGTATTGTATTGCATGGTATAGTATTGTATAGTATTGTATTGCATTGTATAGTATTGCATTGCATGGTATTGTATTGCATGGTATCGTAATGCATTGCATGGTATTGTATTGCATGGTATCGTATTGTATTGCATGGTATTGTATTGCATGGTATCGTATTGTATTGCATGGTATTGTATTGCATGGTATTGTATTGTATTGCATGGTATTGTATTGCATAGTATGGTATTGCATGGTGTGGTATTGCATGGTATTGTATTGCATGGTATCGTATTGTATTGCATGGTATTGTATTGCATGGTATTGCACTGCATGGTATCGTATTGTATTTTATGGTATTGTATTGTATTGCACGGTATCGTATTGTATTGCATGGTATTGTATTGCATATCGTATTGTATTGCATGGTATTGTATTGTATAGCATTGCATGGTATTGTATAGCATTGCATGGTATCGTATTGTATTGTATTGCATTGCATTGTATTGCACTGCATGGTATTGAATTGCATGGTATCACATTGTAAGGCATCGTAATGTATTATATTCTATCGTTTTGCATTGTACTGTATCGTATTGTATTGCATGGCATTGTATCGTATTGCATGGTATTGTACCGTATTGTATCGTATTGTATTGCATTGTATTGTATTATATCGTGTCGTATCGTATTGCATCGTACACGCCTACGTTACAGCATGGGTTTTAATGGTGGTGGATTGTTACAGAAAATGCTCAAAGTTACACTCCCGTTGCTCTGTCCTACACCTCATTATAATACGTGACATTCAACACTAGTTATAATACGTGACATTCAATACTAGTTATAATACGTGACATTCAACACTAGTTATAATACGTGACATTCAACACTAGTTATAATACCTGACATTCAACACTAGTTATACCTGACATTCAACACTAGTTATAATACGTGACATTCAACACTAGTTATAATACGTGACATTCAACACTAGTTATAATACGTGACATTCAACACCAGTTTTGACCATTTCAAAGGTGATTTTTCGTTACTTTCAAAACGTGGCTTAGCAACTTAATCCAAAAGAATGTGTGTACATTCCAGGAAAATACAGTAAAATTTTACTGCAAGTCCTGTAGTTCCTTCCGTCATCTATAATTTACTACTCAAAATAATTGAAGGGCCACTCTCATATTTCATTTAGTTTAATTATTTTTTGCTGCTATCAATAATATCACTTATATTGCTATTGCTTATTTCAAAACTTATCCTGTACAGTAACATTCAAGACAATCTTATTCTGACAAGTAATCACATGTGTGAGTTTTGAACTTTCTGCACTGAGTTGAAAAACAAACCCAATTTTTACCAAAAAATGACCCTAATTTACTGCTGTCTTGCTAATAAAGCAACATTTTCAACATTAAAAAGTGATTTGCACGCGAAAGGCGTGCATTTTCTGAGTTCAGTCAAACAATCGGCGCTTTTTTCTGGTTATAAATGGCAGCGCTTTTGCTGCTTTTCTAACCATGCCCCCAAGGCGACGATTGACTGATGCGGATATAGGCAGAGCTATTGCATGGCTTCAGGAAGGGCTGGGGTGAGAGAAGTTGGCAGGCGGCTGGGTTGTCCAAAGGCTGCGGGAGCGCTTTAACAACACTGGAAGCGTCCAAGAACCAAGAAGGTCCGGACGCCCCCGCCACTGCAAGACAAGACCATTTCATCACCCTGTCAGCTCTGAGGATGAGGTCCGCTACAGCAAACACCATCAGAAGACAGCTTCACGCAGCCAGCAATGTTAACGTCAGCGACAAGACAATTCGCAACCTGCGATCAAGACGACCAGCAGTATGGCCTTTGCTCACCCCAGCTCAC
Organism: Oncomelania hupensis; assembly: GCA_036898135.1. NCBI lineage: Eukaryota > Metazoa > Mollusca > Gastropoda > Littorinimorpha > Pomatiopsidae > Oncomelania > Oncomelania hupensis. Next base: position 791,088 of record CM072512.1, read on the forward strand.
CGTGCAGCGCGTTTGGCCTGGGCTCGGTGTCATTTGGTGTGGACTAGGCAACATTGGTCAAGGGTGCTCTTTACAGACGAGTCTCGGTTCTCCTTGTCTTTCAACGACCGTCGAGTAAATGTTTGGAGGCGTCCACGGGAGCGTTTTGCTGATGCGACGGTGCGCGAGCATGACCGCCTTGATGGTGGATCTGTCATGATGTGGGGTGGCTTCGCATTAAACTTCAGAACACCCCTGCTCCAAATTCATGGCAACTTAAACGGTATTGGCTACAGGGATGACGTCCTACAACCTAGGGTTCTCCCAGCTCTGCGGGCCATTGGGGAAGGTGCCATACTACAGGACGATAATGCCACACCCCACCGAGCGCGTATCGTCAATGACTTCCTGCAGCAACAGCACGTCATAAGCATGGATTCGCCGGCTCGATCACCCGATTTGAACCCCATAGAACATCTGTGGGATGTCTTGGGTCGACAGACACGGGCAAATCTCCCTCCAGGAGCTAACCTTGAAGTTCTGGCCCAAGTTCTCCAGCAAGAGCGGTTGGCCATCCCAGCAAACATCCTCCAATACCTGATACGGTCCATGAGACAACGATGCCAAGACTGCATTTATGCAAACGGTGGCCACACCCGATACTGACTCTATAGAATTTTGGTTTCTAAAGTTTTGATTTTGTAAATGAGGGGTATGTCCAGTTAAATTGAATTTACTCGAATTTTAAGCAACTGATGTCTAAAATCTTTTTTGTTATTGATGTAGAAATGATTGCAATAAAATATGATGAATTAATAAATTGAATTCGTGTTTCTGATTTAAAGAAAGACCCATATGTCCAAGTGGCCCTTGTATTATTTTGAGTAGTATAGTTCATTAGTTAGTCATTGTTTATAGGGTCCAGCAGTCATCTATAATAGTTAGTTAGTCATATATAGTGTCCAGCAGACATCTATCATAGTTAGATAGTCATTGTTCATAGTGTCCAACAGACATCTATAATAGATAGTCATTGTTCATAGTGTCCAGCAGACATCTATAATAGTTAGTCATTGTTTATAGGATCCAGCAGACATCTATAATAGTTAGTCATTGTATATAGTGTCCAGCAGACATCAATAATAGTTAGTCATTGTTTATAGGATCCAGCAGACATCAATAATAGATAGTCATTGTATATAGTGTCCAGCAGACATCAATAATAGTTAGTCATTGTTTATAGGGTCCAACAGACATCTATAATAGTTAGTCATTGTTTATAGGGTCCTATCCTATCCTATCCTGTCCCATAACCCGAAGGTCGTAGGGGCACCACAGATGATCGCTTAACCAGCATACTCCATCTTTCTCTGTCCTCAGCAGCCCTCATGGCTTCGCTCAGTGTCAAACCAGTCCATTCTCGAATGTTGTCCTCCCACCTCTTTTTCGGTCTCCCCCTTCTTCTACCTCCTTGCACTGTGCCTTGCAGAATGGTCTTTGCAAGGCCTGATGATCTGGTGACGTGGCCATACCATCGGAGTTTCCGTTTCTTCACCACTGTGAGCAGGTCATCGTGTTGTCCAAATGCTTGTGTGATGGTCTGTCGGACTTCAGCGTTGGTGATGTGTTGGGTATAGGAAATGCACAGAAGTCTTCTGTAGCACCTCATCTCCATGCTTTGTATTCTTCGTTGGAGATCTGCTGTGAGGGTCCATGCTTCGCAAGCATATAGGAAGATGGAGATGACCAGAGAGCGCAGCAGTCTTACTTTGGAATGTAGACTGATGGTTCTGTCTTTCCAAATGGGCTTCAACCTTGTCAGGGCAGCAGTTGTTTGTGCGATCCTGGAGAGGACTTCCTGTCGAGACCCATTGTCTGACACAATGGCTCCTAAATATTTGAAGCTGTGCACTGTGTTGAGGGATTGGCCTTGTACTTTGATGTCCGTGTTGATGCCATTGGTGTTGTTGGTCATCATTTTGGTCTTCTCTGCACTTATTTCCATTCCATAAGCTCTGGAGGTGGTGTCAAGCCTCTGTACAAGCTGTTCAAGTTCTTGTTCCTCTCCAGCCAATCCATCAATATCATCCGCAAAACGAAGATTGGAGATTGCTCTGCCCCCTATGCTGACTGTGCCTTCGTGATCTGCAAGAGCATCTGACATGATGCGCTCTAGGAAGATGTTGAAGAGTGTTGGGGAGAGTAGGCATCCTTGACGCACACCGATTGTTGTTCTGAACCAGTTCCCGATGACGCTGTTATGGAGGACTGCACTAGTAGCCTTGTCATACAGGCTTTTGATGACTTCTATAATTTTAGGGCTGATGTTGTACACTTTCATGGTTGCCCATAGAGCTGCATGCCAGACTCGGTCAAATGCCTTCTTGAAGTCTATGAACACATGATATAGATGTTGTTGGTGCTGTAGGTATTTCTCACAGATTATTCTGAGGTTGAAAATCTGTTCAGTGGTACTTCGCCCTGCCATGAATCCTGCTTGTTCTTCAGCTATGATTTGTTCAGCTTGTGGTTTCAACCTGTTGAGTATTATTTTCAGGAGGACCTTGCTGGGATGGCTGATGAGGCTGATGGTGCGGTAATTTTCACACTCCAGAAGGTTACCTTTTTTGGGAAGAATGATGACAAGCGACTGGGTCCATGGTGTAGGCCATTCCCCACTCTGCCAGATCTTGTTACAGATAATGGTGAGAGCATCAGTCATCGCTTCTCCTCCTGCTTGTAGCAGTTCCGCTGGTATGTTGTCCACTCCCGCTGACTTCCCTTTCTTCAGCGATTGCACTGCTGCCTCAACTTCTTCCCGGAGAATTGGGAGGATTTCTTCTTCTTCTCTGCTCTCGGGACATGCTAGAACTGATGGGTCTCCATTTGGTGTATGGTTGTAAAGGTCAGAGCAGTACTCTGTCCATCTGTCCAAGACTTCTTGTTCTTCTGTAAGGCAAATGCCAGACTTGCTTTGGATAGTGGAGACTTTGGGCTGTTTAACACTTGTCAGCCGCTTCACAGTCTGGTAGGCCTTCTTGCTGTTGTTCTTGTTCAGATTGTTCTCTATTTCCTATTGATCTTCTATCCAGTTCTCCTTTGCTGTGCGCATGCCTTTTCGGATGTCATTGTTGATTTTTCGGTAGACATCAGCTCCCTGTGAGGTGTTCTTTTTCTTTTTTAACTCTCTTCGTTTATCACACAGATCCAAAAGTTCAGGTGTGATCCACGGCTTCTTCTTTGGTCGGTGCTTGCCAAGGATCTCAGTGGCGGCATCTGTTACAGCTGAGTTGAAGGTATTGGTCATGGTGTTGACATCTACTTCGCCTGCCCCCAAAATAAGCAGTGGTGCAAATTTCCCTCCAATTGTGGCCTGAAATATTTTTGCCACCTCCGGGTCTTGCAGTTTGTCCAGGTCGAACTTCAGCCTAGTGCACTTTGCTGTATTTACTCTCTTCAAATGGAGCCGGAAAGACATCATCACGAGATCGTGGTCACTTCCAATGTCTGCTCCTGGAAAAGTGCGTGTCCTGCCAATGTTGATGCTTGATCTGAAGCGTTTCTTGACCATGATGTAGTCGATCTGGTTGTGATGTTCCCCGCCGGGACTGTGCCATGTCCATCGTCTGGATTTTTTGTGTTAGTCATTGTTTATAGGGTCCAGCAGACATCTATCATAGTTAGTCATTGTTTATAGGGTCCAGTAGACATCAATAATAGTTAGTCATTGTTTATAGTGTCCAACAGACATCAATAATAGTTAGTCATTGTTTATAGGATCCAGCAGACATCTATAATAGTTAGTCATTGTTCATAGTGTCCAACAGACATCTATAATAGTTAGTCATTGTTTATAGTGTCCAGCAGACATCAATAATAGTTAGTTTGTCATTGTTTATAGTGTCCAGCAGACATCAATAATAGTTAGTTTGTCATTGTTCATAGTGTCCAACAGACATCTATAATAGTTAGTCATTGTTTATAGTGTCCAGTAGACATCAATAATAGTTAGTCATTGTTTATAGGGTCCAGCAGACATCTATAATAGTTAGTCATTGTTTATAGGGTCCAGCAGACATCTATAATAGTTAGTCATTGTTTATAGGGTCCAGCAGACATCTATAATAGTTAGTCATTGTTTATAGGGTCCAGCACACATCTATAATAGTTAGTCATTGTTTATAGTGTCCAACAGACATCTATAATAGATAGTCATTGTTCATAGTGTCCAGCAGACATCTATAATAGTTAGTCATTGTTTATAGTGTCCATAAGACATCAATAATAGTTAGTTTGTCATTGTTTATAGGGTCCAGCAGACATCAATCATAGTTAGTCATTGTTTATAGGGTCCAGCAGACATCAATAATAGTTAGTCATTGTTTATTGGGTCCAGCACACATCAATAATAGTGATCTCTTTAAATGGCCGTGCCTTGAGCTCCACCGAGGAACAACACCCAGGGAAATTTCATAGTATAGTACATACAGATACAAAAGCACAATACGCACAGACGACAATAGTTAATAATTTGTAAAACAATTTAATCAATCTTGAAAAAGATGCCCTGGAGTATTTTGCGCTTTGTTCAGGAATCTTATATAGCCGTTTTCCACCTCAAGAGCTGCTCAAGGCGCTGGTAATATAGACACGCAGTATCCTAACCTGGGCCAATGTGATACTTCATAATTTTTACGAAAAAGATACCCTGGAGTATTTTGCACTTTGTTCAGGAGTCAGACCCTTGGGTTCAGGAAATACCAGTTTGATGCCAGTCTCCAGCAAAATCTGGTTGAACCTGCACAACAAACTCTTACAGTTAATGATACAAGAATTCGGTTTAAACATAAATTTATTCAACAAACCAGATAATAATGGAAGGCAAAATATCAGGGTGCACAGAAATACAAGACTTAAAAGAGTACTACCCAAGGATTTAAACAGCGCGCTTCTCACTGTATATTGCCATTCATAGCTAATAATAATAATAATAATGTGTTTGGACAATAAAAAAATCTTTAAAAATCTTTAAACTCGAGAAGCGATGATTAATGCCCCCACCATTATTGTTAACAACATCTGGCAGAGTGGGGAGTGGCCTACACCATGGACCCAGTCGCTTGTCATCACTTTTCCCAAAAAACGGTTAACTAGTACTTTCAGGAGTGTGAAAATTACCGCAAAATCAGCCTCATCAGCCACCCCAACAAACCCCAAAATGAACGAATCATAGCTGAAGAACAAGCAGGATTCAGGGCAGGGCAAAGTAACACTGAACAGATTTTTAACCTCAGAATAATCTGCGAGAAATACCTACAGCACCAACAACATCTATATTATGCGATTGTAGACTTCAAGAAAGCGTTTGACCGAGTCTGGCATGCAGCTCTGTACTGTGGGAAACCATGAGAATGTACAACATCAGCCCTAAAATTATTGAAGTCATCAATAGCCTGTATGACAAGGCTACCAGTGCAGTCCTCCACAACAAAACGGGTTCAGAACAACAATCGGTGTGCGTCAAGGATGCCTACTCTCTCCAAAACTCTTCAACCTTTTCCTAGTGCGCATCATGTCAGATGCTCTTGCAGATCATGAAGGCACAGTCGGCATATGAGGTAGAGCAATCTCCAACCTTCGTTTTGCGGATGACATTGATGGATTGGCTGGAGCGGAACAAGAACTTGAACAGCTGGCACAGAGGCTTGACACCACCTCCAGAGCCTATGGAATGGAAATAAGTGCAAAGAAGTTCAAAATCATGACCAACAACACCAATTGCATCAACACGGACATCAAAGTCCAAGGCCAATCCCTCAACACAGTGCATAGCTTCAAATATTTAGGAGCCATTGTATCAAACAATGGGTCCCGACAGGAAGTCATCCACATGATCGCACAAACAACTGCTGCCCTAACAAGGTTGAAACCCATTTGGAAAGACAGGACCATCATTCTACATTCCAAAGTAAGACTGCTGCGCTCCCTTGTCATCTCCATCTTCTTATATGCTTGCGAAGCATGGACCCTCACAGCAGATCTCCAACGAAGAATACAAAGCATGGAGATGAGGTGCTACAGAAGACTTCTGGGCATTTCCTATACCCAGCACATCACCAACAGAATCCACCAGACCATCACACAGGCCATTGGACAACACGATGACCTGCTAACAGTGATGAAGAAACGGAAATTCCGATGGTATGGCCACGTCACCAGAACATCAGGCCTTGCAAAGACCATGCTGCAAGGCACGGTGCAAGGAGGCAGCCTTTGCTATCAAGTTCTACGGCCTGTCGTCACTACGTTTATATGTAAGTATAACCATGTAACCATTATTAGGAGTCTACCGCTGACCTGAGTGTGCACAATACTGTCATGACTCACAACCACTTCCAGCTATAAACTAGTTTTGTGCTGCTTGTAATCTAATTTTTAACTTTTATTCTGTTCTTCGGATATATCTGTTAGACCTTGTAGCCACTGCGATAATCTTGCACATAAATCTATAGTGTGTATAGTATCTCTTACTGTTTTACTCATCATGACCTATCTGTGTTTAAGTGCATGTTATATGATTGTATTATATGCTGTATGTCAGCGGCACTGTGTGTTTAACGACAGACAGGATCTTGCGTAACACGTACCTTGACCTGCGATACTTTTGTTTTCCAGTAAAACGCTTCTTCTTCAAATGATCCCATTCTATCTTCAGTTACACAGTTTCTAAAAGTCCAAACGTCGCACAGAACCGCCTCTTCTGTTTTAAATCGAATACAGTACTACACGTGTGTGTGTCTCGGTCTGAGCGACCTTTGGCCTTAACCCTTCGACCTCAACCTGTGCATGCTGTTTTCGCGGTGACTCAGGGATGTAGTTCTGTTTTGTCGTGCTGCAGTGTCGCTGGGGCTGAGTATGTGTGTGTGCGTGTAGGGGTGTGGGGTGGGGGTGTTTACACGTGTATGTGTGTGTGTGTGTTTTCAGAGACATATTTCTTGTATCTTAACTTGGCAGTAACATTATTTGACTTGACTTGATCGGTTCGCTCATTCTCTCAGCCAAAACTACTAACTCATAGTGTCGAAAACCATCGAAAGAATGGCTTGTGCAAGAAAGTCTTCTCTCATTGTGGTCCTAAGCTCTGGAACACTCTCCCACAAGAACTGAGACATTGTTTGATTGATTGATTGTTGCTTTAGGTCCAGCGGACTCTTCCGAGCCAAATCAGGACCGGACAACCCCCAATCCGCATAAAAGATCTGCCGAAACAACCCTAGTGGGAAAATTGAAGGCCCTCCACCGACCAGTCACTTTACAATAAAGACATCCCACGCAGGGGACGGCTGAGGCTTTATCCCAACTACTCGAACCCCCGGTTACAAAAACAAAATAGAATACAAACATCATTATAAATCATCAACAAAACACATACATATAAAATGCCTATAGTGCTAAATAATACAATCATAGGAAGCCCTAGTGACCACCCGGCAGAAAGTGTCCAACACTCCCAAGCTGATCCAACAGACCTCATACACAAACAAGGAGTCTTGTCCAGGAAGAGTTTTCCAGAAAAAAGGTAGGTCATTGATCTAGCGAAGAAGAAGATAGTATAGCAGAGTGAAAGGACAGAGCAGGAATGGGAAAGAGTAAATGAGGAAGACAGCGACAGTGGGAATTTAAAGCACTAGATTTTCATAAAGTGGGGATACTATTTATACTGAAAACCCCCGGCACTCCAACGGGGGTACTGTTGCCGCAGTGAATCTGTCTTGCCTACAAAGGCAAGACAGGTTTTCAACTGGGGCTTTCACTTTCCCTTTATAGGTTTGAACAATCTACAGTGGCAAGATTGCTCATGACCCCAAGGGGTAGAACTGAGACAAAGCAGATTGTTTCAGAAAGAGCTTGAAGACGCATCTCTTCAGCTGAATTAGCGAACACTTGTCTTTTTCGCCTTGCGCGCACCTCTCTCTCTCTCTCTCTCTCTCTCTCTCTCTCTCGCTCTCGCTCTCTCTCTCTCTCTCTCTCTCTCTCTCTCTCTCTCTCTCTCTCTCTTCTCTTCTCTTCTATTTTCTTCCCAAGCACCCTGAACATGCTGTCTGCGTGAAGTTGTGCTCGTCACAAGTCTACATCTTCATCAACAACATCAACAACTCCATTAACACCAACACAATCAACAAAACCAGAATGGCAAAGGCCAAATGACTCACATGCTTCTTATGGAACTTGCAATATTTAACATAAAAACGAGCGCCCAGAAAAGAACCAAAAAAGAAATAAAACGGTGGCATTAAAACGAAAAGTAGTACAGACTTTATTCTTTCGATGATCTTGACCTTGACCTCCGGCTTCAAATACACTCATATACGATCAAATAAACTACAACAAAAGTATTATGCCAAAAAAACAGTGACCTTGGGATGACCTTGGCCTCAATGACTTTAACCTTGACGTAACCTCTGATGCTCAGTAATCAGGGTGGAGAACAACTGAATCAAGAAATCTCTGAAATCCGGCCGGGGTCCAGGGGCCAAGCCCCGGTATTCGCCCCCTGGAAGAAAATGAATTTAGGCAATTTTGAAAGTAATTTAGGGCCTCTCCTGAATTCAAAAAGCACAAAGTAAACATCAATAGAAACAACAACCAAACAAAAAAGAATGTTTTATGCACATGTCTTTCTAAAAAGTTAAGAATCTTGATTTGTACTGTAGGCCTAACAAAGTTTGAGGTCCACCACTGTTACACACAAACTCCACATTTCCAATTTTACTGGGCACACGTTTGTCTATTTTTTAGCTGTAAACAGGCAAGAATTTTTATAATTTTAGAGATATTTAGAGGTACTAGTAAAAACACCACATCTTAGGTATTATTACTATATTAGTGACTAGTGTATAGATTTAAATGAAATAAAATGCAAAATGAACAGAAATAAATTCTCTTTTGATTATCTACCTTTTTATACTTCTCTTGTCATGTCTTGTTTTTTATTACTCAATGTGTATATAAAAAAAAAGCTTTAAAAAGTCCAAACAAGCCCCCTCCTCTTCTTCACTTTCGCCAGTCTGAAAGATCATATGCATGCACACTACTGACACTAATTGTCTAATGTCAGTACCGATCTCTTCCTCCGACTCCCAAGTCCATTTCTCTCACTTTAATGTCTAATAAATGGAAGCCTGTAAACTCCCCTTCATCAGTCGAAGAATCCAAACCATCCATTTTAGACACACACACAAGATAATTTGGAAAAAAAAATCGAAAAAACGAATGCATTTCACAACATAATAAACCGGAAGTCAATTGCCGGAAGTCTCGCAATCTTTCAAACAACGCGAGAATATAACCACATGGTTGATAGGGACGCTTTTGGACGTTTTGCCTGTTTAGAACTTCGGCCGCTTTTGGCCGCTATGCCCAATAAAGGGTAGTCCCTCAGCTTCTCACACTCGGAACTCAATATTTTTTTCTCGGAAATGCAAATGCCTTCCGCGGAAATCCGCGGATTCGCGGAGAGTTCTCCACCTTGTCAGTTATGATGAAATAATATTGTTAGTCCGCTGGACCTAAAGCAATAATTTTGTATTGTATTGTATTGTATTGTAATAATATTGTTACGCATGCGAGTCAAACAGGACTACTTACAGGTACCAGGCTTGGAAAATGACCTTTTTTCTGTGCGCTACATATGATCTGATCTCCTCATCCAGCTCGCGACTCCTGATCAGCAAGCGAGTTCTTTTCTTCTTGTACCAGCACTGCCACTTCAGGTACAGCAACGTGTCTCCGTGCCTCTTCACCAAGTACTCGTTGCACATGTCTGCACACAGGAAGGCATGCAGGAAGGAGGCAAAGAAGGAAGAAAAGGAAAAAAACAGTCAGGAAGGAAGAACCTCAGGAGCACGTACCAGCACCGACACCTCTAATACAGGATGATCACAAAGACAACAACAACAACAAATAAAATAAAGAGAACATAAATTAAAAAAAAATTAATGGAAGAAACAAACAATCAAGAAAGAGGGAGGGGGGGGGAGAGAAAAGTCAGCAGCAAGAAAAGAAGCAAGCAGAAGAGCAAAGCCCATTATGTACCTTATGGAATGTGCAATATTCTACATTAAAATGAGTGCCCACAATAAAGGAAACAGAACGGTGGCATTAAACTGCAAAGTACATGTCATTCAGACTGATTTTGCGATGATCTTAACCTTAAAATGACCTTGGCCTCCGGCTACAAATGGACACTCATGTAGGATCAAATAAACTATTGCACGAGTTGTATTAAGGAATGTAAGCCATAACTAGAAGGGCAAAGCCCACATGACTAGCATGCACTTTATGGAACTTGCTATAATGAACATGCAAATGAGTGCCCCCCAAAATACACCCAAATAAACAATGACATCCAAAACATAGAAGGGCAAAGCCAATATGACTCACATGCTTCTTACAGAACCCGCAATGTTGAACATGACTCACATGCTCCTTACAGAACCCGCAATGTTTAACATGAAAATGACAATGACTTTATTCATCTATGAAATTTACATAGAAATTTGCCTTTCGGCTGCACAAAAAAATCACAAAACAGAACTGTTTGAAAAATTAACACACACACGCGCACACACAATCTCCACAAAAAAATCATATACACCCGCAATGCACACACTAACAAAAATCACACACACACACACACACACACACACACACAGTCTCTCTCTCTCTCTCTCTCTCTCTCTCTCTCTTTCTTTTCTCTCTCTCACACGCACATAGGCAGGCAGGCAAAAATCTGTCTGACTAGCTAAATTTAACAGACTGAATGACTGACTGACTGACTGACTGACTGACTGAGCGTCCAAAAAGACTTTGATCTTTCTATGTTCTTGACCTTGAGATAATCTGGACCTCCGGCTCCAAATACCTTATTGTTTTATCAAACAAACTACAGCAAATGTTGTTTTATGCCCCCCCCCTCCCCCCCAAAAAAAAAACCCACACACGATGACATTGAGATAACCTTGACCTTCATTGACCTTGACCTTGGGATGACCTTGACCCTCACGTGATCTCTCATGCATGTCTGATCAAATAACCCAATTTATGTTTTTGCAAGGATTAAAATGACCTTGATCTTCGAGATCAACGCAAAAGCTGAAAATATATAAAAGATCAATCTATCTTCTCTAAATACAACAAATTTGGACTTAATATCTCTCATAGTTTATGGTTAAAATCACTTCAAAATACCTATGCAAACCGACTTTGGAAGATCCAGTCACCTTGATCTTGGAGTGAGGTTGACCTAATTTGCAAAGTATGTGTGTCTCATAGATATCTACTGTATCATGCATCAAAGCATCATAAGTTCAATTTTAATCAACTATAAAAAAATGAAATTAGGTGAAAAATTGTCTTTAAAAAAAAAGTCAATTCAATTCAATTCAAGATTTATTCGCCAAGTGACATACATACAGTTATAGTATAAATGACACAAAGAATGCTTTAGATCAGCGGCATGCATGCACAAGATACATAAAAAAACAAGTAAAGCATAGATCTAGTGCGACCTATGTAACCATCAGTATAGACTAGACAGCAGACCCACGCCTGCCTAGAACACTCATGTAGTACCTAGAAATACAGACATCAACAGACACAACCGATTTACAGATAACAAAACAGGTGCATGATTTCAACGTACATCATCAGACACAGCAGATATACAGATGACCAAAATAGATTCGCACGCACAAGCACCCTCCCGCAATTCATGACTAATAAGACTATACAAGTGCACACAATAAGGAGCAGCCTAAATAATTCTTCTATTTGATTTGTGTGTGTCTGATAGACCACGGGAAGAAGCCATTTCCTAACATTTGATTACCCTGTGACCTTAACCTTGAAGTGAAGTCATTCATTCACTGATCATTTATGGGGTCTCTGGAGTACACTCGATGTTACCAAGTTTGGTTGTGGTAGCTGAAATAGGGTCTGAATACTTAGCCACTTTAAAGTTTTTGCATAGACAGACGGCGGGCGGCGGACAGGCGGAGGGACGGACTTTTTTTTCTATTTCATTTTTGGACTATTTAGGACTCACCTCACACACATTTGCAAAAATCTGTAAAATTTTTATTTGGAGTACATAGATTGACATTGCTATGCATGTTAGTCAACAAAGTAAGTAATGAAGACTTTGATCTTTCGATGCTCTAGACCTTAAGATGACCTTGAACTCCAGCTCCAAATACTCTCATATACCAAAAGTTGTATTATACAAACAAAAAAGAACAGTGACTTTGGGATGACTTGATCTTTAGTGACCTTCACCTTGACCTTGGATTATCTTGACCTTCTCCCAGTCACACAATAGCGATTCATCTCATCCTCACTTCCATCTTCATCACCTCTCTCACGTTATAATACATTATCTCTCTTCACAATTATCTCTATAATACAAATGCTATAATACAAACACGCTTCCCTCATATTCATCACCTTCATCACCCCTCTCCAACACAGTATATTGTCTCCCTTCCTTCACATTCATCACCTCTCTCTCTCTCTCTCTCTCTCTCTCTCTCTCTCTCTCTCTCTCTCTCTCTAACATGCAATCTTCATTGTCACCCTTTGACCCACTTTGGCAACAACAGCAACGACATTATTTATATACATATTTAACCAGAAAATCACATGAAAATCATATAAAATCAATAAACTACTATTTATCACAATACATCCCTTTCCCCCTCATTCACCATCATTCATTCACGTACGCAGACTCGGAGTACACTGCCACTAAGGAAATGAATTGCAGGATTTACACTCACCTTTTGGTCCTCTGCTTGTGGCACACAGATTACATTACATTACATTATTATTGCTTTAGATCCAGCGGACTCTTCCGAGCCAAATCAGGACCAGACAACCCCTGATCCGCATAAAAGATCTGCTGAAACAACCCTAGTGGTAAAACCGAAAGCTCTCCACCAGCCAGTCACTTTACAATAAAGACATCCCACGCAGGTGACGACTGAGGCTTCACCCCAACTTATCGAACCCCTGTTTACAAAAACAAAATAGAATACAAACATCATTATAAATTATCAACAAAACACATACATATAAAATGCCTACATTGCTAAATAATAACATCATAGGAAGCCCTAGTGACCACCTGGCAGAAAGCGTCCAATATTCCCAAGCTGATCCAACAGACCTCATACACAAATAAGGAGTCTTGTCCTGGAAGAGTTTTTAAGAAAAAAGGTAGGAGACTGGTCTAGCGAAGAAGACGATAGTATAGCAGATTGATAGAACAGAGCAGGAATGAGAAAGAGCAAATGAGAAAGACAGCGACAGTGGGAATTTAAAGCACTAAATTTCCAGAAAGTGGGGATACTATTTATACTGAAACCCCCGGCACCCCAATGGGGGGGGCACACAGATACACGTACACTGCACGACACAACACTATGCAACACACCACAGCACAGCGCAGTACAATACACACTTGTTGTTAGATAGTTGAGAGTTCAAGTTCGTTTCCTGGCTAATGCTTAGCTATGCATTGGAACATCTCAATACTTGCGAAGTACTTGAGCATTGGCAGGTGCCCAATCGAGGGCCACACAGCTTTAAGACAGAGCTCTACACCTATACTTCTCAATAGATGGCAGCTACAGTCCTCCCACTACAGACTTTTTGACATCCTTGTCCCGACGAGGGTTCAAGGCCTTGGGTGGTTCGAAACACAACGAACAAATACCCTTACAGAAGACGTACTCTAACCTGACATACAGTCACAACGTTACTTCTGTCAAAAAGACCGACTGCTTGCAAAAGCAACCAAAATGACTCTGCTAACTAAATCACATACCAGCACACAGGACAACATCGAGTCGAGCTCAGTAACCCAGTTTCCTCATTCATGCATTTTGCTCCTGGCGTTAATCACGTGAAACCCATACTTACTTATCTTTCATATGCAGTAATAGAAACTGCCGAATCGACTATGTACACTGTATCGCTAGAGATGTGCAACTCTGCACAATATATACTATCTCTAGTACGTGCTGAAAACTCGTTTCGTCACAGTGGCCTTTCCACTTAACAGCTTAAGGAGTGTCACGTCCCAGCTGTCTCAACAGAGGTTCGACATGTGTGCTCTTTCACACGAGAAAAAAGACCCAACACCTAAATAAACTCTAAAAGACAAGACCAGAAGTAACAAGACAATTTCTTTATTTCACTCACACACTCACACTCAAAATTAACTCCCTTTATCCCACTTCCCAACCTACCAACCCTCAATCCCACTAATATAACCCCAAACTAACACATAAACAATTCGCTCAAAATAATAATGATAATTAAATCAAAAATGAAAAATGACTAACTACAAAATGTACAAAAGATTTATAATAATTACGTCTGGATCAGCTTACTGACAACAAGGTAAATAATTGTAAGCAAATGCTTTAAATCTTTATAAATATTCAAACCTTGCTTCACTTAAACTTCAAAACAGGTATTACGAGTCTTTTATATTATATAAAATGAATCGAGAAAATTTATATTTTATATAAAATAGAATTTGTAAGAAAATAATCTAAATCATTAACTAGTAAATATCTGGCGAATTAATTCCCCCAGACAAAACTATACAATCACGAACGAACGAAAAACGATGCTTAACGTCCTATTGCATGAGCGTTAAGGACAATAAAATTGGGCTGAAAAGCCCTCATCATACATATTTACCAGACCATTTGGTCTGGCTCTGTTAATATACAATCACAGGGCTACTTAAACAGGTAGGTAATATTATGCAGGCAATGTTTATTATTTAATTTAAATTAAATATGTTCCAATCCACTGAAATTTCCAAGTTAGCACATGTAAATAAGTATTTCTTTCATAAATGGTTCCTTAACAGACATAGTTATTTGTTGTGTGAATGCAGGGTGCGTGTGTGTGTTGTGTGAACAGTTATAAACAGCTTAATATAGAAAGTGCAGCTTTTTCCTCGAAACAAGAACCTTAACCTAAGGTTGACCAAAGGAAAAGGCGTTGGTTCAGCACGCTCCACACACACGTGGCCCAGCTGGAAGGTGGAACCCTCAACCCTGAGTCTGGTTTTGGTTATTGGTTTTGGTACATCTGCAGCAATACATACAAAATACGCAACCATTAATAATTATATTACAATATATTGCACAAGCATTCCGCTGACGGAATGGTTGTCTCCCTTTCACTATTCTTACTCATACTCCCTGTCACAACTTCCGCCGTTGCACACATGCATTCCCATTCATCTCTTTTCTGTCATCCCTTCGCTACACAACAGCGAATTCCCTTATATTAATTTATACTTATTTAATTTATAATACATTTTAGAAAATTCTCTCTCTCTCTCTAGGTATTTATGCAGCAAATAATATGAAACATAAAATAGAATTAAGAAAAACATAATTAACTATCCATTCACACTGCACGCATAACCCAAACCCCCGAACGATATGGCCAACTGAGAAATTGAGACAAGCAACTTACGATTACCAGTGGAGATCCTCCGGCCTGTTGACAGAGACACACATATGACGAGACAAACACACAGGCACAGATGGTTAGGCAAGGTGATACCCAGGCAGAAGAAATCCTAGACGGAGTCACAGGTCACCCGACGTTACACGTAGATAACTCGGATTTCACCGAGAATACACAGCAGGTATTCAAAACGGCTTAGGGTAATTCCAGTTACTCAAACACTTCCAAAGTGTTCCCAAAATAATCCTCCTCTTCCGATAACTAGGCTCTTTTCGTTGACAGTCTGATCAGTACGACCCACAGACAAAGTCACTATCTGGCACCTTGACACAACTCAGATCCGTCGATTCTGGCTACATAAGCGATATGCAAAAATTTCTGCCCCTCTCAAAAATACAGTGCAAGGGGTTTTAGACGATTAGCCTAGAATGTTCTAGAACATACTCATTTTAATTATAACTCGTTTCCTGCACCGTTCGCGATTAGAGCACGCATTCCACACATAGGAAATCGCATGGCAGCAATCAATCTTCCCAATAATAAAATAGCCCACTAATGCTTTCTAACAATAGTGCGTTCTGCACGGGCGCAATTCATTCGCTACTTCTATTAATTATAAACTTAATTAATTTTATTCTGATGCTCTCCCCTTACTACCGTAACTTTTAACCTCTATGTACAGGCTGATGATTAAACTATAACTATATATAACACGACTGCAAACTGCGTAGCGTGACAAGGAGATTTGCGTGGTATATCTTGGAATGCTGGCCGACCTTCCCATCACGGTCTCCACTTCGTATGGGCCTTTCCACAGCATCAGGAACGTATTGTGATCGGTATGTAGCAGCACAAGCACGGTGTTGCCAGGTTTGAATTTCCTTTTTACAGCTCTACGATCTTAATAGTGCTTTCCACAGTCCTGGGACTTCTCCACGTTTTCTTTGGCTGTCTTGAGAGTCTGCTCCAGCTTCTCCCGTAGTGCCAAACACGTACTGGCAGCTGTTCTTCCCATCTAGGATGTCTACATCTTTCGTCCACAGTTCTTTCAGGATGTGCATCGGCCTTCGGATGGTTCTTCCGCATAACAGCTCAAACGGAGAAAAGCCGGTGGACTCCTGCGGTTATTTTTTGTAGGCGAACATTAAGGCGTTGATGTAGCGATGCCATTGTCTGGGCTGCTCCCTGCACAGTTTCTGCAGGATGGAATTTAGCGTAGCATTGAACTTCTCGACGAGCCTGTTGTACATTGGGTGGTAGGGTGTCGTAGTCAAATGCCGGATGCTCAGCAGTCTGTTGACCTCCTTAATGCAGTCAGAGACGAACTGGGTCCCGAGGTCTGTGAGGATTTCCTCAGGCACTCCAAGCCTGCTGAACATGTCCAGCAGCGCCCCTACCACAGCTTCAGTGTCAATCTGTGTCACATCCACTGCCTTAACAGTGGGCACAGCAGTGTGTGCTAACCACAGGAGAAACAATCATCCCAAATATCGAACGCGTAAAACACCAGATGGAACAATGACAA
Organism: Oncomelania hupensis; assembly: GCA_036898135.1. Classification (NCBI taxonomy): domain Eukaryota; kingdom Metazoa; phylum Mollusca; class Gastropoda; order Littorinimorpha; family Pomatiopsidae; genus Oncomelania; species Oncomelania hupensis. Next base: position 808,147 of record CM072512.1, read on the forward strand.
CAATTGTATTGACACACACAGCACTAATCTAAATGTTTATATACTATTTAACTCACCCGTGTACCCACAATGACACTGAACTATAATACATTTTATATACTATTTAACTCACTCCTGTACTCACAATCACACTGAACTATAATATATATTTATATGCTATTTAACTCACTCCTGTACCCACAATCACACTGAACTATAATGAAAAAACCCACTAGTAAACAAACAATAATAAGAAATGATTGAGATACTAATTTTCTTTACAGTCTTTTTTGCTACAGACTATACGAGATCACAAGTGGCTGTACAATAATAAATTACTTCAGTAACTTGTACGAAGTATTAACAACGCACAAACGTTTAACAACATTGTAACAGTAATATAGTATTTCTCAGTAGCTACACACTATACAGGATTCTTGACTATAGAAAATGCCACCCCAAATCTCCAACTAAGTAGATATAATTTCTTGGAAAATATAATAAAGTTGTTTTATTTTATCTTATCTATCGATACATGTGGCTTTATACAATCGGCAACTGACATTCTTTGAAGTTAATTTTCTTGGGCAATTTTATAAACAACTTTTCCTTTATGGGTTTTCTAAGTTAGTGTTGGTGGATGGCAGTCAGCGACCCGCGTGGTTCCCCCAGGTGCTTAGGTCAGTTGTAACGCCAGGTTGTTCACATAGGCTCCCGGTGGTTTCGGTCAAAGCCAGCCACGTCACACTCCAAGGAGTTTCTTTTATTCTGAATTCTCTATTCCTATAAACTTATTCTTAACTGATTTGAAGACACCGCTAAAAATAATGTAGTCTATTCTTTCTGTTAATTCTTAACTGATTTGGAGACGCCGCTAAAAATAATGTAGTCTATTCTTTCTGTTAATTCTTTCTGTTAATTCTCAACCTATCCGCTCAATTTCACCTTCCAAAATCACCCACACGTCAACTTACTGCAGCCTAGTACTGTCTAACTCCATAGACCACTCAGCCAAGCACATTGATTGCTGCGCTTATTTGATCCTGTCACCGTTACCTCTGACACCAACATCATGCTCTTTTAACCTGCTGCTAAAGCGGCAACAGACAGCGTGGAGCACTATCATCAAAGTCACAATACAAAGACAAGTGGATGCAAGGTCGCGAGGTTTTCGCAATACCCCTTGCTAATGCACAAAGTACTAGTGTGTATGTGGGTGTTGAAAAATCGCAACAGTCATTGCATGAAAATGCATAATAATAATAATAATAATAATAATAATAATAATAATAATAATAATAATAATAATGGCCTCGTGGCGCAGTGGATAAGTCGCCGGTTTCCTATGCCGAAGGTCGTGGGTTCGATTCCCGCAAGGGGCGAACGTATGTGACTTAGGTACGAGACTATTGAGGTCACCGAGGTTTTTTTTCCTGGCACTCCGGTTTCCTCCATCCCTTCAATAATGGTACTGGACGCAGTCAATATAAAAATTTCAAAATTAAAAATTCGATTTTCATTCCGTCTTCCAATAGCGATCTCTCTGCCTTTACACCACCTGTTTGAGTGATGGATGTGTATTTGTTGTGTGTGTGTGAGGTGGATGAGACAGGTGAGCGTGTATGTTGGTACAGATCGCCGCGCTTTGAGCCTGATTTGGGGAAAGGCGCGTATATAGCATTTAGTATTACTACTACTACTACTACTACTACTACTAATAATAATAATGATTGATAGATATATATATAGAGTAAGACAGACAGATAAACAGACAGGCAGACAGAGAGACAGACAGAGAGAGCTAGAGACAGAGGGAGAGATAGATAGGTAGATAGATAAACAGACAGAGAGACAGATAAATAGATAGATAGACATATAGAGAGACAGACAGACAGATAGATAGATAGATAGGTAGATAGGTCAATAAAAGCAACTTCTTACTGTCGATTTCTCTGATTCTGCAATGGAGACGTAACATGACAGCCATGATCTTTAGTCGACCGTTTAAAACTTCTTTTACAGCCTGGATTGCCGCTCTGCCAGCCTAAAACACACAATCAGTCCATTAAATTATTATTATTTATCTTCTTATTTATTGTTCCCTCCAACCACACGCCACCACTTCCCTTAGCCCCACACAACGGAGAAAGCCTTGCTGTAAGAGAGGTGTACAAACCCAGTACTTCACTGTCTCTGTGAACACATCTCACACTGGTCCACAAACCTACTTATAAATAGGCCTCCAATTAGATAACAGAATAGAAGGGAAGTGAAGACAAGAGATCGACGGACAGACAGACAGACGGACATTTGTTTTAAGTATCATTTTGGGGCTATTTAGGAATCATTTTGCGCCGATTTAAAAATATATGGGATTTTTTTGTGGGGGTGGAGGTCGGGAGGGGGATTGTACACAGATTCTGTTACGTTGAAACGCGAACGAAAGTATGTCGGAAGCGCGCACGATAGATCTAATCGTTTCGTTTTGCAAAGTATTCAACAATGGAGTTTATTTACCTTTGGTTTGAGTGTAACATTTTGGGGGCCAAGCCGGGATTCACGCCATAGCCAAGGGTTCAACTGCTACAACAAGCGAGTCAACGTTACGAGAGGCAGTCATCGAGGGTAGTTGCCAACGAGTTGCGTCGAGAGGGGCCAACACACTGGGACTACATCACCGATAGGTTCGGGTTGACTGCAAGGGCGTGTAGTCGCTGAAGAGTTGCTTCGTGAGCGAACAACAAATCGGGACTACGTGGCTGCCGTAAGACTACGTTGAGGGACAGTCTCGGAGCTACATCGCCAGTGTTACAGAGAGCGACGAGCGGACGTCGCTTCTACTTCAGCACAGGAGCGTATACATCAACACCAGCGTGGTGCAGCGTCGCATACGACGAGGACAGCGGGGCCTGCGTCAGCGAAGGCGACTAGTGACAAGCATCAGCGCAACTGCAGAAAGCGTGCTGTTCTAGAACAGTCTAGAAAGGTACAGCACAGTCAAGAACTTTCCAGTCAAGAACTTTCTAGAAAAAGCACTTTCTAGAAAAAGAACTTTCCAGGAAAGAACTTTCCAGAAGCATCAAGATGGCTGACTTTTGGCAGAAAGGGATTCAACTGAATCTAAAAGGGAAACAGTTGACGGAGTACGTCAAGTCCCAGGAGAGAATACAAGAACGAGAATTAGAAGAGCAGCGTCGCCGTGAAGAACGAGAATTAGAAGAGCAGCGTCGCCGTGAAGAAAGAGAATTAGAATTGAAGCGTCTGGAAATTGAACAGCAGCGGCAAGAAAGAGAAGAGCAGCGTAAAGAAAGAGAAGATGAGCGCAGGCGTGAGGAAAGAGAAGCTGATCGGCAGTTCCAACTAGAGTTGGCGCGCATCCAGCAACAGCAGCATGCGCCACAAGTTATCAGTGACAACACGGCTCCAAAATTGCCAGCTTTCGTCGACGGGAAGGACCAGATTGACAGCTATCTGGCGAGATTCGAAAGTTCGCCGAAAGCTCCAACTGGCAACCTCGAGACTGGGCGATTCGACTAAGTGCACTTCTGACAGGGCAAGCGCTCGAAGTTTACACCAGACTGTCGAATGATGACGCCAAAAACTACGACGTCTTGAAAGAGGCCCTATTACAGTGCTACAACTTTACAGAGAAGGGCTACCGTAAACGCTTCCGTGAATGCCGGCCTAAGTCAGACGAGACGCCAAAGCAGTTTGTGGAGCGCCTGTCGTCATATCTACACAAGTGGGTGGAGTTATCAGGCGAAAGGAAGTCTTACGACAGTCTCCATGACCTGATCGTGAAGGAACAATTTCTCAATGCCTGTCACAAGGACCTAGCGACCCACTTAGAAGAACAAAAGCTGCAGACGCTTAAAGATGTGACTGAGGCTGCTGAAAGATATCTCATCGCTCATGGGAAGACCCTGGGGCCACCCAGCGCGACGAAACATTTTCAGAAGACTGGAAACCATGTGAACCAGATCCAGGGGAGCCAGACGAGCCAGAGACAGACAGACTCCACGCCTCCTCCCAGGGAAGGGCATTCAAGAGACTGTTTCACTTGTAACGCTATAGACCACAGAGCAGCTAACTGCCCTCAAAACAAAAGTAGCGGACAGCGGAGCAGTACGGACAACGCAGCGGCGGGCAACCGGCAGAGGCGGTTCTCCAATCAACGGCAAACCAGTAGATCTGACCATCAGGTGTGCGGCGGGAGCGTCATTCTTCCGAGTGAGACCGAGCGCACAGCTACCCCTGCGGACGTGCAAGAGTGCATGACCGATGGCCAACTTGTCCTTGCCAACGGAAAATCCATCCCCGTCGTCGCCAGCGCAGCTGTGACCGTCCAGAACATGCCTGTTTCAAAGGGACGCGTCGGAAATCATGAAGTGACTGTTTTAAGAGACTCTGGCTGCAATGGGGTCATGGTCAGAGAAGACCTAATCGCTAAAGAACAGTTCACTGGCGATTCAAAATGGACACTTATGGCCGACAGCAAATGTTTGAAAGCGCCAGTTGCGAAGATTCATGTCAACACCCCTTTCTACATAGGCGAAGTCGAAGCGGTTTGCCTGAAGAAGCCGCTGTATGATTTGATGATCGGGAATATCGACGGCGCGAGACGACCCGACGACCCCGATCCAGAGTGGAGTCCTGCCTCAACCCAACGCGTCGAAGTTGTGGAGGAGGATCCATTTCCGTTTCCCGATGGAGACCTTACAGAGCTGCTACGGGACAATGTGGCTACTCCGGCTCAGCCCTGCCGACCAGAGATCGTCGGTGCTGTTACTACCAGGGCCCAGGCCAAGAGAGACAAGACGTCTACGCCACTGAAGGTCGCCGACAACTCTAAAGCTGCCATCGTGGACAGAGATAAGCTGATCCAGCTCCAGGAAGCTGACAGTACTTTAAACAAGTACAGGAACCGCCAAGACCACGTGACAAAGGGCAGTGGCGCGGTCTATTTTGAGGTGAAGGCCAAGATCCTGTATCGAATCTTCCAGCACCCGAGGGTCAACGGAGGGAAACCACTACGTCAAGTATTGGTACCATTACCCCTAAGGCGCCAGGTGATGGAAGTAGCGCATGACTCAATCATGGGAGGTCACCTGGGCATCAAGAAGACGTCGGACAGAATCCAGGCGGTGTTCTACTGGCCAGGACTTCATGCGGACGTCAGCCGTTTCTGCCGATCATGTGACATTTGCCAGAAGACCATACCTCGAGGAAGGGTCCCGAAAGTGCCTATGCAGAGGATGCCTCTGATCGACCGACCTTTCAAGAGGGTGGCCTTAGACTTAATCGGCGAAATAAGACCTCCGAGTGAAGAAGGTCATCGATGGGTACTGACTTTAGTGGACTATGCGACTCGGTACCCAGAAGCAGTGCCACTGAAGAAGATTGACACTGAAACTGTAGCAGAGGCACTGGTGGACATGTTCAGTAGACTTGGAGTGCCTGAAGAAATTCTGACAGACCTCGGGACGCAGTTCGTTTCTGACTGCATGAAGGAGGTCAACAGACTGCTGAGCATCCGGCATTTGACTACGACACCCTACCATCCGATGTGCAACGGGCTTGTCGAAAAGTTCAATGCTACGTTGAAGTCCACCCTGAAGAAACTGTGCAGCGAGCAGCCCAGACAATGGCATCGTTACATCAACGCCTTACTGTTCGCCTACAGAGAAGTGCCGCAGGAGTCCACCGGCTTTTCTCCGTTCGAGCTGCTGTACGGAAGAACCATCCGAGGGCCGATGCACATCCTAAAAGAACTGTGGACGAAAGAAGTAGACACCCCAGAGGTGAAGAACAGCTACCAGTACGTGTTTGAGCTACGGGAGAAGCTGGAGCAGACTCTCGATATAGCCAGAGAAAACCTGAAGAAGTCCCAGGACTGTGGAAAGCACTACTATGACCGTAGGGCTGTGAACAGGAAGTTTAAACCTGGCAACAAAGTGCTGGTGCTGCTACATACTGACCACAATAAGTTGCTGATGCAGTGGAAAGGCCCGTACGAAGTGGAGACCGTGGTGGGGATCAACGACTATAAGGTGAAGGTCGGCCAGCATTCCAAGATATACCACGCCAACCTCCTTAAGCTGTACGTGGAGAGGCCGCCAGAGACTGTACATGCAGCAACAGCAGCTGAGATCGACAACAGCTTTGACAGCGAGGAACTGTTAGAACTGGGAGACTTCCACAGCAAAGAAGGCATCAATGATGTTAAGCTAGGACCGAGCTTGACGGAAGGTCAAAAGTTGGAGCTCAAGGACCTTATGGGCGAGTTTCCCCATAACTTCAATGATGTCCCAGGCTCTACGACTTTAGTCGAACATGAAGTCCACACCCAGACCTGGAAGGAGCATCTGCAGACCTTGAGGGAGCCGTTCCACCGTCCCGCAGAAGCCAACCTGACCGTGAGACCCAGCAAATGCATCCTGGGAGCTGACAACGTCGACTGCGTCGGACATCCGATGGAAGAAGGAGACAACGGAGGACGCACTGATTCCAGGGAAGCCCACGTGATCATCGTCTTTGACCCTGGGCCGATGACGACCGCAACTGACGAGGGCGTCGTTTCCTTGCGAATGAAAGAACATTGACTGTGTGGATGAACTAAGAATATTGGTAATGACAGACTTGAAAATGAAAAACGTTGACTGGGTAAATGATCTGTGAACATTGACAGTATCCAGAAAGATTTGCAGATGAGAAACATTGACTCTGTGTGAATGAACTGTTAACATTGACAGTATCCAGAAAGACTTGCAGATGAGAAACTTTGTGTGAATGAGCTGAGAACATTGACAGTGTTCAGACAGTCCGAAATAAGTTTTAATTCTGAACTTTGTTTGTGCATTACGTTTCAACGTTGTTGAAAGAAATTGGGTAAATTTCTTCTTGAGTGGGGGGTTTATGTTACGTTGAAACGCGAACGAAAGTATGTCGGAAGCGCGCACGATAGATCTAATCGTTTCGTTTTGCAAAGTATTCAATAATGGAGTTTATTTACCTTTGGTTTGAGTGTAACAGATTCACACTGCATACATGTGAGTCAATAAAATAAAATAAAATAAAATTAAATTAGAAGGGCAAAGCCCATATGATTCACATGATCCTTATGAAACTTGCAATATTTAACATAAAAATGATTGCCCATAAGAAAAAAAAGAAACTGTGGCATTAAAATGCAAATACCGACTTTGATCTTTTTATGCTCTTGACCTTGAGAAGACCTTGAGGTGGAGCTGCTTCCGGTCTGACAAGTCGAGGTGACAATTTTTCTCCTCTGTAAAATGTTCCAGTTTATTGACCTGACAAACTTCTCCTGTCCTAAAACCGACAAGTAAACCCCACAGCACCTTCCCGAACCCAACCAAACCTAAATCTTGTCAAATCAAGTATTCCTGTATAGCTTTTCGGCTGTCTACGACTTTGCTCCTGAATCTCCGGTCATAATGTCGGCTACAGGCGAGTGCTGGACATTCTTCTTATCCTATCCTATCCCGTAACTCGAAAATCGTTGGGGCACCACATATGATCGTTTAATCAGCGTACTTCATCTTTTTCTGTCCTCAGCAACCCTCATGGCTTCACTCAGTGTCAAGCCAGTCCATTCTCGAATGTTGTCCTTCCACATCTTTTTCTGTCTCTCTCTACTGCCTTGCACCGTGTTTTGCAGGATTGTCTTTGCAAGGCCTGATTCTCTGGTGACGTGGCTATACCATCGTAGTTTTTGCCTCTTCACCATTATGAGCATGTCATCGTGTTGTCCAATGGTTTGTGTCATGGTCTGTCGGACTCCGTCGTTGATAATATACTGTGTATAGGAAATACCAAGAAGTCTTCTGTAGCACCTCATCTCCATGTTTTGTATTCTTCGTTGTAGGTCTGCTGTGAGGGTCCATGTTTCGCAAGCATATAGGAAGATGAAGATGACAAGGGAGCGCAGCAGCCTTATCTTGGAGTGTAGACTGATGGTCCTGTCTGTCCAAATGGGCTTCAACATTGTGAGGGCAGCAGTTGTTTGTGCGATCCTGGAGAGCCCTACATTACACTACGCCAAAACTGTAAGTACAGACTCTTCTTCTTTGGCGGTGAATAATAGGAACTACTGTAATTCCAGTCCTGCATGACTGCAGCACCCACACCAGTATTTCAGTGGCTATAACACTGCTGATTCGAGCATCGTCTTAGATGATCACTTTTTAGTAAGCCACACCATGCATCTGAAGTCTTGTTACAGAGATAGATCATCATAACAACCATTGGGGCAGGGCTTGTTCCTGCAGTAACAGCCCTCTTCCAGACCTTGGACACAGGCACTCTACTCACTGAGGGGAAAACCGCCATCGTGTAGAAAACGTGAATTTTCCGGTTCTCAACAATAGTTCTATTTTTAGCATGTGAGTAATTGTATCAAAATAAATGTGTCTTATATTATTATTTTCATTGGCCGAAATTGTTGAACCAATGGAATAATGAATAACTGGCAGGTCAGGGCAATTGGAGTTCACTTGATTTGTGTGCTCCAAAGTATAGAGTCATTGTGTCAGGACAGGAAAAGAAAGATAAAGAAAGAAAAGAAGAAAAGAAGAAAAGATTGTTGTGAAAAGTGAAGAGGTAGAAAGCACTGAGAACTTATCAGGTTGTGTAGGTTCGGTGGGACTTTCTGAAAGCGGATGTATATTGTGCTGTAATGATTACAGCTGCCTACGGGAAGCTGATGTAAGCTTCAAACACCTGGACACACGGCGTTGTCTCGGCTAACGGGGACAAGGCGACGCGCGAGACATCGGAGGGGTCAGACATACTGCTTGTACCTCACCAAGACGCGTTTTCTTCCTCAGACAGATAGGGCAGGCGAGCCCATCTGCCTGTTTACAACGTCACTGCTCGTTCATCTGCCTGTCTACATCGTCACTGTTCGTCCAACTACCTGTCTACACGACTCTGTAGCTCGGCTTAGACTTCGTGGGCCCACGCTTCCTTGAGCACATCCTAGTCAGCTGAATCATGAGTTATGCTGAGACCCAGGAAATGTTATGCCCAGAACAGCATGGTTTCAGAAAGAAACACTCCTGCGAGTAACAGTTTCTCGGGTTATAGACAAGGCGTCAGAAATGGTCGAGAGAGGTTGTCAGACAGACTTCCTGGTCCTTGACTTCTCCAAGCCCTTCGACAAGGTGAGCCACTGCCTTCTCTTCCACAAGCTCAACCATCTTGGCATCTGAGGAAATGACACGAATGCTGACCAACAGCAAACTATCTGTGGTGGTGAACGTCGCAAGGTCTCCCACAGCTCCAGTACCACCAGCAAGGCCAACAAAACCCTTAGCTTTCTGAAACCACACTTCAACACTCCAAACACCAACCTACAACAGGCAGCCTACAAAACCCTTAGCTTTCTGAAACCAAACTTGAACACTCCAAACACTAACCTACAACAGGCAGCCTACAAAACCCTTAGCTTTCTGAAACCAAACTTGAACACTTCAAACACCAACCTACAACAGGCAGCCTACAAAACCCTTAGCTTTCTGAAACCAAACTTGAACACTTCAAACACCAACCTACAAAAGGCAGCCTACAAAACCCTTAGCTTTCTGAAACCAAACTTGAACACTTCAAACACCAACCTACAACAGGCAGCCAACAAAACCCTTAGCTTTCTGAAACCAAACTTGAACACTCCAAAAACCAACCTACAACAGGCAGCCTACAAAACCCTTAGCTTTCTGAAACCAAACTGGAACACTCCAAACACCAACCTACAACAGGCAGCCAACAAAACCCTTAGCTTTCTGAAACCAAACTTGAACACTCCAAACACCAACCTACAACAGGCAGCCTACAAAACCCTTAGCTTTCTGAAACCAAACTGGAACACTCCAAACACCAACCTACAACAGGCAGCCAACAAAACCCTTAGCTTTCTGAAACCAAACTTAAACACTTCAAACACCAACCTACAACAGGCAGCCAACAAAACCCTTAGCTTTCTGAAGCCAAACTTGAACACTCCAAACACCAACCTACAACAGGCAGCCAACAAAACCCTTAGCTTTCTGAAGCCAAACTTGAACACTCCAAACACCAACCTACAACAGGCAGCCTACAAACCCCTTAGCTTTCTGAAACCAAACTTGAACACTTCAAACACCAACCTACAACAGGCAGCCAACAAAACCCTTAGCTTTCTGAAACCAAACTTGAACACTCCAAACACCAACCTACAACAGGCAGCCTACAAAACCCTTAGCTTTCTGAAACCAAACTTGAACACTTCAAACACCAACCTACAATAGGCAGCCAACAAAACCCTTAGCTTTCTGAAACCAAACTGGAACACTCCAAACACCAACCTACAACAGGCAGCCTACAAAACCCTTAGCTTTCTGAAACCACACTTCAACACTCCAAACACCAACCTACAACAGGCAGCCAACAAAACCCTTAGCTTTCTGAAACCAAACTGGAACACTCCAAACACCAACCTACAACAGGCAGCCAACAAAACCCTTAGCTTTCTGAAACCAAACTTGAACACTCCAAACACCAACCTACAACAGGCAGCCAACAAAACCCTTAGCTTTCTGAAACCAAACTGGAACACTCCAAACACCAACCTACAACAGGCAGCCAACAAAACCCTTAGCTTTCTGAAACCAAACTTGAACACTCCAAACACCAACCTACAACAGGCAGCCAACACAACCCTTAGCTTTCTGAAACCAAACTTGAACGCTTCAAACACCAACCTACAACAGGCAGCCAACAAAACCTTTAGCTTTTTGAAACCAAACTTGAACACTCCAAACACCAACCTACAACAGGCAGCCTACAAAGCGATGGTTATACCTATTCTGGAGTATGCTAGCTCTGCGTCGGATCCATACACGACGTACAACGATAGCGCCATCGAACAGGTACACAGCCGACCTGCCAGGTGTCCAACCGTTATCGTCAAACCTCCAGTGTGGACATGATGATGGAAGAGCTGCAGTGGTCGTCCTTCCAGTCCAGATGGAAACGTGCAAGACTAACTGCCTTATACAAATACCATCATGGACTCACTAATATGCACTCCCCAAACCAAGGCGCCCACCCCCAAGAGGAGTTCCCGCCTGTACCACCAACAATCTTATGACATTCCCTCACACAGGACAGTCTACCGGCAGAAGACATTTTTCCCACGCACCATCACATGGTGGAATTCCCTGGCTGAAGGTATAGTCTCTGCAGCTGTCCTGACCCAATTCCCTGGCTGAAGATATAGTCTCTGCAGCTGTCCTGACCTAATTCCCTGGACAGCGCAGCGGTTGGAGTACTCGCTATTGTGTCGCAAGTTAAGCACTGTCCAGTGCGGTTAGCACTTGGATGGGTGACCGCAAAACGTGAAGCGACAAATAGCAACGCCCCCAGTTGACTCAACTGTGACTGAGTACCTACTCTCTTAAGGGTGTGGAAGGTAAAGCAGCGAGGGAGAGAGATGGACATCACCCTCATTATGCTGGCCCAAGATAAGTGTGATCTCCAACATCACGCTCCCCTACGGCCACAAGGCTATAGGACTACCTTTACCTTTTACCTTTAGATGTCCTGGCCCAATTCCATGGCTGAAGATATAGTCTCTGCAGCTCTCCTGACCCAATTCCAGGCCAGGGTGCAGCTCCGCAAACTCCTGCCCATCATCCCCTCTACCCCTCACCCTGAATTCCTGACAGCGATCCACTTCATCTATCCTCCCAAATAGTTCATCCTACGCTTTCGCAGCCCCCAATCAGTGCAATAAGTCCAGCCCCCAATCAGTGCAATAAGTCCAGCCCCCAATCAGTGCAATAAGTCCAGCCCCCAATCAGTGCAATAAGTCCAACGAATTAAAGTTGGCTGCCCAAGATTCCACTGTGCTCGCCCCAGAACAAAGAGGTACAAATCATTCTTACCGCCATCTCCTTGCTGAATGAACACTATGCCTTAATTTCTTCCTAGTACTGTCATTGTGCTTGTGTATTCAACTGTCTTGCTGCCATTTCATTTCATACATCCCGTCCGACCATCTGTGCGTGTGTGTGTGTGTGTGTGCGTGCGTGTGCGTTGTATAATACAGCAATCAGTCTATATCTAAGAATTTATTATTATTGTTGTTAATATTGATAGTATTACTATAGTATTACATGAACTAGTATTGTGTTACGACAACAATTGCTTCCTGTGATTATGATAATGGCTTTCCATGATAAAAACAGCTGGCCTATGATGTGATTGCTCGTAGTGGTCGTTAGCTTTTCCTCCGAATACTTTAATACTATTATGTATTATGTTCCTACCCTCAAACTATCGCAATGAATTGTTCCTACCCTCAAACTATCATAATGAATGGAAAGTTATCTCAATTGTATGTGCATGATATTATTGGTTCTATCAACCAAAAGAAATTAACTGTAAATTTGTTATGTGGATGTATGTGCGTTAGTAGTGAGAAAGAACTGGAAGAGATTGTGTGTGATAATGATTTTAGGTATTATTCAATTTGTTTTAAAAGTTCCTGTTCTTCTCTTGTTACTGGCTGAGATGCCATGTGCTGTATCAATTGTCCATTGTGGGTTATACACATTGGCTGCCTTGACTTCACACATCAACAGAAGAAGAGGACCTCCGGCTCCAAATACACTCATGTACGATCAAATATACTACAGCAAAAGGTATATTATGCGGTGACCAGCTCCAATAAACTTGACCTTGGAGTGAAGTTGACCAAATTTGTATAGTATGTGTGCCTCATTGACATCTATCATGATCATATGGTCCTGATTCGGTTCTTGCCAGTCTCCTGGACACTCTGAACATTGAATATCTATCAAATAATCGTAAGTTCAACTTTACTAATTTAGGAAAAGTGAAATTTTGTTGACAATTGTCATTTTCACTAACATTTGTTGAGGCAGAGTGGGGAGTGGCCTACACCATGGACCCAGTCTCTTGTCATCACTCTTCCCAAAAAAGGTAACCTTCAGGAGTGTGAAAATTATCGCACCATCAGCCTCATCAGCCATCCCAGCAAGATCCTCCTGAAAATAATACTCAACAGGTTGAAACCCCAAGCTGAACAAATCATAGCTGAAGAACAAGCAGGATTCAGGGCAGGGCGAAGTACCACTAAACAGATTTTCAACCTCAGAATAATCTGTGAAAAATACCTACAGCACCAACAACATCTATATCATGTGTTCATAGACTTCAAGAAGGCCTTTGAACGAGTCTGGCATGCAGCTCTATGGGCAACAATGAAAGTGTACAACATCAGCCCTAAAATTATTGAAGTCATCAAAAGCCTGTATGACAAGGCTACCAGTGCAGTTCTCCATAACAGCGTCATCGGGAACTGGTTCAGAACAACAATCGGTGTGCGTCAAGGATGCCTACTCTCTCCAACGCTCTTCAACATCTTCATAGAGCGCATCAGGTCAGATGCCCTTGCAGATCACGAAGGCAGCATAGGGGGTAGATCAATCTCCAATCTTCGTTTTGCGGATTACATTGATGGATTGGCTGGAGAGGAACAAGAACTTGAACAGCTGGTACGGAGGCTTGACACGATCTCCAGAGCTTATGTAATGGGAATAAGTGCAGTGAAGACAAAAATGATGACAAACAACACCAATGGCATCAACACGGACATCAAAGTCCAAGGCCAATCCCTCAACACAGTGCATAGCTTCAAATATTTAGGAGCCATTGAAAAAGACAATGGGTCCCTACAGGAAGTCAGTGCATAGCTTCAAATATTTAGGAGCCATTGAATCAGACAATGGGTCCCTACAGGAAGTCCTCTCCAGGATCGCACAAACAACTGCTGCCCTGACAAGGTTGAAGCCCATTTGGAAAGACAGGACCATCAGTCTACATTCCAAAATAACACTGCTGCGCTCCCTTGTCATCTCCATCTTCCTATATGCTTGCGAAGCATTGACCCTCAAAGCAGATCTCCAACGAAGAATAGGAAGCATGGAGATGAGGTGCTACAGAAGACTTCTGGGCATTTCCTATACCCAACACATCACCAACGACGAAGTCCGACAGACCATCACACAAGCCATTGGACAACACGATGACCTGATCATCAAGCCTTGCAAAGACCATTCTGCAAGGCACAGTGCAAGGAGGTAGAAGAAAAGGTAGACCGAAAAAGAGGTGGGAGGACAACATTCGAGAATGGACTGGTTTGACACTGAGCGAAGCCATCAGGGCTGCTGAGGACAGAGAATGATGGAGTATGCTGGTTAAACGATCATCTGTGGTGCCTCTACGACCTCCGGATTACGGGACAGGATAGGTTAGGATAGGATTGTTGACCCTGTGACATTGACATTGAAGTGGAGACATTTTTTCACTGATCATTTATGACGTCTCATGGGTATACACCATGTTACAAAGTTTGGTTGTGATAGTTAAAATAGGTTCTGAAATATGCTGCTGCTGATGATGACGATGATGATGTAGACTTGTAGGGCGCAGATTTCCATATCACAGTCATGCTCTATGCACACATTTAGTGCCCCAATCATCAGGTGAGGGGGTGAGGGGGGGGGGAAGAGCTCTTGAAAGAGGTGAGATTTCAGTCCCTTTCTGAAGCTTTCCAAGGAGGAGCTCTGCTTCATGTCGATTGGAAGGGTATTCAAGAGGTGATGTGCCGCATTTGTGAAAGAGCGCGCTCCTTTTTAGTTTGTGTTGCCTGTGCGGACACTGGGAAGCTCAAGACGGCACTGAGTCTCAGGACGGAGTCTACGTTGAGTTGACCACAGGCAATGACCACAGGCAATGACCACAGTGAGATAAACAGGAGCACAGTTGTTGATGCACTGATAGACCAAAGCCAAGATTTTGAAGTCCAGCCTTTATTTAATTGGCAATCAATGAAGGAAACGCAATCCAGGAGTAACGTTTTCGCATTTATTTTGTCGCACCACAATTGGAGCAGCTGTATTGTGAACACGCTGCAGTCTCTGAAGCAGTTTTCTTCGGTGCACCCTCCCTCCCCCTCCTTCAGAGACAGCCATTGCAATAATCTAGTAATTATATTAATCCACTGGCAAGTGTTGAATAGACGGACGAACACATGTTTTTGTTTTTATTTTTAAATGTGATTTTTGGACTATTTAGGGCTCATCTTGTACAGATTTGCAAAACTTGGAATTTGTTTTTGGAGGGAGGAGGGGAGAGAGGTTGGGGAGGGGGAGGTGCGTGGGAGGAGAAGTTTGGAATGTACATAGACTCACATTGCTACGCATGTCAGCAAAGACGGTAGAACAATAAGACGGGCAACTCCTTCTATACATATACTAATGAAGCCGAGGACAATGACTAGGTTATTTCCCTTGGCTTGTAGACTTACATTAAGCTATATAAGGAATACAAGGAACAGTGTCATTATAGTATTAAATTCACGTGACCGTGCATGCTGTAGTATTTTACAACTGTTGATTTTTGATAATAATAATAATAATAATAATAATAATAATAATAATATATTTATTATTATTATTATTATTATTATTATTATTATTATTATTATTATTATTATTATTATTACTGTTAATTTTGATTTGTTAAAGGTTTTCTGTGTGTGTGTTTGTGTGTCTTCTATTAAATAAAATAAAGTTCATATTTGAAAAAATAATCAAACCTGGCACTGTTATTTCTTCAGTGTGTTTCTTCTGTTCTTTGCAGTATTATGTTTCTTCTAGCTTTCTTGTCTGATACTATAATCTCTATTTCTAATAATTATATCCTATCCTATCCTGTCCCGTAACCCGAAGGTCGTAGGAGCACCACAGATGATCGTTTAACCAGCATACTCCATCTTTCTCTGTCCTCAGCAGCCCTCATGGCTTCGCTCAGTGTCAAACCAGTCCATTCTCGAATGTTGTCCTCCCACCTCTTTTTCGGTCTCCCTCTTCTTCTACCTCCTTGCACTGTGCCTTGCAGAATAGTCTTTGCAAGGCCTGATGATCTGGTGACGTGGCCATACCACCGAAGTTTCCGTTTCTTCACCACTGTTAGCAGGTCATCGTGTTGTCCAATGGCTTGTGTGATGGTCTGTCGGACTTCGTCGTTGGTGATGTGTTGGGTATAGGAAATGCCCAGAAGTCTTCTGTAGCACCTCATCTCCATGCTTTGTATTCTTCGTTGGAGATCTGCTGTGAGGGTCCATGCTTCGCAAGCATATAGGAAGATGGAGATGACAAGGGAGCGCAGCAGTCTTACTTTGGAATGTAGACTGATGGTCCTGTCTTTCCAAATGGGCTTCAACCTTGTCAGGGCAGCAGTTGTTTGTGCGATCCTGGAGAGGACTTCCTGTCGGGACCCATTGTCTGATACAATGGCTCCTAAATATTTGAAGCTATGCACTGTGTCGAGGGATTGGCCTTGGACTTTGATGTCCGTATTGATGCCATTGGTGTTGTTGGTCATCATTTTGGTCTTCTCTGCACTTATTTCCATTCCATAGGCTTTGGAGGTGGTGTCAAGCCTCTGTACCAGCTGTTCAAGTTCTTGTTCCTCTCCAGCCAATCCATCAATGTCATCTGCAAAACGAA
Source organism: Oncomelania hupensis (assembly GCA_036898135.1). Lineage (NCBI taxonomy): Eukaryota > Metazoa > Mollusca > Gastropoda > Littorinimorpha > Pomatiopsidae > Oncomelania > Oncomelania hupensis. The sequence goes on from CM072512.1 coordinate 824,724, forward strand.
GATTGGAGATTGCTCTACCCCCTATGCTGACTGTGCCTTCATGGTCTGCAAGAGCATCCGACATGATGCGCTCTAGGAAGATGTTGAAGAGTGTTGGAGAGAGTAGGCATCCTTGACGCACACCGATTGTTGTTCTGAACCAATTCCCGATGGCTCTGTTGTGGAGGACTGCACTGGTAGCCTTGTCATACAGGCTTTTGATGACTTCAATAATTTTAGGGCTGATGTTGTACACTTTCATTGTTGCCCATAGAGCTGCATGCCAGACTCGGTCAAACGCCTTCTTGAAGTCTATGAACACATGATATAGATGTTGTTGGTGCTGTAGGTATTTCTCACAGATTATTCTGAGGTTGAAAATCTGCTCAGTGGTACTTCGCCCTGCCCTGAATCCTGCTTGTTCTTCAGCTATGATTTGTTCAGCTTGGGGTTTCAACCTGTTGAGTATTATTTTCAGGAGGACCTTGCTGGGATGGCTGATGAGGCTGATGGTCCGGTAATTTTCACACTCCTGAAGGTTACCTTTTTTGGGAAGAGTGATGACAAGCGACTGGGTCCATGGTATAGGCCACTCCCCACTCTGCCAGATCTTGTTACAGATAATGGTGAGGGCATCAATCATCGCTTCTCCTCCTGCTTGTAGCAGTTCCGCGGGTATGTTGTCCACTCCCGCTGACTTCCCTTTCTTTAGCGCTTGCACTGCTGCCTCAACTTCTTCCCGGAGAATTGGGAGGATTTCTTCTTCTTCTCTGTTCTCGGGACATGCTAGAACTGATGGGTCTCCATTTGGTGTATGGTTGTAAAGGTCAGAGCAGTACTCTGTCCATCTGTCCAAGACTTCTTGTTCTTCTGTAAGGCATATGCCAGACTTGCTTTGGATAGTGGAGACTTTGGGCTGTTTGACACTTGTCAGCCGCTTCACAGTCTGGTAGGCCTTCTTGCTGTTGTTCTTGTTCAGACTGTTCTCTATTTCCTGGCATTGATCTTCTATCCAGTTCTCCTTTGCTGTGAGCATGCCTTTTCGGATGTCATTGTTGATTTTTCGGTAGACATCAGCTCCCTGTGAGGTGTTCTTTTTCTTTTTCATCTCTCTTCGTTTATCACACAGATCCAAAAGTTCAGGTGTGATCCACAGCTTCTTCTTTGGTCGGTGCTTGCCAAGGATCTCAGTGGCGACATCTGTCACAGCTGAGTTGAAGGTGGTGGTCATGGTGTTGACATCTACTTCACCAGCCCCCAAAATGAGCAGTGGTGCAAATTTCCCTCCAATTGTGGCCTGAAATAGTTCTGCCACCTCCGGGTCTTGCAGTTTGTCCAGGTCGAACTTCAGTCTAGTGCACTTTGCTGTATTTACTCTCTTCAAGTGGAGCCGGAAAGACATCATCACGAGATCGTGGTCACTTCCGATGTCTGCTCCTGGAAAAGTACGTGTCCTGCCAATGTTGATGCTTGATCTGAAGCGTTTCTTGACCATGATGTAGTCTATTTGGTTGTGATGCTCCCCGCCAGGACTGTGCCATGTCCATCGTCGGGAGTTTTTGTGGAGACCAAGCGTGTTTGCCAGTACCAGATTGTTGTATCTGGCAAACTCCAAGAGTCTCAGACCCCTGTCATTTGTCTCGTTGTTGCAGTGGGGTCCACATGTGTCTCCCCAGTTGTGGTGCGCATCTTGGCCAACCTTGGCATTCCAGTCGCCTTGCACTATGACTATGTCCTTCTTCGGCACTTGGTCAAGGACCGCCTGTAGATTTTCATAAAAATCCTCCACTTCGCTGTCGTCACAGTCTGATGTTGGAACGTAGGCCTGGATGATGGTGATGTTGAAAGGGGCTGCTCTCAGGCGGATGGTAATGAGTCTACTGGAGACTGGGCGGCAACCCATGACAGTGGCTAGAATGTTCTTGTGGACCAAGAATCCAACGCCGTGTTCGTGCCTGTCATCCCTACCGCTGAAATAGAGCTTGTGGCCTTTGTCGGTCGTTGTTTCACCTAGGCCTTTCCAGCGCAGTTCGCTGATACCTAGAACATTCCATCGATAGTGGTCCAACTCGTGGGCCAGTTCTTCTAATTTTCCTTCCGCAGTTAGGGTCCTGACATTCCAGGTTCCTATGATGATGTTGTTTCTCGTGCGGATCTTGCTAAATTGTCCATCAGTAGCATACTTAACACCTCCGTCCTGGTGGCCAACGGAAGGCGCGGTCCTTGTGCCGTGTGACGACCCGGGCGACGACCGATCCGGTATGGAATTAGTGGGTTGTGTCATCATGTAGTGTGTCTTGGGCAAAAAAGACCTGGCGGTGCCCAATCCTCTCCAGGCTGTTGGCCACAGCCGAAATCCACGAATACAGTGTGGCTCGCCTTGGCCCTGAGCACATGGTCGTTGAACCTGTAGTAACGTGAGGTTCCTCCGCCCTGGCCGGTGACTTCTGTGTAGAAGACTTTCGCCCAGTGATGCCGTGCTAACATCACCCCTGTTAGTCGCCTCTTACGACACGCCGGGAAACGTTGGGTCTATTCTATTTAATGCCCGAACCCACAGAGCACTATAATTATAATAATAACTATAATTATATAATAAATACTAATATAAAATATAATACTGGATGCTATATACGCGCCTTTCCCCAAATCAATCAGGCTCATCCATCCTCACACACAAAACAAATACACATTCACCACTCAAACAGGTGGTGTAAAGGCAGGGAGATCGCTATTGGAAGACGGAAAGAAAATCGAATTTTTATTTTTGAAATGTTATATTGACTGCGTCCAGTACCATTATTGAAGGGAGGGAGGAAACCGGAGTGCCCGGAGAAAACCCTCGGTCTCGTACGTAAGTCACATACGTTCGCCTCTTGCGGGAATCGAACCCGCGACCTTCGGGATAGGAAACCGGCAACTTATCCACTGCGCCACGATGCCACAATATATACAGAGAGAGAGAAAGAGAGAAAGTTGATCGTTATTCGTCTACGCCCTAAGGGACAGTAACCTACTCTATATCCGGGATCGCTCATAAGTTGCCTGCCTTATTGTTCTACCGTCTACCAGTCAACAAAACAAATTTAAATAAAAAACCCTTAACATAAAAAATAAGTAGTACCTCTACACACTTGTAAGACACTTTGTTGTTGTGGTAGGCGGCGGCCAAAATCTGCAAGTTTTCCGTCACGAAGTCTTTAGGAACAATCAGCATTCGCTCTACTGGAGTTATGGGCTGTACACACGCACGCACGCACGTACCACCACAACACAACACACACACAAACACACACGCACGTACCACCACAACACACCACACAGAGATGCAGATCATTATTTTTACTTAAGCTTTACAAGTAAAGTTATGTGCAACATATATCATATTAACACATGATGAAAAACACCAATACAGAGCTGAAATAAACAACAATGACTATTGCCAGATTAACAAGTAATAATTTAATGACAAACAACAATACAATGACAAAACAACATGTAATAGTACAATGACAAACAACATGTAATAATACAATGACAAAGAACAGGTAATAATATAATAACAAACAACATGCAATAATACAGTGACAATCAACATGTAATAATACAATGACAAACAACAATACAATGACAACATGTAATAATACAATGACAAACAAACTGTAATAATACAATGACAAACAACAAGTAATAATATAATAACAAACAACATGTAATAATACAATGACAAACAACATGTAATAATACAATGACAAACAACATGTAATAATACAGTGTCAAGCAACATGTAATAATATAATGACAAACAACAGGTAATAATACAATAACAAACAACAGGTAATAATACAATGACAAACAACAGATAATATATGTAATAATACAATAACAAACAACAGGTAATAATACAATAAAAACAACAGGTAATAATACAAGAAAAACAACAGGTAATAATACAATGTCAAACAACAGGTAATAATACAATGTTAAACAAGTAATAATACATGTAATAATAATAATGACACACAATGACAAACACTGATTGATTTGTACAAAACACAATTGAAATGGTGGAACAAAAATATGGGGATGATATGTGTATGTTGAAGAAAAAGCTGCTGCTGCTGATGATGATGCTTGACAGCACCATTTTTCGCTATAGTCGACTGTATGTAATGATTCTATACAAGGAGTGTCACGTCCTCATGTATGTTGCCGTCATGTAATGAGTCTTTGCAAAGTGTTTCACATCCCAACGGCATATTAAAAAATAATTGTTTCAAAAGAGCCTGCGACATGGCTCAGTTGTCCTGCGCGTGTAACGCCGTTGTCTTGTTGCAATTGACTTTAATCCCGAGTGCGATAAAACAGTGAGCACAGGTCTTTCCACTTGGAAAACAGAATTGATGACGACTTCAGCTGCTCTTTGAGATGGGAAGTTCGCTTTTTACAAGATTGTTGCTTCCTTTTTCAGATTCACACTTTTTATTTAAAGTCTTTTCATTGATAAAATGATATTAGACTTTCACATGCATATATATATGCATAGACATACACACAAACACACATGCATAAACATAAACACATATTTATGTATGTTTGTATGTAAGCGATTTTTTCAATAAGTGTATGATTATATAAAATATCTGTCATACTATCGGTTTCATTGATCAAGACATTATGTGCCTTATATAATGGTAATAATGTTGTACACTTAAATAATAAATGTTGTACAGACATGTTTGCTGGCATATACAATGAATATCAGTAATGTATTTTGTGCTCCATGAATTCAAACGCATTTTATATATGATCTTTTAAATATTTCTACTACATGATAAAATGTTATGTTTGTTTAGTGATTTTTGAAAATGTCTTTCTACTAATGAAACCAATTCATGCCTAGATAATGTTATATTACAATGTGATATCGAATTTGTATTTTTAGCTCCAATTTTGGCAAGTTTGTCCGACTGTTCATTCCTCTACAAGCCAGAATGAGAAGGGACCCAACACAAATCAACATTTGTACCTCTGCTAATAATTTGATGTATTATATGCTAAATTTCAAATATTAGATCTGGTCTAGTAGTATATTCCCAGCTTTGAATTGATTGTAAAACTGATTTTGAATCGACACAAATGAGCAAGTTAACTATATCCAGGGATGTTTGAGGAATATATTGTAATGCTCTTAATCTGTTACTTGCTGTATGGTGGTGGGTACTCACCACTGAAGACAACACTGTGGCTTGGTCCAAACCCAGAAAATTGATGTCACTGCTTATTTTACGTCGCCTGAAAACAGCCACACATATTATATTGCTACTGTTTACACTATGGTAAAATAAATTATACACACCAACAGACCTCTCACACCAGACACCATGCCAGACACCTTACCTCCCTCTCCAGAAACCATACATCATACCTCACAAACCATAAACAATACCTCACCAACAATACCTCACCCACCATATCTCACACACTATACCTCACACACCATACATCACACCATACCTCATGCACACCTCATAAAACATACCTCACACGACATACCTCATACCTTTTACACCATACCTCACACACCACACCTCACACACCACACCTCATACACCAAACCTCACACACCACACCTCATACACCATACCTCACACACTATGTCTCATAAACCATACCTCACACACCACACCTCATATACCATACCTCACACACCACACCTCATAAACCATACCTCACACACCATAACTCATGCACCACATCTCATAAACCATACCTCACATACTACATAGCATATCTCATAAACCATATCTATATCAATGTTTAATGTAATGTCTGTTCACACATTTAGGTGATATTAGACAATTAAAATTGAAATTTTAAAACATTTTAACTATTTAAAAACATAATTTCAAAACATCTTTAAATGTCTGCCAACTGGAGATTTAGCAAAAACTTTCATAACTTCTAAAACATTTGAATTATACCAAACCATATCTACAGAATGTCCGTCCATATTCAGTTATGTTATGTCCATTTACTTTAAATATGTCTTTTAAAACTGAGCATTCAAATAGAAGGTGATGTACTGATAGACTTGTATTATATACACAACCATGAACTTCTGAGTAGACCATACTTTACACACCATACTTCACACCCCAAACTTTATACACCATACTACACCTCTGTACACCATACTTCACACACCCCATATTTTATACACCATACTTCACACCCCATACTTTATACACCATACATCACACCCCATACTTTATACACCATACTTCACACCCCATATATCACACCTCATACTTCACACCCCATATTTTATACACCATACTTCACACCCCATACTTTATACACCATACATCACACCCCATACTTTATACACCATACATCACACCCCATACTTTATACACCATACTTCACACCCCATATATCACACCTCATACTTCACACCCCATACTTTATACACCATACTACACCCCAAACTTTATACACCATACTTCACACCCCATACTTTATACACCATACATCACACCCCATACTTTATACACCATACTTCACACCCCATCTATCACACCTCATACTTTATACACCATACTACACCCCATACTTTATACACCATACTTCACACCCAATACTTTATACACCATACTTCACACCCCATACTTTATACACCACACTTCACACCCCATACTTTATACACCATACTTCACACCCCATACTTTATACACCATTCTTCACACCCCATACTTTATAAACCATACTTCACACCCCATACTTTATAACCCTAACCCTATACACCATACTTCACACCCCATATATCACACCTCATACTTCACACCTCATACTTTATACACCATACTACACCCCATACTTTATACACCATACTTCACACCCCATACTTTATACACCATACTTCACACCCCATATATCACACCTCATACTTCACACCCCATACTTTATACACCATACTTCACACCTCATACTTTATACACCATACTTCACACCCCATATATCACACCTCATACTTCACACCCCATACTTTATACACCATACATCACACCCCATACTTTATACACCATTCTTCACACCCCATACTTTATACACCATTCTTCACACCCCATACTTTATACACCATTCTTCACACCCCATACTTTATGCACCATTCTTCACACCCCATACTTTATACACCATACTTCACACCCCATACTTTATACACCATTCTTCACACCCCATACTTTATACACCATTCTTCACACCCCATACTTTATACACCATACCTCACATCCCATACCTCATACACACCAAACCTCACACACCACACCTCATACATCATACCTCACACACACATATCCTCAGACTAAATACTTCCTACCCCACACACCATACCTCATACACCATATAACTATACCAGATACCATACCTCATACACCATATAGTATACCAGACAATGTACCTCATACACCATATAACTATACCAGATACCATACATCATACACCTTACCTCATACACCATATAGTACACCAGACACCGTACCTCATATACCATATACTATACCAGACACCATACCTCATACACCATATACTATACCAGACACCCTATCTCATACACCATATATTATACCAGACACCACACCTCATACACCATATACTATACCAGACACTCTACCTCTTACACCATATACTATACCAGACACCCTACCTCATACACCATATATTATACCAGACACTCTACCTCATACACCATATACTATACCAAACACTCTACCTCATACACCATATACTATACCAGACACCCTACCTCATACACCATATACTATACCAGACACCCTACTTCATACACCATATACTATACCAGACACCCTACCTCATACACCATATACTATACCAGACACCCTACCTCTTACACCATATACGATACCAGACACCCTACCTCATACACCATATACTATACCAGACACCCTACCTCATACACCATATACTATACCAGACACCCTACCTCCAACCCTAGGTACCGTATCTCACATCCCAAACACCTTTTGAGAGCAAAATAATGTAAACCCTTTGCAAGCAAACATATTAATTATGAGGCAGGTTTAGGGAAAAACCAACAGCAAAACAACAACAATGAGACAGGTTGGGATCTATGTGGAACTAACAAAGCATGAGATAGGCTTCAATGGGGTGACATTTAAACACAAGTTCTACTTCTTTTACACGCACTAAAAGGGGCAAGCCCAAATATTTTACACGAATAGAGGATTGGGAAAAAATAAATGTGCCCAGAAAAAAGAAAAAAAGTGGTGACATCAGAATGCAATTGACTTTGACCTTGCGAGGATCTTGACTTTGAGATGACTTCAGCCTTGTGAGGATCTTGACTTTGAAATGACTTTGATTTTGCGAGGATCTTGACTTTGACATGACTTTGACCTCCGGATCCAAATAAACAATTAAACTTTATGAAACATATTATCACAAAAAACAGAGACCTTGGGATGATCTTGAGCTTCACATGACATCTGATTGTTATGTATGATCACACGGACAGACGGACAGACAGACGGACGAACATGGAGAAAATATTAATATCATTTTTTGACTATTTAGAACTCATTTTAAATAAATTTGCACCAAATTTTAATTTTTTAATTTTTTTTTAATTTGGGGTGGGGGGTGGGTGAAGGGGTGGGGTTTCTAATACAATTGCTGCATGCATGGGAGTAAAAAAAAACATGAAAAAAACTTTTCCTCCGGGATATTTTAATATAACTAAAGGTGAAATGATCCACTCTTTGAAGATACATTTTTGAATGACTATTTAACGTTATTATTACTAAGTAGTTAGATACATTACTTGAACTCCACCGTGTCACAGAGGTTGAGGTGGATAAGCCACGTCTTGCGATACGCGTCCTCCAAAACGGCTTGCTTCTGTTTCTGTCACAATCAATCAATCAGTCATTAAGTCTATTAACCAAATAACCCAAGACAAATAAATATGAACTATTGGATTATTGAATCGTTCTTATATAGCCTTTTCCTATTGAAGAACTATTGAAGAAGCTGACCACTACAGCATCTGACTCAAGCACTATTGAAAAGGCTGACCACTACAGCATCTGACTCAAGAACTATTGAAAAGGCTGACCACTACAGCATCTGACTCAAGAACTATTGAAAAGGCTGACCACTACAGGATCTGACTCAAGCACTATTGAAGGGGATGACCACTACAGCATCTGACTCAAGAACTATTGAAAAGGCTGACCACTACAGCATCTGACTCAAGCACTATTGAAGGGGCTGACCACTACAGCATCTGACTCAAGAACTAGTGAAGGGGATGACCACTACAGGATCTGACTCAAGAACTATTGAAAAGGCTGACCACTACAGGATCTGACTCAAGAACTAGTGAAGGGGATGACCACCACAGCATCTGACTCAAGAACTAGTGAAGGGGATGACCACCACAGCATCTGACTCAAGAACTAGTGAAGGGGATGACCACTACAGCATCTGACTCAAGAACTAGTGAAGGGGATGACCACCACAGCATCTGACTCAAGAACTATTGAAGGGGCTGACCACTACAGGATCTGACTCAAGAACTAGTGAAGGGGCTGACCACTACAGGATCTGACTCAAGAACTATTGAAAAGGCTGACCACTACAGGATCTGACTCAAGAACTAGTGAAGGGGCTGACCACTACAGGATCTGACTCAAGAACTATTGAAAAGGCTGACCACTACAGCATCTGACTCAAGAACTATTGAAAAGGCTGACCACTACAGGATCTGACTCAAGAACTATTGAAAAGGCTGACCACTACAGCATCTGACTCAAGAACTATTGAAGGGGATGACCACTACAGCATCTGACTCAAGCACTATTGAAGGGGCTGACCACTACAGCATCTGACTCAAGAACTAGTGAAGGGGATGACCACTACAGCATCTGACTCAAGAACTAGTGAAGGGAATGACCACTACAGGATCTGACTCAAGCACTATTGAAGGGGCTGACCACTACAGCATCTGACTCAAGAACTATTGAAGGGGCTGACCACTACAGCATCTGACTCAAGAACTAGTGAAAGGGATGACCACTACAGCATCTGACTCAAGAACTAGTGAAAGGGATGACCACTACAGCATCTGACTCAAGAACTAGTGAAAGGGATGACCACCAGAGCATCTGACTCAAGAACTAGTGAAAGGGATGACCACTACAGCATCTGACTCAAGAACTATTGAAAGGGATGACCACTACAGCATCTGACTCAAGCACTATTGAAGGGGATGACCACTACAGCATCTGACTCAAGAACTAGTGAAAGGGATGACCACTACAGCATCTGACTCAAGAACTATTGAAGGGGATGACCACTACAGCATCTGACTCAAGAACTAGTGAAGGGGATGACCACCACAGCATCTGACTCAAGAACTAGTGAAGGGGCTGACCACTACAGGATCTGACTCAAGCACCTCTGATGCCCAAGACAACTGAGAACATCCTGAGCGCGTGGATGGGGGAAAGGGACGTGGCCCTGGTGGGGGTATTTGTGTAACGGGCACTCAGCCCTCTCGGACATGAGCGTCAGTATTTTTAGTCCGTGCGATGGAATGCCTGCGTACAGACTAGACCCAGTTCTCAACTGAAGAAGTAGGGTCGCTTGCCTGTGCACTAGGGTCTTGGTTTAAAATGTAAAAAGTACAATATTACATGAAAACACAGACATCGTTCTTCACTGTTCACTTACCACGTCTTCCGCTTTCTTGTTAAAGTCCTTGATAGTGTTCTGCAAAGAAATCAACAACATCAGATTGGCGAGTTCTGTAGCACTTCTGCTTTCTTCATTGTTACAGCCAAAGCGCGCAGACCTATTGTGGAGCCTATTATGACGCGTTACGTTAACAAACCAGTCCTGGTTTAAGATTGTTGTGCCTAGCTTGGTGTCTTCAGTGATATTGAAAAGCCAAACAACATTAGAGCACTTGGACGGACAGGCAGACTCAGCAAAACAACATTAGATCACTTGGACGGACAGGCAGACTCAGACAAACTGTATTGCGGACTGTTTCACTTTAAACTGCTATACTTTCCAGCTGATATTTTGACACAGACCGAGACATGACAGACTTAACTCCATTGTAAAGTGTTTCACAGTAAAGTAGTCTGCTTCTCTGTGTTATTTTGACTGACAGACCGAGAAATGTCAAAACAACTAACTCCTTTGTATAGCGTTTGACAGTAAAGTAGTCTGCTTCTCTGTGTTATTTTGACTGACAGACCAAGAAATGTCAAAACAACTAACTCCATTGCAATGTGTTTAACAGTAAAGTAGTCTGCTTAGCTGTGTTATTTTGACTGACAGACCGAGAAATGTCAAAACAACTAACTCCATTGCAATATGTTTCACAGTAAAATAGTCTGCTTCTCTGTTATTTTGACAGAGAGACCAAGACATGACAAAACAAGTAGGCCTAACTCCATTGCAAAGTGTTTCACAGTAAAGTAGTCTGCTTCTCTGTTATTTTGACAGAGAGACCGAGAAATGACAAAACAACTAACTCCATTGCAAAGATGAAAATTGTGTACTTCTCTGTGTTGGATGATGAACTCTTTGAAAGCGATCACTCGACAGTTCTCTATCGCCCTTTTCACTGTGGCCTGCACCCCTTGGAAGTCTACACGCACAACAAGATGGCCCAACAGTACCAACGTGTTCTTTGTTCGTCACGCAAACATACACTCACTGATACATCCACATCACACGCTTATGCACGCACAAGAACCCTCACACATATCAACAGGCAGGCAAACACACACACAAACACACACATCACATAACGCAATTACAAACACACAACACACACACACACCTACGCATACACACACAATCAGACAGGAAACAACAAACACAAATTCACACACACCCACACACATACACACACACCAACACACACGCAACATACACACAAAACTACAGTTACTTACATTCTTGAATGTTATTATCTAGATCTGAAATCACGTTGTCTGAGTTCGAATTAATCTGCAATGGAATAAAAATAATTAAATAAATAAATCTAAAATAAATTACAACAAAACCATAACAACAACGACGGCGACGACGACGACGATGATGATGACGATGATGATGATGATGATGATGGCAGAGGCAGATTATATGGGGGTCCTAGGTAGCACGATACCCCTTCCCCAACCCATCACCACTTCACCCACCCACCCTCCACCCCCCGGGCAAAAATTTAAAAAATAAAATAAAACACACACCACACCAACTCAACCAAAGCTTTTAGGTTTTTAAGCTAGTTCAGCCAGGCTAGCTATAAATAGCTTTGCCAGTGCTCTTCTTTCCTTTCCTTTCACTGAAAGGGAGGGTGTAGGCAAGCTATAAATAGCCCGCAGCTAGCAAAATGTGGGAGAACCTAAGAGTGCTGCTCACATAGGCATTGAGCTGCTGTGACACACACACACACACACACACACACACACACACACACACCCCACACACACACACACACACACACACACCGCACGAGACAACAAGAAACACGTTTTTCTTCTTTCCCACCACCTTCACACCTTCAATACCATTATGGCATACACCCTTGTCATTCATGGTTTTATTGGCTGGAGTCCTCAACACCATTATGGCATACACCCTTGTCATTCATGGTTTTATTGGCTGGAGTCCTCAATACCATTATGGCATACACCCTTGTCATTCATGGTTTTATTGGCCGGAGTCCTCAATACCATTATGGCATACACTCTTGTCATTCATGGTTTTATTGGCCGGAGTCCTCAATATCATTATGGCATACATCCTTGTCATTTTTGGTTTTATTGGCCGGAGTCCACAATACCATTATGGCAAACACCTTTGTCATTCATGGTTTTATTGGCCGGAGTCCTCATGTTTTGAACAAGATTGCGGTAAATCCTATCTTATCCTATCCCGTAACTTGAAGGTCATTGGGGCACCACAGATGATCGTTTAACCAGCGTACTCCATCTTTTTCTGTCCACAGCAACCCTCATGGCTTCGCTCAGTGTCAAGCTTCAGGATTATTAGGATTCTGTCCCTTGCACATTTGTATGTGTTCAATGACGTCAAATTCTGTATTAATTTGGATTTGGAAAAGCTTAGCGTATGTTTGGTACCCAGTTAGCCTTTTACTTTATGATGATGTAATCCTATACCACCCACTTCATGTCTGCTTCCATCCCTGTAATATCAGAAATGTTGACGACAAAGGTGTTGTAACTTAGCTTAGAGATAATCAGATGGTATTGAACAAAACCTGACGTTTATTTACCAGCTCTGTAGGGGACTATTCGCAGTTATTAAATTAACATCCTTGAGACGTTCACTTCAGATAGTATCATGCCGAACTCGCTATAAAGAAAGTAACGTAGCCCACTTGGACATCTGACCGGTGTCACTGGACCGCTAAATAGCCACGCGAATCATATCACTCTTAGATCTACCCTGCGTATCTCCCTTGACCCTCGAAGTTAAGACCTAACAGATAGTGTCCCAGAGGCAGGACAGGAAAACAAAGACGTCCGAGAAAAGATTCACATGCGAGAACCAGATGTCACGTCACCCTAGTAGGTTCCGCGACGTTCAGCACATACAACGAGTGAGGGAATAGAAACTCAAACAAAAGAAACTAACACACAATGCCAGATGAACAGTCACACACTTTTATTCAACAATATCACACACGCACACAGGACATGGGACACTAAACCGCCCTCAACCCCTATCCAAACCCCCAACCCTGTACTTACTGATGGTTACCCCCCTTGTCTAACTGAAAACCCCAGAATTATGCACAACAAAATATCCACAACGATATGCAACAATGGTGTCAATCAACTAGGTTATACTGAATAATATAATTCCACATCAGATTCACAAGCAGGAAAAAAAATCTTGAAATTCAATAATAATAAATTAGTTATCTTATAGTTCACAGTCAATGTTCAATGAGTTCAAAAAAATCTTACTGCAGTAATTATTCAAGTAAAGAAGTAATTTATACTAGTATGTTTTTAGGTGTGTGTATGCGAATCTGTATGTGCGTCGGTGTGATGCGTATGGAATCCTGCGACCCTGGTGGAAACTGCTGGCGGTTGGGAGTAGTAGGTATGTCCCAGCGAGAATGGAGTCCCACACCAAGCAATGGCGCTGACCACAATACAAGAACGCGGCAGTCGTGGTGGTGGCCTGGTAAACGTCTACACCCACGTCGACAAAGGTGTAAGTGGCAACAGCAAGGAAATGCGCCAGCCGAAACAGAATAAGATGAAAAACGAAGAAGCCCAGATCTCTGTGGACAGATAACAATGTCTCACTAGCTTGCCCACAAAACCCTATACATTAAATAATAGATACGCCTTCCGCCGTCCGCCATCTCGACCTGTTTATGCATGCATCTCAAAACATAATGCATTTCCTAACACTAAAATTCATCACTTCCATGACACACAATTGTTTATATAATATACATAATTATTATAACTGCACTCCCATTCATACCATAGCAATTCATCTCAATCACCCCTCCATCTACGTCACCACTCTTCACGTTACAATACAAAGTCATTATCTCTTCCCATTCACAATTATTTTTATCACATTATAATACAAACACGCCTCCCTCATATTCGTCATCTTCACCACCCCTCTCCAACGTAGTACATTGTCTCCCTTTCATCACCTCTCTCTCTCTCTCTAACATGCACTGCCCTTTGACCCACTTGCCACAACAGCAACGACATTATTTATACACACAATAAACCAAGAAAATCATATGAAAATCATATAAAATCGATAAATCACTATTTACCAAAATACACCCCTCTCCCCCTCATTCACCATCATTCATTCACGTACGCAGACTCGGAGTGCAAATGCCACTGAGGAAATAATTACAGGTTTCCACTCACCTTAGGTCCCCGGCTCGTGATACACAGATGCACGTACACTGCACAATACAACACTTTACAACCACACAGTACGGCACACTGGTTAGACTGAGAGTTCAAATCCGTTTATGGTTAAATGCTGGCTATGGCCTGGGGCATCTCTACACTGACGAGGTGCTAGAGCATTAACAGGTACCCAAAAGAGGGTCACACAGTTTTAGAAACCGGACTCTACAACTATATTCCACAATAGATGGCAGTCACAGTTCTCCCACTACCGACTTTTTAGCATTCTTGCACCGACAAGGGCAGCAAGACCTTGGTAACCAAAGTGACTCTGCCAGCTATATCACATACCAGTACACAGGAAAACGATCGAGCCGAATTCACCCCCTTTAACCTCGTTTTTGCATAAGCTCCTTCTACGTTTAACACGAGAAATGCGCATTCTAACCTTTCATGCGCAATAAAAGAAAACTGCCGATCTATCTATATACACTGCATAGTAGAGATGTGCAACTCTGCACAAAATATATAGCATCTCTACTACGTGCTGAAAACTCGTGTCGTCACACCAGATGATTGGTCAGCGATGACGCAGATTCCTTTACAATCTCCGTACACTTGGATTAAACGCACAGTCACACACGAAGCGTTGGACCCCAATAATAATAATAATAATAACAGGCAATTTATACAGCGCTTTCCAAAATCACAAAGCGCTTTACACAAACAAATGTAAACACAACATGCGTACATTGGTCAATAACAAGCAACCACATATACATCTCAACACCAAAAATAAATAACAACATTCACTCATGGCGCCTAAGAAAATGCCTCTCTAAAAAGATGCGTCTTCAAGTTCGTTTTAAAAGACGCTAGTGAAGGACTGTGACGGAACGGACCGAGGTAGCGAGTTCCAGGTCTGAACGGAGAAGAAACTGAAAGCTCTACCACCGTGTCTCACCCTGTGGTATTCTGGTACACGGAACATCCTTTCATCTGCAGAGGAGCGGAGAGACCGAGAAGGAACATAGACAGTCAAAAGTTCGGAAAGATAGCAAGGAGCAGTTCCAGAGATGTGGTGGTAGCAGAGACATGAGGTTTTATATTTAATTCGTTGTTCAATTGGGAGCCAGTGTAGCTCTTGAAAGAGATGCGTGCAATGCTGTGATTTCCGTGCTTTGAAGATGAGTTTAGCTGCAGAGTTTTGGACTTGCTGAAGAGGTCTAAGGACTTTCTGTGTGCAACCTACAAGGAGTGAATTACAATAATCCAATCTAGACAGAATGCATGCGCTAACTAGTGTTTTTGTTGCTTCTTGTGTGAGATACTGTCGAATGGAGCTTATGCGTCTAAGTTCAATGTATGCAATCTGACAAGTTTTTGCAATGTGTTGCTGCATGGAGAGATCCTGATCAAGAAAAAACCCAAGATCGCGAACAGTGTCAGAAAAAGAAATAGAAGTAGTTCCAACAGCGATAGTTGAGGGAAGAGAAGAGGGGTCTGCAGATGACGGAGAAACAAGAAGGGCCTCAGTTTTGTTATCATTTAGCTTGAGACATCCAAGATTTTACCTCAGTAACACAATCTTGAAGGGTCTGAACTAAATGATTGTAGTTAGAAGGAGAGTCAGAGTGATTAAGTTGGGTGTCATCAGCATACATTTCGTGGCGGACAGAATGTGAGTTAATGAGACGTGAGAGAGGAGAGGTGTACAGAATGAACAGAATAGGGCCAAGCACAGAGCCTTGAGGAACGCCAAAATCAAGCGGTTGTGCGGTAGATTTAATACCGTTTACGAGAACAGCTTGTTTTCTTTCTGAGAGATAAGACCGAAACCAGTTAAGAGCACTGTTTTGGATTCCAAAATCGTTATTGAGACGTGATAACAGAATTTCATGATCGATAGTATCAAAAGCGGCCGAAAGATCCAAGAGAAGAAGAACTGAAATTTTGTCTTTGTCTAAAGAAATCAGAAGATCATTTAGAACGCGAAGAAGAACGGTCTCTGTGCTGTAGACGGCAAGCAGACTGATGAGAAGTAAGAAGACTGTGAGCAGATATATGGGAGAGAAGTTGCTGAAGGATGAGACGTTCAAGTAGTTTAGAGAGAAAAGAAAGATTGGATATAGGTCGGTAATTCTTCAGATCATTACGATCGAGGTTGGATTTCTTCAATAAAGGCTTGACGATAGCAGTCTTGGACTCAGGGGGAACAATTCCAGATGTAATAGACTCGTTCATAATGTTGGTAATAGTGGGAAGCAAAATGTCAAGGTGCTCAAATAGAAATTTGGTGGGCATGGGGTCAAGTTCACATGACTTGGGAGGAGTTTGAAGGATAGTTTTTTTGATGAAATCCTCTTAAACAGGACTGAATTTAACCAATGGAGTGCCAGAAAAAGTTGAAGAATGCAAAACAACAGACTGGTCTGGAGAAGGAAAACTTTGGCGAATTGTGAGAATGTTTTTGCAGAAGAAATCAGCAACAATTTCCGGGAGTAGTTTTATATCAGATACAACAGGGAGAGACACCGGTTTTACTTTACCCAAAAGTGAGGACATGTTGTGAAACAGCTGTCTGCACGTTGAAGAGCTCGAAACAATTACAGTACATAATTGTTGTTTTAGGTCCAGCGGACTCTTCCGAGCCAAATCAGGACCGGACAATCCCCAATCCGCATAAAAGATCTGCTGAAACAACCCTAGTGGGAAAACTGAATGCCCTCCACCAGCCAGTCACTTTACAATAAAGACATCCCACGCAGGGGACGGCTGAGGCTTTACCCCAACTTATCGAACCCCCGTTTATAAAAACAAAATAGAATACAAACATCATTATAAATTATCAACAAAACACATACATATAAAATGCCTACATTGCTAAATAATAACATCATAGGAAGCCCTAGTGACCACCTGGCAGAAAGCGTCCAATATTCCCAAGCTGATCCAACAGACCTCATACACAAACAAGGAGTCTTGTCCCGGAAGAGTTTTCAAGAAAAAAGGTAGGAGACTGGTCTAGCGAAGAAGACGATAGTATAGCAGATTGATAGAACAGAGCAGGAATGAGAAAGAGCAAATGAGAAAGACAGCGACAGTGGGAATTTAAAGCACTAAATTTCCAGAAAGTGGGGATACTATTTATACTGAAACCCCCGACACCCCAACGGGAAATTAGAGAGGAAAAAAAAGCTGTCTTTGTGCTGTTTAATAAATCCGTAATCTTCTGCCTTGCAGCGTCATAGATCTGTTTATGTACTGTTAGCTGTGAGGCTTTCCAAGAGCGTTCAGCACGCCTGCGCTCTCTTTTCAGCTCACATAGCTGATCAGAGACAGCACTGTACCATGGCGTTGGCTTACCATCGCGAACTTTCAGTTGTCGCACAGGCGCATGCTTGTCGAAAACGGCAATGAGGGCACCATTCAGACCAGAAACCGACATATCGTGCGTCACAGATTGAACCAAATCTTCTGCAAACTTTATGTGGTCAACTTTGCTAATGGACCGAGTTGACACAAACTTAACGGGACCATTTAGTTTTTTTACTGCAAGGTGGGACACAACAGCAAAATGATCAGATGACAGATCATGACAAACATGAGTGGAGTGAACAATGTTATCATCAGTCCTGCAAATGACTAGATAAGACAATTTCCTTTCCTTTGAGTTGGTTCACTAACAGACTGCGTAATTCTAAGACTATGCATGTCCAGCTGTTCACAGAATGTCTTGGCATTTGAATCAGAAAAATCATTGACATGAAAATTAAAATCGCCAGCTAAAACAAAACTACATTGACATTCAACACAGAAATCAAGGAAATCGGGAAATTCATCAAAAAACATTTGAGCAGACAGTTTGTTTTTTCCAGTTTGGAGGAGTTCTGTAGACGAGGAAGAAAGATATCCCTCTTTGGAGTATCGTCAAAGTCAGCTGAGCCAGTTCAAAGGCCACGTGGGGGAAAGAAAAATCAGTAATGATTTTACAATGTTTGGCAAAGTAATCCTTGATGAGAATGGCGATGCCACCCCCACGCTTAATCGTAGCATTGTGAAGTCTTGGGAAGGAATACAGCTTGTCGCCTGGAGGTGTTAGATCACGGCATTTTGCTTCGTCGCCAGACTCACGAAGCCATGTCTCAGTCAGCAATAACACATCTACATCATGATCGCGGACGAAATCGCTGATTGAAGAGCGTTTGGCTGGAAGACCCACAGACTGTGCATTAAACAAGCACAGAAAAAGGTGATTGGTGTTACGTTGAAACGCGAATGGTAGTATGTCTGAAACGCGCACGATAGATCTAATCGTTTCGTTTTGCAAAGTATTCAATAATAGAGTTTATTTACCTTTGATTTAAGTTTGCGTTGTGTTTAGAGGAGGCTTTGTATAACGTTGATAATTTTCGTTGGTCGATATTATTGGAGAATTCTCTGGATTTGCGTATTTACTGTCGATATAATTTTCCCGATAAATGTCGAAGTTTGAGGAGAACGTTCCTGGAATGTTTAGAAAGATGTATGACGTATGTCAGTGATGACGAAGTCCAAAGCGATTGGTTAAATTGCGTCATAACGCGATTGTTCCAAGGTGTTCTGGGGATGAGAGGGGCTATATATATGTGCCGGACTGTTTCAAAAAGGATGTTGTTGATAGTGAGTTGGAAAGTAAAAAGTTGAGAGTGAAAAGGCGATTGTATGCAGTTGTTGATGTGTGCTGAATAAAAGTGGAAAACTTCATACGTCGACTCCGTGTCTTGTTGCTGAGTGAGCAGGCTGCGTGGATAAACGAATCTGAGTTACACACCTATCAGGGATCCAAGCATCGGGGCTGAATCAAATACTGATAGAAAACACCAACATCAAATGGAGTGTAACATTTTGGGGGCCAAGCCGGGATCTACGCCATAGCCAAGGGTTCAACTGCTACGACAAGCGAGTCAACGTTACGAGAGGCAGTCATCGAGGGTAGCCGCCAACGAGTTGCGTCGGGAGGGGCCAACATACTGGGACTACATCCGATAGATTCGGGTTGACTGCAAGGGCGTGTAGTCGCTGAAGAGTTGCTTCGTGAGCGAACAACAGATCGGGACTACGTGGCTGCCGCAAGACTACGTCGAGGGACAGTCTCGGAGCTACATCGCCAGTATTAGAGAGAGCGACGAGCGGACGTCGAGTCTACTTCATCACAGGAGCGTATACATCAACACCAGCGTGGTGCAGCGTCGCATACGACGAGGACAGCGGGGTCTGCGTCAGCGAAGGCGACTAGTGGCAAGCATCAGCGGTACTGCAGAAAGCGTGCTGTTCTAGAACAGTCTAGAAAGGTACAGCACAGTCAAGAACTTTCCAGAAAAAGAACCTCCCAGAAAAGAACTTTCCAGAAAAAGAACCTCCCAGAAAAGAACTTTCCAAAAGCATCAAGATGGCTGACTTCTGGCAGAAAGGGGTTGAACTGAATCTAAAAGGCAAACAGCTGACGGAGTACGTCAAGTCTCAAGAGAGAATATGGCGTGAAGAAAGAGAAAGAGAATTAGAAAAGAAGCGTCTAGAAAAGGAAGAACAGCTTCGCCGAGAAGAAATAGAATTAGAACGGAAGCGTCTAGAAAGTGAAGAGCAGCGTCGCCGAGAAGAAAGAGAGTTCGAGCTGAAGCGTCTTGAAGGCGAGCTACAGTACCAGCTAGAGTTGGCGCGCATCCAGCAACAGCAGAACGCGCCACACGTTATCAGCGACAACAAGGCTCCAAAATTGCCAGCGTTCGTCGACGGGAAGGACCAGATCCACAGTTATCTGGCGAGATTTGAAAGGTTCGCCGAAAGCTCTAACTGGCAACCTCAAGACTGGGCGATTCGACTCAGTGCTCTTCTGACGGGGCAAGCACTCGAGGTTTACACCAGACTGTCGAACAATGATGCCAAAAACTATGACGTCTTGAAAGAGGCCCAACTGCATTGCTACAGCTTCACAGAGAAGGGCTACCGTAAACGCTTCGTGAATGCCGGCCTTTGTCAGACGAGACGCCAAAGCAATTTGTGGAGCGCCTGTCGTCATACTTACACAAGTGGGTGGAACTATCAGGCAAAGGAAAGTCTTACGATAGTCTCCATAACCTGATCGTGAAGGAGCAATTCCTCAATGCCTGTCACAAGGACCTTGGCGACCCACTTAGAATTACAGAAGCTGCAGACGCTTAATGATGTGACCGAGGTTGCTGAAAGATATCTCCTCGCTCACGGGAAAACGCTAAGGCCACCCAAGGCGACGAAGCCATTTCAGAAAACTGCAAGCCATGGGAACCAGATCCAGGGGAGTCAGACGAGCCAGAGACACACGGACTCCACGCCACCTCCCAGGGAAGGGCATTCAAGAGGCTGTTTCACTTGCAACGCTACAGACCACAGAGCGGCTAACTGTCCTCAAAACAAAAATAGCGGACAGCGGAGCAGTACGGACAATGCAGCGGCGGGCAACCGGCAGAGGCGGTTCTCCAATCAACGGCAAACCAGTAGACCTGACCATCAAGTGTGCGGCGGGAGCGTCATTTTTCCGAGTGAGCACAGCTACTCCTGCGGACGTGCAAGAGTGCATGACCGATGGCCAACTCCTCCTTGCCAACGGGAAATCCATCCCCGTCGTCGCCAGCGCAGCGATGACCGTCCAGAACATGCCTATTTCCAAGGGACGCGTCGGAAATCATGAAGTGACTGTCTTAAGAGACTCTGGCTGCAGTGGGGTCATCGTCAGAGAAGATCTAATCGCTAAAGAACAGTTCACTGGCGATTCTAGATGGACACTTATGGCCGACAGCAAATGTGTGAGAGCGCCAGTTGCAAAGATTCAAGTCAGCACCCCTTTCTACATAAACGAAGTCGAGGCGGTTTGCCTGAAGAAGCCGCTGTATGATTTGATGATCGGGAATATCGACGGCGCGAGACGACCCGACGACCCCGATCCAGAGTGGAGTCCTGCCTCAACCCAACGCGTCGAAGTTGTGGAGGAGGATCCATTGCCGTTTCCCGATGGAGACCTTACAGAGCTGCTACGGGACAATGTGGCTACTCCGGCTCAGCCCTGCCGACCAGAGATCGTCGGTGCTGTCACTACTAGGGCCCAGGCCAAGAGAGACAAGACGACTACGCCACTGAAAGTCGCCGACAGCTCCAAAGCTGCCATCGTGGACAGAGATAAACTGATCCAGCTCCAGGAAGCTGATAGCACTTTAAACAAGTACAGGAACCGCCAAGACCACGTGACCAAGGGCAGTGGCACCGTCTATTTCGAGGTGAAGGCCAAGATCCTGTACAGAATCTTCCAGCACCCGAGGGTCAACGGAGGTAAACCACTACGTCAAGTCTTGGTACCGTTACCCCTAAGGCGCCAAGTGATGGAAGTAGCTCACGACTCCATCAAGGGAGGTCACCTAGGCATCAAGAAGACGTCGGATAGAATCCAGGCGGTGTTCTACAGGCCCAGGACTTCATGCGGATGTCAGCCGTTTCTGCCGATCATGTGACATTTGCCAGAAGACCATACCTTCGAGGAAGGGTCCCGAAAGTACCTATGCAGAGGATGCCTTTGATCGACCGACCTTTCAAGAGGGTGGCCTTAGACTTAATCGGCGAAATAAGACCTCCGAGTGAAGAAGGTCATCGATGGGTATTGACTTTAGTGGACTATGCGACTCGGTTTCCAGAAGCAGTGCCTCTGAAGAAGATTGACACTGAAACTGTTGCAGAAGCGCTGGTGGACATGTTCAGCAGACTTGGAGTGCCTGAAGAAATTCTGACAGACCTCGGGACGCAGTTCGTCTCTGACTGCATGAAGGTGGTCAACAGACTGCTGAGCATCCGGCATTTGACTACGACACCCTACCATCCAATGTGCAACGGGCTCGTCGAAAAGTTCAATGCTACCTGAAGTCCACCCTGAAGAAACTATGCAGCGAGCAGCCCAGACAATGGCATAGCTACATCAACGCCCTACTTTTCGCCTACAGAGAAGTACCGCAGGAGTCCACCGTCTTCTTTCCGTTCGAGCTGCTGTACGGAAGAACCATCCGAGGGCCGATGCACATCCTGAAAGAACTGTGGACGAAAGAAGTAGAGACCCCAGAGGTGAAGAACAGCTACCAGTACGTGTTTGAGCTACGGGAGAAGCTGGAGCAGACTCTCGAGATAGCCAGAGAAAACCTGAAGAAATCCCAGGACTGTGGAAAGCACTACTTTGATCGTAGGGCTGTGAACAGGAAGTTCAAACCTGGCAACAAAGTACTGGTACTGCTACCTACTGATCATAATAAGTTGCTGATGCAGTGGAAAGGCCCGTACGAAGTGGAGACCGTGGTGGGGATCAACGACTATAAGGTGAAGGTCGGCCAGCATTCCAAGATATACCACGCCAACCTCCTTAAGCTGTACGTGGAGAGGTCGCCAGAGACTGTACACGTAGCAACAGCAGCTGAGATCGACGACAGCTTTGACAGCGAGGAACTGTTGGAACTGGGAGACTTCCACAGCAAAGAAGGCATCGATGAGGTTAAGCTAGGACCGAGCTTGACGGAAGGTCAAAAGTTGAGCTCAAGGACCTTATGGGCGAGTTTCCCCATAGCTTCAATGATGTCCCAGGCTCTACGACTTTGGTCGAACATGAAGTCCACCTCACTTCAAATATCCCTGTTCGATCCAAACCATTCCCGATCCCTTTCAAGGCCCGTGAATCCTTGAAGAAAGACATCGATGAGATGTGAAGATGGGCATCATCAGGGAGTCCAGTTCCCCCTACGCGTCCCCTGTCGTGGTCGTGAAGAAGAAGGACGGGAGCAACCGAGTATGCATCGACTACAGGAAGGTTAATAAGATCACCGTCTTCGACCCTGAGCCGATGCCTACCGCAGCAGACCTCTTCCGCCAATTATCGGGGAGTAGAATCTTCTCAAAGATTGACCTCAGCAAGGTTATTGGCAAGTCCCCGTGCGTCAACAGGACATACCAAAGACTGCTTTTATAACTGATGGGACGTACGAGTGCCTAAGGATGCCCTTTGGCATGGTCAACAGCGGAGCTACCCTGAAGAGAGGAATGAGGAAGATGCTCAAAGGGATGGACAACGTCGTGTGTTACTGGGACGACCTGCTAGTCCACACTCGCACCTGGGAAGAGCATCTGCAGACCTTGAGGGAGCTGTTTCACCGTCTCACAGAAGCCAACCTGACCGTGAGACCCAGTAAGTGCATTCTGGGGACTGACAACGTCGACTTTATCGGCCATTCGCTGAAAGAAGGACAAAAGGGGCTTCTGCTAGAAAACGTCACAAAATTCTGAACGCTCCACGTCCCCAAACAAAGAAGCAGGTGCGACCTTTTCATGGGATTGGCTGGGTATCATAGGGAGTTCGTACCGAACTACTCAGCCATTACAGCACCTTTGTCGGACCTGGTGCGGAAAGGCTGTCCAAACCAAGTGCAGTGGGGACCGTCTCAGGAGAAGGCATACCACTGTGCGCGACCTCCTTTCGAAGGATCCGGTGCTACGACTGCCTGACACTTCCAAGGAATTCGTCTTAAGAACAGACGCGGCGGACGAAGGCATCGGCGCCATACTGATGCAAGAACACGAAGGGAAACTATTTCCGGTCAGTTACGCCAGCAAGAAGCTGTCCAGGGCTGAGAAAAATTACTCGACCATGGAGAAAGAGTGCCTTGCCATCATATGGGGAATCCGGAAGTTCGAACTGTACCTTCAAGAAGTGAAGTTCGTGTTGCAGACTGATCACAAGCCGCTAACCTACTTGAACTCTGCCAAGTTTGTGAACAGTCGCATCATGAGATGGGCTATGTATTGCAGAACTTTAACATGCGAGTAGAATCTATTAAAGGATCAGACAATGTTGGTGCGGACTTTCTCAGCAGAGTGTGTGAGTAAAGAACATTGACTATGTGGATGAACTGAGAACATTGGCAATATCCAGACAGACCTGAAGATGAAAACCATTGACAGTAGCTGCTCGCGTGTGTAACTATGCCGTAGTGTTGTTGTTGAAGCTGACTGGCAGGGGTCAGGGGTCAAAACTTCATGCGGCGCAGCAGGAATCAGAGGCGATGGTGATAAGCGCTCCCACTCCACGGACAAAAGTTGTTGGCACACAGCTGAAAATGGCGGCTTGCACTCCAACAGAAGGGAAAGTCTTACCAACAGAAACCAGGCCAGTATTAACAGTCTGAGAGGCGGAGGAACTCCGTAAAGCCACAGAAACATGGTCCAATCCATCACAGACCACCACAGTCGATTTTACACAAAAACAGACTCTCACTTCCCACAAAAACAATCAGAAATGTGGGAGCGAAGCGAAGCTCTGCCTGCTAGGCGGCCATACGTCCTCCCTACAAGAGTCAAGGAGCAGACTGAAGTGAAAACATCCTCCGCCATCACCAACAGAGTGATAGACTAGAGACAGTTTCACGGTTCCCAGAGACTAGAAGTAAGCTGACAACTAGTAGATTTCTAGTACTTATATATTTAAATATTATATTGATTGCCATGTATTTATTATGTTCATGTTATATGTATTTACAGAAACCGATTATTGTTTCTGACATGCTGTGCATATTGCTCGCCATATCTTAGCCTTAAGATTCAGATATTGTAGTGTGCTCATGGGAAAATTGGCAGGTGTCTGATGCTATAGACTCCTTGCAGAGGGCACCACATACCAATATATCTGCATGCTTATTATAAATACTGATAAACAATAAATATCTGTATTCTAGATACAGCTATACTATTCCTATAGAAGAGTCCCGCTTTCCCAGAGCACCAAGTCCCGCTTTCCCAGAGCACCAAAGAACATGTCTTTTCACTTCAACTGGTATGTACTCTCTGAATAAAAACAACTCACTCTAATATAGTGTTATTTCGACACGCAAACTTCCGGCCTAACGCTAGTGACGTCATAACATCTATTTATACAAACGTGTACGAAATGCGTTCGTTACACTACCCCCCTCCCAAAGAAACAAAGAACCGACGAGGGTCTTTTTTACAAGTGCTGAGGATAATGTCAAAACACAGCAACGACCACGAAACCTTGATCTATGGAACCGATTGATCACGATCAGCGTGTGACAACAGATCCGCGAACACATTCTGTGTACCTGGAAGTGGTTCAAGCGTGAATCTGAATTCTTGTAAGGACAAGGACCAACGCATGACGCGAGAGTTTTTAAAACGAGAGGAATATTGGGAAGACCCTAACATCATCATCATCTTGGACAACGCCAATAGCTACTGATGAAACAGTATGCCAATCTGTAGAAACACCCACACGAGAAACACAACACTGAGGTTTCCACAACCTCAACATCTGGAAGCAAAAACGGAGAAATGGAAAACCAGTCAACTAAAACACCTGTTGACAACCGTGTAGCAGACTCCTCAACAACACCAACAGCAGCATCAACACGACGAAGATATCGTTTGAGCATATTTGCATGGAAAATCTTAGACTTGCCTTTCACAAGAATCCTATAGCCTGGATGAAGACATTCCTGCACAAAATAAGGACCTGACCATGTCATAAGAAGTTTGTTAGAGTCAGTGGGAAGAAGAACGGGTACCTCATCATGAACAGAAAAAGTTTGTCCCTTTGCACGACGATCAAAGTACCTTTTGTTCTTGACAGACGAATCTGCAGAGTTTTGTGAAGCAATTTCACAAACTTCAGAAATAATATTCTTCAAGTCAAAGAGGTAAGTGTACAATGGTTTCGCTGATGTATCGCTAGAATAAGATCTTCGGTCCAGAAATCAGCAATGAGAGAAATGGGACCTCTCGGTTTGCGACCGAACATCAGTTCGAAAGGACTGAAACCCGTACTCCGTGACGGCAATTCTCTACATGCGAAAAGCAATGCAGGAAGATAGCGATGCCAAGCTTTCGGTTGAGAATGAACAATCTTCCGAAGCATAGATTTCAAAGTGCCATGGAACCGTTCAACAGCATCATTTGCTTGGGGATGGTAGGGAGAAGTACGAATGGCTTGAATGCCACACAAAGCATGAAACTGTTTCATCAAATCTGAGTTAAACTGAGAACCTTGATCTGAAAGAATTTCCTTGGGAAAACCTAAACTTGAAAAAATACTCATCAAAGCTTCAGCAACTGCAACATAAGAAATATCCTTCATAGGAACAGCCTCAGGAAACCTAGTAACCAAGTTAATCAAAGTGAGAATATATCTGTGACCTTCAACAGATGGAGGAGACAAAGGCCCAACAAGATCAATAGCGACCCTCTCGAAAAAAGTCGAGATAAGAGGCATATTCGCCAAAGGAACAGGAGGAACTTTTCCTTGTGAAATTGTTTTCTGGCAAATGTCAAAAGTGTGAACATAAGTACTCACATCAGCAGACACTCCAGGCCAAAAGAATTGGGACAGAATCCTAGTCAGAGTTCTACGAACCCACAATGACCAGCCAAAAGTTGATCATGTTCAGCAATCATGATTGAAGTACGAAGTTTTTGAGGAACAACAACCTGATGCAAAATATCCTTGGGTTTATCACACGTCCTGTACAAAATATCATCTTTAAAATAGAAAGTATAAGTAGCAGAACCAACAACATTTTCTTCACGTGAGTCAGCTAACTTAAAACAACTTTGCAAAGTAGCATCATCTTTCTGCAACTGAATAAGCTCAGCACGAGTGACCTTCAAGTCATCGCACACAGTGACAAGAGGTTTGTGCGGGAGATCCTGCTTCCTAGCCTGAGCACGAGTAGTGACAGCAGCAACAGGAACATCAGCAGCAGCAGCTTGGGTCTCTTGGGTCTGCTGGACAATCAAACCTGGAATATTTCCTACAATCAAGTCAGCAACTGGATCCTTAAGAACACAAGAAACCAACTCTCCAACAAAATATGGACATGAAACAACAACTTTAGCCTGCTAGTAGATGTTGATCTCTCCACCAAAAGTTTTACAGCGAATAGTACCTGGTACATACTGCTCATCAGAAACCAAACGTTTTCGAACACCACAAATGGTAGCACCTGTGTCTCGCAGAACTGAGCAAGCAGTAGAATTTACAGAACCAACTTCTAAATGCAAGTGACCAGTATATTGTTATTTCGACACGCACACACTCCGGCCTAACGCTAGTGTGACGTCATAACATCTATTTATACAAACGTGCACGAAATGCGTTCGTTACATGTACAAAGGCCACAATGTACATACCGGTAGTTCATTATGGTATTTGGATTTCCCTACCTCTCCCCTCCCTACCCTACGTTCAGTAAATGTCTACCTATGTGTGTCTCTGCTTGTGCATGCGTGATAACCCGCGCCTCCGATCACTAGATCTAGCCAGATGCGTGAAACATGTCACCATAATTATATCTCATCTCACACAGTCCAGTTGCAATATTGAGGTATCAGCAAGCGCTCTACACCTCTCTCTCTCTCTCTCTCTCTCTCTCTCTCTCTCTCTCTCTCTCTCTCTCTCTCACACACACACACATTTTTGCAGAAACGACGTTGTGATGACTGTTGTGAAACTCTACATACATTATTTTGACACACTTCCCATTTTTTTTGACATTATTTTGAAATTTTTTAGTTTTTGAAACTATCCCTAACCCTAACCCTTAACCTAACCTAAGCCTAACACAGTCCTAACCCTACCGGAACACTATTTTGACGTCAAAATAACGGGGCCGTCAAAAAAAGTCAAAAAAAAGTATGTAGAGTTTCAAGTGTATGTCAGAGTATTCGTCGTTTCTACATGCCCACACAAACCCCCCCCCCCCCCCTATTTTTGTAGAAACGACATTGTGATGACTGTCATGAAACTCTACATACATTATTTTGACACACTTACCATGATTTTGATATTATTTTGACAGTTTGCCATTTTTTGAGGCTGTCTCTAACCCTAACCCAAACTTTTCACCTAACCCTAAGCCTAACACAGCCCTAACCCTAACGGAACACTATTTTTACGTCAAAATAACGGGGCCGTCAAAAGAAAGTACGTAGAGTTTCGTATGTTAAAGTAACGTCGTTTCTACCTAGACACACACAAACACACAATGTGACAATGTAACGTTACTTGAGAATCTAGTTTGGTGACGAGGTTCTGGATGATGTCGGCCTCGGTGGTCATCTCGTGGCCTTGCAGGATGATGGCCAGCTTCTCGCCCAGCTCCAGGAACTGCTGCAGGATGAACAGACAGCTGTTTTGCGGGTCCTTACTGGCCATTTGTGGCCAGGTCTCTGACGCTTTCCTCCTGGCCCGATCGCGAATCTCTTCCAGCTGACAAAGGAACAGCAAACGAACTTTATACAACAGATCACTCGTCAGCTTAGTACAACAGATCACTCATCAGCTCAGTAC
Source organism: Oncomelania hupensis (assembly GCA_036898135.1). NCBI lineage: Eukaryota > Metazoa > Mollusca > Gastropoda > Littorinimorpha > Pomatiopsidae > Oncomelania > Oncomelania hupensis. Next base: position 854,085 of record CM072512.1, read on the forward strand.
AACAGATCACTCATCAGCTAAGTACAACAGATCACTCATCAGCTCAATACAACAGATCACTCGTCAGCTTAGTACAACAGATCACTCGCCAGCTTAGTACAACAGATCACTCATCAGCTCAGTACAACAGATCACTCTTCAGCTCAGTACAACATCTTAGTACAATTGATCATTCATCTGCTCAGGTTAACAGATCAATACAACAGGTCAATACAACAGGTCAGGTTAACAGATCAATACAGCATGTCAATATAACAGGTCAGGTTAACAGATCAATACAACAGGTCAATAATATCAGGTCAGGCGTAGCGCTTGGACATTGGAAATAGCAGTAAATGGCGATACGTCGATTACTGGGAACGGTATACCAGTGCCGGTCCACTTGTCGGAACATTCGGTAAAATTCCCATGTAAACAGAATAAAGGCGATTCATTAATTATTTACTACGAGAATAAGAGTTACAAACAAGTAAAGACGAGAAAGGCGTATAGTTGATTTTAGAAAAGTCAAATCCCCCACAACTTCACTTATCATCAACAACGAGGTTGTAGAGCAGGTTAAGTCTTTTAAATTCTTGGGGACAACAATATCTGAAGACCTTATATGGGGGCCCCACGTGATGCTCACGAAAAAGAAAGCTCAGCAGCTGCTTATATTTCTTGAGGCAACTTAAAAGATTCAGAATCAATGACACAATTAATAATAATAATAATAACGGATTTTTATATAGCGGGTACTCCAGCCTATGACCAGACTCACCACGCTTTACATAGTCATAACATATAAGTACATGCACTCGATTAAACATCACTTTTGCACAATTCTTGTTAAATTCTATAGAACTATCATTGAAAGTGTACTGACATTTTAATTCACGAACTGGTATGGCAGTGCTACTGAGGAGGAGAGGGAGGAGTTGAAAAAGGTAGTCAAGACTGCTGCCAGAATCACGGGGTGTAAGCTCCCAAAATTAGACAAACTTTTTGAAGAGCGAATAATTCGCAAGGCCAAGGCCATAATCAAAGACCCCTCGCACCCGGGTAACCATCTGTTTGACCTCCTGCCCTCTGGTAGAAGACTTCGATCACTTAAAGCAAGGACAAAAAGAATGAATAGCAGCTTCTTTCCAAGTGCAATAAGAGTGCTAAATGTAAATGAAAGGACTGGAGTTGAGTGCTAAGTGTAAATGGAATGACTGCAGTTGCACAGTCATCGGACTAAACTATCTTAGATCTTTTACAGTGCATGCATACCGGCTATGAATTTTGATGTTTGCTGTTAACATTTCATGTAAACATGTTTGGTTTTAATGTTACAATGTGATGTGTGTTAAGAATAGATGTGTGAATGTGCCAATACTGTATGCATGCTCGCTGACCAAGGCAAATTCCTAGTGTAGTCTACAAATTGTATTGATTTGACATATGGCTAATAAATCTTATCTTATCTTATCTTATCTTATCTTAGTAGCATCTCACCTCGTGTTCAAAGTAGCTTTGTCTTCCACTGGTTACAATGCTGACGGAGACACGGGGTGCGCGACGCACCATGTCCAGTGACTCGGACCCCACATCAAACGACAGCCCCTTGGCCGTTCTCTCAGCAGACATCAAGGGCGGAGAGGCCGACTTTTCACCATCATCCACGGCCGTGACGCACGGAAGAAGTGGCGTAACGCACGGGCTTATCGGGAGAAGGGACGTTAAGGCGGAGGGGCTGGGCTGGAAGAAGGGATAAATGGGTAATACTGCGGGCGTCATTTTGCGTCTCGGGGCAGTCTTGGGTCTTGTGTCCGGCGTGTCCAAAGTCGGCATCGTCCGCAGTACGGAGGCGGATCTTGGGCGCGGCAAGGTAAATACGGACGGTGTGACGTACGCACAGCTGAAGTCTTCTGAAGTAACAAGCGTTTTCTGTGATGACACTGGACGATCCTGCACCTCGGCATTGCTGACGCCTCCAGCTCTGGTCAGTACTTTAGCTCTGCTAGAACCTTCAGGTTCTTCCCGAACTTCATCTAAGCTAACATGTTCAGGTTTGTAAATGTCATCACAGCAGACGCCTTGTACCACCACAGTGCTTGACACACTCTCAATTGACGTGACTGACTGCGTTGGCACAACCTCCATCACTTCGACCATGGTCGTTTGGTGGACTGTCTCCACCTGACCCGTTTCACCCTCAGGTATTTCACGTGAACCCACCGACTCCTCTGTTTCATCTTCGCTGTCATAAATTTCACTTGGCCGTTCCATTTCCTCTTCTTCGCTGGTACTCCCAGTCACCGGAAGTTCTGTTTCATCTTCTTCTCTTTCTCTTGAAGCACTCTCAGTTAGGATCACTGGCTGTTCTGAATAAACTTCAGCACTCTCACTTTCAGTTGGCGTCATCACTTGTTCTGTTTCAACCTCGTCTCTGACGTGAACCATCACCGGTTGCCATGTACCACTTTGATCTCTTTGACTGGGAGCCAACGGCTGCAGCTCACAGGAGGGCAGCTTCTTTTCTCTGACCTCTGCCACAGAGTCCGGCACTTCCACCAAGGGCTTATTGAACAGCTTGGGCCGCTTGCCACCAGACACCGTCCCAATGACGTTCTCCCGGGGAATAAAAGGAGAACTAACAGAAGATTGAGAAAGGCTCCTGGGCAGCATTTTGGTGCTGGCAGAAATGCCCTTCTTTCTGTGCTTAGGGCTGGAAGGCTGGCTCACAGCTGAGGGTTTGTGGGTGGGTGGCAGGGTGGCCGTGTCTAGCACAGGCTCCTCTAAGTTAGTGTCCATCCATCCTTCTTGAGCTGAGCACGGCGGTGTCCGTACTGAGATCTCAGTTAAAGCTGTGCTGCGATCACTTTCCACACCTTCCGCTTCTTGAGGACTTTCAGCCAGTTGTTCCATTTGTTGGCTGCTTTTGCGACGCAGGCCAGTTTCTGACGAAGACTGGGTTTTTGATATTGGCTTCTTGATTGTACATAATAAACCTCGTTCTTTGGAGTCTTTATGTTTGGGCATTAAATCTTCTACGTTAAAGCTCATCTCCAGTTGGATAGTGCTGACTGCAGGTTTGGTTTTCAGTCCTTGCTGTGTACCTGTCTGACTTGTGGAAAGGAGCAGATCTGTGGAGGTGGAGTCAGCAGTAACCTGCGCTAGAGCTTGAAATTGGGACTCTGATATCGACAGTGTACTGATCTTGCTTCTTGCGGCGGACAGGAGGATTCCTTTGGACGAGGAATGTCGGCTCGCGAGTTCTTGTAAATGTTGTAGGGAGTGCGCCAGCCCTTGATCTTTTGATTCCATTGCAGCAACGTCCAAGACAGGCAAGACAGTGGCCGATTTGACTAGGCGTCTTTGCGGCGATATCGACTGTTGTTCGCAGCTTTGGGCAGGGGATAGAGGATTGAAACCTTCCCACTCCCCTGACATCTCAGGTGTTTCATCCTTAGGTGGTGACACTGCTAAAGGTGGAAAGACATTTTTGCCCTTAGATTCTGCAGGCAGTTCAGTGCCCCCCGTCAGCGTGTGAAGAGGGAAGGGAGTTCGGATGATTTTCCTTTTGGCGCCGAGGGTGGCTGAGGACACGTGCGCCTGACGCTTGAGCTTCACAGCCAGGGCGCGAGCCTGAGTTTTCTGGCGGACCAGCTCTTTCTCTTTATTCCTTTCCTCCTGCAGCTGCTCCTTTAACGTCTGACGCTCCGCCTTGAGCTTTTGAATCATTTCTTGTTTATCTTCCTTTTCTTTTTGGTGGAGGCGCATTCCTTTGGTCACCATGGTCTCGGTCGTCGTAAAGGCTTTCGGCAGCATTTCGTTCACCGCCAGCTTGCTAAGTCCGTGTCTCATTTTGTCACTGCTGCCAGACATGCCCCACTCAGCTGGGGACAACATTTGTGACCTTATTTCTAATAATTGACCGGCCTCCAATCCTGCAGAAAGTTTATGAACCTTGTCTGCTCTTGTGGATTTTTCAGAGGACATTCTGGCTTTTACCGCCTCTTCTTCAGTCTCACCGCCATCTTTAATGCCCTTAGATTGCTCGCGTTGTCCTGCGTCAGTATGCGTTTCTTGCCACAACATTTCGTAGTCTTCATCGAATTCTGCAGTTTCCAATTCCACAACGGACTCGTCACCCTGTAAAACGTTTGATGTGGCTTCTGTCTCCGCCGGAATATCTCTGAAAAAAGACAGCCAAGTCAACCGACGTCAAACTCAGCGTAGGAATGTAGGACAAATAAATAGTATAATCCAGTCTACAGCTACAGCTGCTCTCTATAGGATCTAATTCAAGCCGTCGAACTCAGCGTAGGAATGTAGGACAAATAAATAGTATAGTATAGTCTACAGCTACAGCTACAGCTGCTCGCTATAGGATCTAATTCAAGCCGTCAAAAATCAGCGTAGTAATATAGGACAAATAAACAGTATAATCCAGTCTACAGCTACAGCTGCTCGCTATAGGATCTAAGACAAATCAATAGTATAAGCCAGTCTACAGCTACAGCCCTGTAGGTTCGGGCATCACCATCATCCAGGCCTATGCCCCAACTTCAGACTATGACGACAGCGAAGAAAATCTACAGGCTGTCCTTGAGCAAGTGCCGAAGAAGGACATAGTCATAGTGGAAGGCGACGGGAATGCCAAGGTTGGTGAAGATGCGCACCACAACTGGGGAGACACATGTGGACCCCTCTGCAACAACGAGACAAATGACAGGGGTCTGAGACTCTTTGAGTTTGCCAGATACAACAATCTGATCCTGGCAAACACGCTTGGTCTCCGCAAAAATTCCAGACGATGGACATGGCACAATCCCGGCGGGGAGCATCACAACCAAATAGACTACATCATGGTCAAGAAACGCTTCAGATCAAGCATCAACATTGGCAGGACACGCACTTTTCCAGGAGCAGACGTCGGAAGTGACCACGATCTCGTGATGATGTCTTTCCGGCTTCACTTGAAGAGAGTAAACACAGCAAAAGTGCACTAGACTGAAGTTCGACCTGGACAAACTGCAAGTCCCGGAGGTGGCAGAAATATTTCAGGCCACAATTGGAGGGAAATTTGCACCATTGCTCATTTTGGGAGCTGGTGAAGTAGATGTCAACACCATGACCACCACCTTCAACTTAGCTGTGAAAGATGCCGCCACATATATCCTTGGAAAGCACCGGCCAAAGAAGAAGCTGTGGATCACACCTGAATTTTTTGACCTGTGTGATAAACAAAGAGAGATAAGAGAGATGAAAAAGAAAAAGAACACCTCTCAGGGAGCTGATGCCTACCAACAAATCAACAATGAAATCCGAAAAGGCATGTGCACAGCAAAGGAGAACTGGATAGAAGATCAATGCCAGGAAATAGAGAACAGTCTGAACAAGAACAACAGCAAAAAGGTTTACCAGACTGTGAAGCGATTGACAAGTGTTAAACAGCCCAAGGTCTCCACGATCCAAAAAAAGGTCTGGCATATGCATTACAAAAGAACAAGAAGTCTTGGACAGATGGACAGAGTACTGCTCTGACCTTTACAACCACAAACCAAACGGAGACCCATCAGTTCTAGCATGTCCAGAGAACAGAGAAGACGAAGAAATCCTCCCAATTCTCCGAGAAGTTGAGGCAGCAGTGCAATCGCTGAAGAAGGGGAAGTCAGCGGGAGTGGACAACATACCCGCGGAACTGCTTCAAGCACGAGGAGAAGCGATGATCGACGCACTCACCATTATCTGTAACAAGATCTGGCAGAGTGGAGAGTTGCCTACACCATGGAGCCAGTCGCTTGTCATCACTCTTCCCCAAAAAGGTAACCTTCAGGAATGTGAAAATTACCGCACCATCATCCTCATCAGCCATCCCAGCAAGGTCCTCCTGAAAATAATACTCAACAGGTTGAAACCCCAAGCTGAACAAATCTTCAATCTCAGAATAATCTGTGAGAAATACCTACAGCACCAACAACATCTATATCATGTGTTCGTAGACTTCAAAAAGGCGTTTGATCGAGTCTGGCATACAGCTCTGTGGGCAACCATGAGAGTGTACAACATCAGCCCTAAAATTATTAAAGTCATTCAAAGCCTGTATGACAAGGCTACCAGTGCAGTCCTCTACAACCGCGCCATCGGAAACTGGTTCTGAACAACAATCGGTGTGCGTCAGGGATGCCTACTTTTTCCAACACCCTTTAACATCTTCCTAGAGCGCATCATGTCAGAAGCCCTTGCAGATCACGAAGGCACAGTCAGCATAGGGGAAAGAGCAATCTCCAACCTTCGTTTTGCGGATGACATTGATGGATTGACTGGAGAGGAACAAGAACTTGAACAGCTGGTACAGAGGCTTGACACCACCCCCAGAGCCTATGGAATGGAAATAAGTGCATAGAAGACCAACACGGACATCAAAGTCCAATCCCTCAACACAGTGCATAGCTTCAAATATTTAGGAGCCATTGTGATTGTATCAGACAATGGGTCCCGACAGGAAGTGCTCTCCAGGATCGCACAAACAACTGCTGCCCTGGCGAGGTTGAAGCCAATTTGGAAAAACAGGACCATCAGTCTACATTCCAAGGTAAGGCTGCTGCGTTCCCTTGTCATCTCCATCTTCCTATATGCTTGCGAATTAAGGACCCTCACAGCAGATCTCCAACGAAGAATACAAAGCATGGAGATGAGGTGCGATAGAAGACTTTTGGGCATTTCCTATACCCAGCACATCACCAACGACGAAATCCGACAATCACACAAGCCATTGGACAATACGATGACATGCTCACAGTGGTGAAAAAACGGAAACTCTGATGGTATGGCCACGTCACCAGATCATCAGGTCTTGCAAAGACCATCCTGCAAGGCACAGTGCAAGGAGGTAGAAGAAGAGAGAGACCGAAAAAGAGTTGGGAGGACAACATTGGAGAATGGACTGGTTTTACACTGAGTGAAACAGTCAGGGTTGCTGAGGACAGGGAAAGATGGTTAAACGATCATCTTTGGTGCCCCTACGACCTCCGAGTTATGGGATAGGATAGGATAGGCTAGGACAGCTACAGCTGGTCGCTACAGGATCTAATTCAAGGCGCCCATTGGCTGTTTTAGGCGCATCGTATGACGCACAGATTGATGAGCACAATCCTGGCTGACCGACGTTCGGGGAAAACATGGACCTAGCGTTTACTGGGTGTAGTTGGCAATCACCTGATTACAACATGAGCTTTACTGGGTGTAGTTGGCAATCACCTGATTACAACATGAGCTTTACTGGGTGTAAGTTGGCAATCACCTGATTACAACATGAGCTTTACTGGGTGTAGTTGGCAATCACCTTATTACAACATGAGCTTTACTGGGTGTAGTTGGCAATCACCTTATTACAATATGAGCTTTACTGGGTGTAGTTGGCAATCACCTGATTACAACATGAGCTGGGTGGAGTTGGCAATCACCTGATTACAACATGAGCTGGGTGGAGGTGGCAATCACCTGATTACAACATGAGCTGGGTGGAGGTGGCAATCACCTGATTACAACATGAGCTTTACTGGGTGGAGTTGGCAATCACCTGATTACAACATGAGCTTTACTGGGTGGAGTTGGCAATCACCTGATTACAACATTAGCTGGGTGAAGTTGGCAATCACCTTATTACAACATGAGCTTTACTGGGTGGAGTTGGCAATCACCTTATTACAACATGAGCTTTACTGGGTGGAGTTGGCAATCACCTGATTACAACATGAGCTTTACTGGGTGGAGTTGGCAATCACCTGATTACAACATGAGCTGGGTGGAGTTGGCAATCACCTGATTACAACATGAGCTTTACTGGGTGGAGTTGGCAATCACCTGATTACAACATGAGCTGGGTGGAGTTGGCAATCACCTGATTACAACAATAGCTTTACTGGGTGTATTGATGTAGTTAACAATCACCTGATTACAACATGAGCTTTACTGGGTGTATTTATGGAGTTGGCAATCACCTGATTACAACAAGAGCTTTACTGGGTGTATTGATGGAGTTGGCAATCACCTGATTACAACATGAGCTTTACTGGGTGTATTGATGGAGTTGGCAATCACCTGATTACAACATGAGCTTTACTGGGTGTATTGATGGAGTGGGCAATCACCTGATTACAACATGAGCTTTGCTGGGTGGAGTTGGCAATCACCTGATTACAACATGAGCTTTACTGGGTCTATTTATGGAGTTGGCAATCACCTGATCACAACAAGAGCTTTACTGGGTGTATTGATGAGCTCCATCTTCCTATATGCTTGCGAAGCATGGACCCTCACAGCAGATCTCCAACGAAGAATACAAAGCATGAGATGAGTGCTTCTGGGCATTTCCTATACTCAACACATCACCAACGACGAAGTCCGACAGACCATCACACAAGCTATTGGACAACATGATGACCTGCTAACAGTGGTGAAGAAACGGAAACTTCGGTGGTATGGCCACGTCACCTGATCATCAGGCCTTGCAAAGACTATTCTGCAGGCACAGTGCAAGGAGGTAGAAGAAAAGGGAGAGACCGAAAAAGAGGTGGGAGGACAACATTCGAGAATGGACTGGTTTGACACTGAGCGAAGCCATCAGGGCTGCTGAGGACAGAGAAAGATGGAGTATGCTGGTTAAACGATCATCTGTGGTGCCCCTACGACCTTCGGGTTACGGGACAGGATAGGATAGGATAGGATTGATGAGCACAATCCTGGCTGACCGACGTTCGGGGAAAACATGGACCTAGCGTTTATTGGGTGTATTTGGCAATCACCTTATTACAACATGAGCTTTACTGGGTGTAGTTGGCAATCACCTTATTACAACATGAGCTTTACTGGGTGGAGTTGGCAATCACCTTATTACAACATGAGCTTTACTGGGTGTATTTATGGAGTTGGCAATCACCTGATTACAACAATAGCTTTACTAGGTGGGTTAGCAATCACCTGATTACAACCTGATCTTTACTGGGTGTATTGACGGAGTTGGCAATCACCTGATTACAACATGAGCTTTACTGGGTGTATTGACGGAGTTGGCAATCACCTGATTACAACACGAGCTTTGCTGGGTGGAGTTGGCAATCACCTGATTACAACATGAGCTTTACTAGGTGGGTTAGCAATCACCTGATTACAACATGAGCTTTACTGGGTGTATTGACGGAGTTGGCAATCACCTGATTACAACATGAGCTTTACTGGGTGTATTGACGGAGTTGGCAATCACCTGATTACAACAAGAGCTTTACTGGGTGTATTGATGGAGTTGGCAATCACCTGATTACAACATGAGCTTTACTGGGTGTATTGACGGAGTTGGCAATCACCTGGTTACAACATGAGCTTTACTGGGTGTATTGACGGAGTTGGCAATCACCTGATTACAACATGAGCTTCAGGAAAACTTTAAAATCCCTGTTATGGAATGTATGCATGCACAGACTAGATTTTAGTTTATACTCTCATTGGCGGCAGTAATCCACTGTTTGATAGTATAATTCCCAGTGTAAATATTGTCATGTCTAACAGAGACGACGGCCAACCAACCAAAGGAATAGGTTCAGTGGGGAACCAGGGGTTGATGCCACGTGTAGTTACTTATGGTGCTTTATCATATCGTTCCTTGGTTTGTCTGGTAGTTTATCAATTAATAACAGACATGTTTGAATGGTTTGTGTTGTGGTTTATCAATTAATAACAGACATGTTTGAATGGTTTGTGTGGTGGTTTATCAATTAATAACAGACATGTTTGAATGGTTTGTCTGGTGGTTTATCAATTAATAACAGACATGTTTGAATGGTTTGTGTGGTAGTTTATCAATTAATAACAGACATGTTTGAATGGTTTGTGTGGTAGTTTATCAATTAATAACAGACATGTTTGAATGGTTTGTGTGGTAGTTTATCAATTAATAACAGACATGTTTGAATGGTTTGTGTGGTAGTTTATCAATTAATAACAGACATGTTTGAATGGTTTGTGTGGTAGTTTATCAATTAATAACAGACATGTTTGAATGGTTTGTGTGGTAGTTTATCAATTAATAACAGACATGTTTGAATGGTTTGTGTGGTAGTTTATCAATTAATAACAGACATGTTTGATTGGTTTGTGTGGTAGTTTATCAATTAATAACAGACATGTTTGATTGGTTTGTGTGGTAGTTTATCAATTAATAACAGACATGTTTGAATGGTTTGTGTGGTAGTTTATCAATTAATAACAGACATGTTTGAATGGTTTGTGTGGTAGTTTATCAATTAATAACAGACATGTTTGAATGGTTTGTGTGTAGTTTATCAATTAATAACAGACATGTTTGAATGGTTTGTGTGGTAGTTTATCAATTAATAACAGACATGTTTGAATGGTTTGTGTGGTAGTTTATCAATTAATAACAGACATGTTTGAATGGTTTGTGTGGTGGTTTATCAATTAATAACAGACATGTTTGATTGGTTTGTGTGGTAGTTTATCAATTAATAACAGACATGTTTGATTGGTTTGTGTGGTAGTTTATCAATTAATAACAGACATGTTTGAATGGTTTGTGTGGTACTTTATCAATTAATAACAGACATGTTTGAATGGTTTGTGTGGTAGTTTATCAATTAATAACAGACATGTTTGAATGGTTTGTGTGGTGGTTTATCAATTAATAACAGACATGTTTGATTGGTTTGTGTGGTAGTTTATCAATTAATAACAGACATGTTTGAATGGTTTGTGTGGCGGTTTATCAATTAATAACAGACATGTTTGATTGGTTTGTGTGGTAGTTTATCAATTAATAACAGACATGTTTGATTGGTTTGTGTGGTAGTTTATTGTGACGACACGAGTTTTCAGATGGTAGGGAGAGATACACTTTTTACGAAGTTACACTTCTCCGTATATCTGCTGTACATAGAATAGCGTGACCGATTTACTTTTGCGTATGAAAGTGCAGTTTCGTAGAGTCCGTGCGATTCGTAGAAGACAGGGAGTCGGCCAATTTCGAATAGGGGTACGCGTAATAAAGAACGTGCATACTGACGAGAGCTCGACTATTTTGCTTGTGGCCGGCGCAGATTTTGAAGGGCAGAGTGGTTTGAGATGCTATTGCGTGAGGAAGGAATTCTAACGAGGCAGCAACCCTGTGACAGAGGTCATCGTAGTGTAGGGTACTGTTGGAAGGGTGTGTGTATTGTTTTATAGCCACCCAAGGTCTTATGCCCTCGTCGGGATAAGGATGTTTAGAATTCGAAGGAAGATGGTAACTGCCATTCGCCAGTGAGTGTAGAGTTCCATACTTAAGGTGCGTGTGGTTCTCGATTGAACACCCACCAAGACTTAGTGTCTGTACCAGAGCTAAGGTGTCCTCATCCTCAGAATAAATGTTATTTGGACAGTGAAATAACGTGCAAGAGCAAGAGAAAGAGACTCTCAAAAGACTAATCCATTGTGTTGTGCCAATGTTGTGACAGTGTTGTGACAGTGTTGTGGTGTTGGGGTAAAGGGCGTCACAAGCCGAGGCCTGTAAGGTAAGCAAACCCTGTCATTCAATTCTCTAGTGGCGCGCTCCGAGAACTGCGTACGTGTATGAGTGGTAATGAGTGTGGGGAAGGGGATGTATTTTAGGATGTATAATGAAGTTTGTTGATTTTATATGATTTTCTTATGATTTTCTTATTGTATATGTAATGGGGGAAATGTCGTTGCTGTTGTTGTTATGGAAGTGGGTCAAAGGCGACGATGGGGAATATAGAGAGGGAGAGAGAGTGAGGGTGTATGTATGGAGAGAGCGATAGAATGTAGTGTGTTGAAGAAGGATGGGGTGATGATTATGAAGGAAGCATGTTTACAGTATGGATGAAGGGAGGTAATCGTGATGTGCTATAATTGTTGGGGGTGACGGTGGTGATGAAGGGGGGCGGAATGAATCAGGACTGTGAGATGGTAGTGTGGTTGCGATAATTATGTATATTTATATAAACATTGGTGTGTAAAGAAGATGCGAATTATTTAGCATCAAGGGGTGATTTATATTATTGAAATGTGTGTATAGTATCTTGTATTATTATTATGATATTCATAACTATACAGGTCAAGATGGCGGACGGAGGACGGCGTGTTATGTTATATTATATAGTGTTTATTGTTTGGTGGGCATATTGTTAAGACTATGTATATGTCAACAGGTGTGGGCTGATGATGATTATTTCTTCTACGTGTTTATTTCTACGCATTATTTTCCACGCTGTTGCCTTTGATGTTGCCTGTTGTGCTGCACTGATGTTGATGTTGTTGCCGCTGACCGGGTCCTAGCCAGCCTGGGATGTACCTTTGCCTCTACAACAGAGTAGTGTTGTGGTGATTTCTTACACTGCTGCAGGTTTTGCCTATGTATCGAGGCAACACATTTCCAGGAGGTTTTCATACCTAATTCATGCACACACAGACTCACATTACACGCACCTAAAAACATATCCATTTAGTTAGAAGAATCATCCACTTTGTGAAAGAGACTGTTAGCTCTCTGAGCTACTTAACAAGAACATTGAGACATTACTTCTGTGCCACAGCTTTGCCTAGCTAATAGTTTCTGATTCAACGCCATTGCCTATTATTTGAAGACTTGCATTTTGAATTGATTTGTTGATTTTGATTTTCCTGTATACACTTTGTAAAGAAACTATTGTTGTTTAGTTCTATTTGGGGCTTGTTGCAAGGGGAGGTAATTGTTAGTTAGTATTGGGACGGGGGTCTATTTAGGGGTTGAGGGGAGGTTAGTTCCCATTTGTCCTGTGTTTGCTTGTTGATTGTTGAATAAAAGAGTGTGTTTGTACTCTGGCATTTTGTGTTAGTTTATTTTGTTTGAGTTTATTCTTTTCACTCGCTTTATGAGCTGACGTCACTGAACCCGCTCGGGGGACGTGACATTTTGGTGTCAGAAGTGGGATAAACTCATTTATTTTGTTAGGGTATTGCCAGAGGTGTATGTTGTGTGTTTGAGTTGTTGTGTGAAAGGGTACGCAGCGGGCGGTTGGCGGGAGTGTGGGTGTATTGCACTAGGGAACACACTCGGAGTGCAGCATTAACGGGGAATTGGGTTGCAGGGTTCACTTGCTCGCCTTCAGGGGTACGACGGTGAACGATTCCTCGGCTCCTGTGACTGTTGGGTTGCGTATTCAGTCTGTTAGGTGTTTGTATCAGTTAAGTGTTATTTGTTTTGTGTATACTAACATCTGTTCTTCCCTTCTTTTCCGACATGGCTACGCGGGATGCTCGAGCCGCGATGCGCCGCGACGCTAGGACTCGTAAGGAGGAGGCCGAGCAGGAGGAGCAGGACTTCGGTGATGACGGCTCAGTGACAGGGTTGTTGGAGGAACCTTACGCAGTGAGTACTCAGACCACTGTGCCTAAGATGTATGCCAAATCGCCCGGTGCACAGAGCAAAGTCGAGGTCGCGCTCGGTGATAGTGAGAGATTTAGACAGATTGGGGAAAGTCTGGGTTTCCGAGACGGAGCGCTAGCGCACTATGTCGTTAGTGAGATGAGAAGGGAAGAAGAACGGAGGGAGAGGGAGGAAGAGAAGAGGGAGAGAATGAGGAAGGAGGCGGCAGAGAGGTTAGTTAGGGTGTGCTGTCTGCCGGACTTCACCCTACCGTTTGTGCTACAGACAGATGCGTCGGAGGATGGAGTAGGGGCCATTTTGAGCCAGGACAGGGGACAGGGATTACAGCCTATTGCGTGTGCAAGCAAGAAACTGTCGAAACCCGAGAGAAACTATTCGACCATTGAGAGGGAGTGTCTAGCGTTGGTGTGGGGTGTGCAGAAATTCAGTCAATACCTGTACGGACGTACTTTCGTAGTGCAGACTGACCATATGCCACTGCAGTACCTACAGCAAGTGAAGAACACCAACAGCCGACTGATGAGATGGGCACTTCAGCTGCAACCTTTCTCAATGTCTGTGGAGCACATTTCTGGGAAGGACAACGTTCCAGCAGATTTCCTCAGCAGAAACGCTCAGTAGGTAGCATAGGGGGTATTGAAAATTCGCGTCGTAGTTAAGGTTCTTCAAGGTGTTAAGAACTGGGGGGGGGTTGTGTGACGACACGAGTTTTCAGATGGTAGGGAGAGATACACTTTTTACGGAGTTACACTTCTCCGTATATCTGCTGTACATAGAATAGCGTGACCGATTTACTTTTGCGTATGAAAGTGCAGTTTCGTAGAGTCCGTGCGATTCGTAGAAGACAGGGAGTCGGCCAATTTCGAATAGGGGTACGCGTAATAAAGAACGTGCATACTGACGAGAGCTCGACTATTTTGCTTGTGGCCGGCGCAGATTTTGAAGGGCAGAGTGGTTTGAGATGCTATTGCGTGAGGAAGGAATTCTAACGAGGCAGCAACCCTGTGACAGAGGTCATCGTAGTGTAGGGTACTGTTGGAAGGGTGTGTGTATTGTTTTATAGCCACCCAAGGTCTTATGCCCTCGTCGGGATAAGGATGTTTAGAATTCGCAGGAAGATGGTAACTGCCATTCGCCAGTGAGTGTAGAGTTCCATACTTAAGGTGCGTGTGGTTCTCGATTGAACACCCACCAAGACTTAGCGTCTGTACCAGAGCTAAGGTGTCCTCATCCTCAGAATAAATGTTATTTGGACAGTGAAATAACGTGCAAGAGCAAGAGAAAGAGACTCTCAAAAGACTAATCCATTGTGTTGTGCCAATGTTGTGACAGTGTTGTGACAGTGTTGTGGTGTTGGGGTAAAGGGCGTCACAAGCCGAGGCCTGTAAGGTAAGCAAACCCTGTCATTCGATTCTCTAGTGGCGCGCTCCGAGAACTGCGTACGTGTATGAGTGGTAATGAGTGTGGGGAAGGGGATGTATTTTAGGATGTATAATGAATTTTGTTGATTTTATATGATTTTCTTATGATTTTCTTATTGTATATGTAATGGGGGAAATGTCGTTGCTGTTGTTGTTATGGAAGTGGGTCAAAGGCGACGATGGGGAATATAGAGAGGGAGAGAGTGAGGGTGTATGTATGGAGAGAGTGATAGAATGTAGTGTGTTGAAGAAGGATGGGGTGATGATTATGAAGGAAGCATGTTTACAGTATGGATGAAGGGAGGTAATCGTGATGTGCTATAATTGTTGGGGGTGACGGTGGTGATGAAGGGGGGCGGAATGAATCAGGACTGTGAGATGGTAGTGTGGTTGCGATAATTATGTATATTTATATAAACATTGGTGTGTAAAGAAGATGCGAATTATTTAGCATCAAGGGGTGATTTATATTATTGAAATGTGTGTGTAATCGCCGCCATTTAGATAAGGTTATTTCCATTCGCTCGTCAAACGCCTCGTATTAATTTAGGGCCTGGTCATGTAATGACGCACACGAAACACAGAAGTAGCATAGAGTTCATTTATTCGTAGTCAAAGAACATTCACGAAAAATATCAACGTCTCATATAATAATACGTATGTGTGTGTACATATCAGTATGGGGACAACTAATTTCTGTATATGTGACTATGAACTACTTCTTGTGCCAGACGATGTGTGGTAAAATACTGCGGAAAGAAAGAAACATAAACACAAGAAACATTAGCAAGTGTACCAAACAATGTATCAAAAACCCTTATTCACGCAAGATACAATCACAGCAATGAGACGGAAAGAATACACATACCGGAGGACAACTTATAGACAAATACTATAGCTGATTTCAAAAAGACAATTTAGCTAAGGTTACGTGGAACCAAGCCAGAACAAACGAAGGAACGAACGCTTTATGTTCCTTTAACTTGCACGACGATTAGGCTACGTTTATTCTTTCAAGCCTCAAAACAATTGGCGCAAGACAATTTGACTATGCTCATCTAACATTAGTCAATTCATTAATACAAACAATTCGGCTACGTTCACCCAACGAGCCTCGGTACGGTGCCTAAACTAGGAAATATTCGTCGATGACCTAGCTCAGTAAAACATTTATAACTGAATTCACATACGTAAACATTTAACAACATATTATAGGAAATACACATGAAGTCCCAAAACGTAGCTATCTACCTTGGCATAGACAAAGCAGCAAAGCTTTAAGGAAAAAACGCTATAAATACCCAAGTGGGTTAACATTTCGAATAAGGCCGATAATCCGACAAAAAACGTTATCTTCATTAAAGACCAAAACAGTTATCTTTTTCATCAAAACTTAGTCCGACAAATTGTGATGACAATTAGCTTTAATCAAGCCAAGACGTTCAGCATAATCAGCGCATTATGACTGACCACAAGCTAAAAACAAATAAACTTGACTTGTCCTTATTTACAAATCATGAACAAAGTGTTCACCTCAATAATTCTTCTGACAAAAGACCAAGTTCTAAATCAAAACGAATTCTATTAAGCATTAGAAAATCAAAAGCTTAAAGAATATCAGAAACAAATTAATTTGCAGAAAAGGCATAAAATCAGTCACTAAAACGAGAAAATCATAGAGGTCATAATCATTTGCACAAATCAACAAAATATATGCAAAACGCAAAATAACTATAAGTACCTTATGACCGCTGTAAGACGTTTGGAAAACCACACAGATCCAAAAGGCGACAACAACGTCTGGTACCAAAGGCAGGTAAAATAAAAGCCTTTCACAAAACTACAAATCGTGAACATCACATTTAAACTTTATCTTTCTAAACAGGTGAGCACAATTTTTATATCATATAAACTAAAACGACACAACCTTCTCTCAGACCCAGCAATCTAACTAACGAGAAAAGAGTTGACACAAACTTATATATGCGTTACTACCAA
Organism: Oncomelania hupensis; assembly: GCA_036898135.1. NCBI lineage: Eukaryota > Metazoa > Mollusca > Gastropoda > Littorinimorpha > Pomatiopsidae > Oncomelania > Oncomelania hupensis. Next base: position 870,912 of record CM072512.1, read on the forward strand.
AACCAGTCTTGCGTCATAATCTCGATCTCATGAGAAAAAATACGCAAACAATATTTATAAACGAAACACAGTTCACCTATAATATTCAAACTCATATCAAAACTCTGCACGCTTTTGCCACTGACTTGTGAGAGCAATAGATCCGGAGAGAGGGTGAGAGAGAGGGTGAGAGAGAGGGGGAAGAAACACGACAATCACAAAGAGAAGAATCACAAGAAACACATTTAGAGGAGTAAGAAAGACAGGCACCCAAAAACAAATGAAAGGATATAAATAAACAGTCCAGTCATAAAACCAAAAAGATGCGTCGGGTTGGCCAAAGAGGTGATGATACGTCTTGTCAGTCAAAATCAATAAAACCAAACGAAAGAAAACGATAGAAAGAAGAAGCAACATGCAGTGGGGAGGAAAAAGAGGACAGATAAACGGAGGACACTTTACACACCAAGAAAGTACATGATATCACAAATAACAAAGACTCTCTCTCTCTCTAGATCAATAGCCCATAATTAGTTTCAAAACTTATCTAATTATATATTGATAACACATGACTCATAGGCATGCACACACCCGGCCTTAATTATGTCCAGATAATTAAACCACTTGAAATTAATAAAATTAACATTTCTACAATCACACCAAGAGGCGTTATTGGTACAACAACCAAAAAATACATGCAGCATTCATTCAGCTTTAAGTACTGATCAATCGTTCGTAGCGATAGTTGTGGCCACGTTCTGGTTGCCTCCTCCTCTGTTGTCATTCCCTCGCTTGTCGGTTCTTTGGCCGGCACCATCATCTCGTTTTATGTACACAAAGTCCTTCTCGTGTAGGCATGTGGGATGTCTTTTGTTACAAATCCCGCACACCTCTCTGTTGTCACACTGACGTGATTTGTGCTCCTTACTTATCAGGCAGCCAAAGCAGAGGTTTGATTTCAAAATGAAAGTCCTTTTCTCAGCAACGGGCTTCTTGACGAAAACTTCGCACTGACCCAGGTTATGGCTTGTTTGGGTACAGAATTCGCAGAAGGGGGAAGTCTCCGACCGGGTAGAAAGGGCATTCTTCTTGGCCGGCGCGCTGAGTGTGTTGGGCGATATGACCCTTGCAGACGTAGGAGGGAAAGCTCCGGAGCCGAATACTGGGTCGTTGCTAATGTCGGCTTCTTGTGTCAAAAAGTTTACAAGTTCAGCGAAATTGGGGTACCTTTCGTGTTCGATCTTCGTCCGGGACACGTTCCGGCACCAGCGGTGTACCATCCAGTCGGGGAGTTTGCCGATAATACGTTTGAGGTATTGGGCGTCGTCCAAGATCCCTAATCCTCCTACCTCCTTGGCTGCAACAGCACACTGCTGTAGAAAATCCGCAAGCCGTCTAAGTCCCAAGTAATCTCGGCTTTTAACAATGGCCCACTCGTCCAACTTTGTCCTGAAGGCTTGTGAGACCACGTAACTGTTGCCGTACCTCCTTTCCAGAACTGACATTGCCTTGTCGTAGGCCTCGGGTTCGCTCAGCAGGAAGAATCCAGCCACGGCGTCCTTCGCTGTTCCTCCCAGGTAGCGCTGGAGATACAGGAGTTTCTCGCCCGATGCTATCCTCTGTCGTTGAATCAGAAAGGAAAAAGCAATCTTCCAGGTTGGATAGAGGAGCGGGTCGCCGTGGAAGATAGACGGTTCTTGCATGGGAAGTCTATTCAGCAGGAGAGCGTCCGACAGCGTTTGGGCAAGTGAGTCTGTGGAGGTGTACTGCATCTGGAGCGGAGCTGGAACAGATCTGGGTTCGGCATAAGACGAAGGATAAATACCTCTGGGTGCCGCAAGGCGATCAAAGTCAAAGTTCGTGGGACCGTTCTCTGGAACACCTACTCTGGGGAGGTGACACGAGGTGGGAGAGAACATAGAACCATTAGGGCTCGGCACGAAGATCTTTGCCTCTGGGCGCAAATGTCTCTCTGCAAAGTGTACAGAGCGGAGAGGGAGGGGTTGGTAGGTGGAAGGCATGGGGTCCGCTGGTGCGGACAGATAAGCATGCCTCTCCTGCTGCTCTGGAATCTCCGGAGGCCTGTAGTGACGGTCAGCGTGCAGGGTGTAGGAGTTGCGAGCAGCAGCTGTGTCGAGATGCGCAGAGAGGCGTTGATCCCCATACGATGCACTCGGGAAGACACCAGGAGGGTGCTGCCAGGGTATCGATGTCTGGTAATAACGAGACGACACCCTAGGAGAGGACGCGAAAGAGTACACGGTCGTGGTGGTGGTCGTTGTAGAGGTGCGGGCCATGTACCTGACGCAATCCAAGGAAGCGTCAACGGTCGCAGTAGTGCCCACTCCCCTCCCGTGGCTCTCCAGGCGAGCGGTAGCGGGGGGAATGAAGAGGGCGTGGCTTCCGGCGGGGTCATCATTCACGACCCTGACGGTAGCAGAAGTCGTGAAAGCGGGAACGGCGTCTCCGTCCTCCCTGAGAGCGGAAGCTGAAAAGATGTCGCCGGCAGCTCTGTCTACGGTAGCCTTCGAAGTCACCGTGGTGATGGCAGCAGGGTGTCCCATGGAGGGCTGGTCCTGTCCGGGCTGATGTTCCACGGCAGCATCTCCTCTTCCTCCTAACATGCTAGTGTTTGCGACTATCGGGGAGGGAGTTGCCTGTGGGGCAGCTAGTGTAGTCGATGTGGGAGACTGAGGGTGAAAGTGAGTGTTAAGCAGATTTACCGGTGGGAGAAAGGGAGGATTCTGAGGGTGAGCATCAGCTTTTTCTAGCACGCTTAGTATGGCTGAATTAGTCTTTATTTCAATGTCTGTTCTCAGTAACTCTAGCTGTCTAACACTTTCTCTCTTCCTTTTCTCGAACTGCATTTTAGCTCTAGCTTCTGCTATCTTTCTGGTAGCCTCTTGATCGGCCTAGTAGCCTCTTGATTGGCCTCTTCTCTCTTTCTAGCAGCTTCTTGTTCGACCCTAATAGCCTCTTGATTGGCCTCTTCTCTCTTTCTAGCAGCTTCTTGTTCAACCCTAATAGCCTCTTCCTCAACCCTAGTAGCCTCTTGATCTGCAATTCTTTTCCACTCTATAGCCTGTTCCTCAGCCACTCTGGCACTCTCCTGTTCGTCTAGCTCATCTATCAGTCTCACATGTTCGCTTTCTAAAGCTAGGCCTGCGCGTCTAGCACTGAGAGAAGCGGCCTTCATCCTAACCTCGAGTTTGAGGGAAGCTGTGGAGATTATGCTAGAATTAGCTGACGACCTAACGGAAGATCCCCTAGACGAAACACTGGCGTCTCTTTTCTTGGTCGATCGGTGGCTAAACGCTTTGCTACCATGATGCGAACTAGTTCTTGTAAGAACTTCAACAGTCCCTTCGTTCACGGCACGCACTATGTTAGATATGACCTCTTGGGCTTGCATCTGAGCATTCTCCCAGTCTTCTAACGTCACTTCACCACCGCCTAGCTTAACTAGCTTCTCTTGAATTTCTCCGAGTTCACTTCTCATCTGAGAAATCCGCACTCTTGCCCTTGCTAGTTTTTCTAGATTGGGTTCGTCATCGCCTAGTTCCTTCACTGCCGTAGCAATAGCCTTCACCAGCAGAGACCTTTGTGACTGAAAGAGTTCTGTCTTTATGTCAATGTTATATGCTTTGCCTTTCTCAGTAGGTTTGGGTTCGCGTTTGGACCTAGTGACATCTTCCGGTTCTACTGGTATCTCAGTCTCTGTTTCACCATCTTCTACCTCATCTTTCGACTCGAGTTTCATTGGGGAGACTATTCCCTCTTCTATCTCTTCCTTATCCATGATAAGATCAATGTTCAGTTCTTAGTACTGCAAGAGGTGGCCAAAACGAAGAAAGTTATATTCTTCACAGAAGCTGGTTATTTATCTAAAGACACCTGAGTAAGGCTTAGCGAAAATGGTTAAAGAGTAGTTGCTGGGTCTAGGTTGGTCGCAATTAAAACAGAATAAAAGTCTTGTTGTCTAAATGCTTGTTTGAGCGACAACTAGCAGACAATGTATTGTTCTTGTTTACGTTATTCTGGCCACTAAGTCATATTCATAACGTACTGCAGGAACCGAGCGAGAGAAAACTCTATCCCACAAATTGAAATAAGTCCTAAATTCAAAGGGGGGTGACGAGAGGCTCTAAGTATTTTACTGTAATCGCCGCCATTTAGATAAGGTTATTTCCATTCGCTCGTCAAACGCCTCGTATTAATTTAGGGCCTGGTCATGTAATGACGCACACGAAACACAGAAGTAGCATAGAGTTCATTTATTCGTAGTCAAAGAACATTCACGAAAAATATCAACGTCTCATATAATAATACGTATGTGTGTGTACATATCAGTATGGGGACAACTAATTTCTGTATATGTGACTATGAACTACTTCTTGTGCCAGACGATGTGTGGTAAAATACTGCGGAAAGAAAGAAACATAAACACAAGAAACATTAGCAAGTGTACCAAACAATGTATCAAAAACCCTTATTCACGCAAGATACAATCACAGCAATGAGACGGAAAGAATACACATACCGGAGGACAACTTATAGACAAATACTATAGCTGATTTCAAAAAGACAATTTAGCTAAGGTTACGTGGAACCAAGCCAGAACAAACGAAGGAACGAACGCTTTATGTTCCTTTAACTTGCACGACGATTAGGCTACGTTTATTCTTTCAAGCCTCAAAACAATTGGCGCAAGACAATTTGACTATGCTCATCTAACATTAGTCAATTCATTAATACAAACAATTCGGCTACGTTCACCCAACGAGCCTCGGTACGGTGCCTAAACTAGGAAATATTCGTCGATGACCTAGCTCAGTAAAACATTTATAACTGAATTCACATACGTAAACATTTAACAACATATTATAGGAAATACACATGAAGTCCCAAAACGTAGCTATCTACCTTGGCATAGACAAAGCAGCAAAGCTTTAAGGAAAAAACGCTATAAATACCCAAGTGGGTTAACATTTCGAATAAGGCCGATAATCCGACAAAAAACGTTATCTTCATTAAAGACCAAAACAGTTATCTTTTTCATCAAAACTTAGTCCGACAAATTGTGATGACAATTAGCTTTAATCAAGCCAAGACGTTCAGCATAATCAGCGCATTATGACTGACCACAAGCTAAAAACAAATAAACTTGACTTGTCCTTATTTACAAATCATGAACAAAGTGTTCACCTCAATAATTCTTCTGACAAAAGACCAAGTTCTAAATCAAAACGAATTCTATTAAGCATTAGAAAATCAAAAGCTTAAAGAATATCAGAAACAAATTAATTTGCAGAAAAGGCATAAAATCAGTCACTAAAACGAGAAAATCATAGAGGTCATAATCATTTGCACAAATCAACAAAATATATGCAAAACGCAAAATAACTATAAGTACCTTATGACCGCTGTAAGACGTTTGGAAAACCACACAGATCCAAAAGGCGACAACAACGTCTGGTACCAAAGGCAGGTAAAATAAAAGCCTTTCACAAAACTACAAATCGTGAACATCACATTTAAACTTTATCTTTCTAAACAGGTGAGCACAATTTTTATATCATATAAACTAAAACGACACAACCTTCTCTCAGACCCAGCAATCTAACTAACGAGAAAAGAGTTGACACAAACTTATATATGCGTTACTACCAAAACCAGTCTTGCGTCATAATCTCGATCTCATGAGAAAAAATACGCAAACAATATTTATAAACGAAACACAGTTCACCTATAATATTCAAACTCATATCAAAACTCTGCACGCTTTTGCCACTGACTTGTGAGAGCAATAGATCCGGAGAGAGGGTGAGAGAGAGGGTGAGAGAGAGGGGGAAGAAACACGACAATCACAAAGAGAAGAATCACAAGAAACACATTTAGAGGAGTAAGAAAGACAGGCACCCAAAAACAAATGAAAGGATATAAATAAACAGTCCAGTCATAAAACCAAAAAGATGCGTCGGGTTGGCCAAAGAGGTGATGATACGTCTTGTCAGTCAAAATCAATAAAACCAAACGAAAGAAAACGATAGAAAGAAGAAGCAACATGCAGTGGGGAGGAAAAAGAGGACAGATAAACGGAGGACACTTTACACACCAAGAAAGTACATGATATCACAAATAACAAAGACTCTCTCTCTCTCTAGATCAATAGCCCATAATTAGTTTCAAAACTTATCTAATTATATATTGATAACACATGACTCATAGGCATGCACAGTGTGTATAGTATCTTGTATTATTATTATGATATTCATAACTATACAGGTCAAGATGGCGGACGGAGGACGGCGTGTTATGTTATATTATATAGTGTTTATTGTTTGGTGGGCATATTGTTAAGACTATGTATATGTCAACAGGTGTGGGCTGATGATGATTATTTCTTCTACGTGTTTATTTCTACGCATTATTTTCCACGCTGTTGCCTTTGATGTTGCCTGTTGTGCTGCACTGATGTTGATGTTGTTGCCGCTGACCGGGTCCTAGCCAGCCTGGGATGTACCTTTGCCTCTACAACAGAGTAGTGTTGTGGTGATTTCTTACACTGCTGCAGGTTTTGCCTATGTATCGAGGCAACACATTTCCAGGAGGTTTTCATACCTAATTCATGCACACACAGACTCACATTACACGCACCTAAAAACATATCCATTTAGTTAGAAGAATCATCCACTTTGTGAAAGAGACTGTTAGCTCTCTGAGCTACTTAACAAGAACATTGAGACATTACTTCTGTGCCACAGCTTTGCCTAGCTAATAGTTTCTGATTCAACGCCATTGCCTATTATTTGAAGACTTGCATTTTGAATTGATTGTTGATTTTGATTTTCCTGTATACACTTTGTAAAGAAACTATTGTTGTTTAGTTCTATTTGGGGCTTGTTGCAAGGGGAGGTAATTGTTAGTTAGTATTGGGACGGGGGTCTATTTAGGGGTTGAGGGGAGGTTAGTTCCCATTTGTCCTGTGTTTGCTTGTTGATTGTTGAATAAAAGAGTGTGTTTGTACTCTGGCATTTTGTGTTAGTTTATTTTGTTTGAGTTTATTCTTTTCACTCGCTTTATGAGCTGACGTCACTGAACCCGCTCGGGGGACGTGACATTTATCAATTAATAACAGACATGTTTGAATGGTTTGTGTGGTACTTTATCAATTAATAACAGACATGTTTGAATGGTTTGTGTGGTAGTTTATCAATTAATAACAGACATGTTTGAATGGTTTGTGTGGTAGTTTATCAATTAATAACAGACATGTTTGAATGGTTTGTGTGGTAGTTTATCAATTAATAACAGACATGTTTGAATGGTTTGTGTGGTAGTTTATCAATTAATAACAGACATGTTTGAATGGTTTGTGTGGTAGTTTATCAATTAATAACAGACATGTTTGAATAGTTTGTGTGGTAGTTTATCCATTAATAACAGACATGTTTGATTGGTTTGTGTGGTAGTTTATCAATTAATAACAGACATGTTTGAATGGTTTGTCTGGTGGTTTATCAATTAATAACAGACATGTTTGAATGGTTTGTGTGGTAGTTTATCAATTAATAACAGACATGTTTGATTGGTTTGTGTGGTAGTTTATCAATTAATAACAGACATGTTTGAATGGTTTGTGTGGTAGTTTATCAATTAATAACAGACATGTTTGAATGGTTTGTGTGGTAGTTTATCAATTAATAACAGACATGTTTGAATGGTTTGTGTGGTAGTTTATCAATTAATAACAGACATGTTTGATTGGTTTGTGTGGTAGTTTATCAATTAATAACAGACATGTTTGAATGGTTTGTGTGGTAGTTTATCAATTAATAACAGACATGTTTGAATGGTTTGTGTGGTAGTTTATCAATTAATAACAGACATGTTTGAATGGTTTGTGTGGTAGTTTATCAATTAATAACAGACATGTTTGAATGGTTTGTGTGGTAGTTTATCAATTAATAACAGACATGTTTGAATGGTTTGTGTGGTAGTTTATCAATTAATAACAGACATGTTTTGAATGGTTTGTGTGGTAGTTTATCAATTAATAACAGACATGTTTGAATGGTTTGTGTGGTAGTTTATCAATTAATAACAGACATGTTTGAATGGTTTGTGTGGTAGTTTATCAATTAATAACAGACATGTTTGATTGGTTTGTGTGGTAGTTTATCAATTAATAACAGACATGTTTGAATGGTTTGTGTGGTAGTTTATCAATTAATAACAGACATGTTTGAATGGTTTGTGTGGTAGTTTATTAATTAATAACAGACATGTTTGAATGGTTTGTCTGGTAGTTTATCAATTAATAACAGACATGTTTGAATGGTTTGTGTGGTAGTTTATCAATTAATAACAGACATGTTTGAATGGTTTGTCTGGTGGTTTATCAATTAATAACAGACATGTTTGAATGGTTTGTGTGGTAGTTTATCAATTAATAACAGACATGTTTGATTGGTTTGTGTGGTAGTTTATCAATTAATAACAGACATGTTTGAATGGTTTGTGTGGTAGTTTATCAATTAATAACAGACATGTTTGAATGGTTTGTGTGGTAGTTTATCAATTAATAACAGACATGTTTGAATGGTTTGTGTGGTAGTTTATCAATTAATAACAGACATGTTTGAATGGTTTGTGTGGTAGTTTATCAATTAATAACAGACATGTTTGATTGGTTTGTCTGGTAGTTTATCAATTAATAACAGACATGTTTGAATGGTTTGTGTGGTGGTTTATCAATTAATAACAGACATGTTTGAATGGTTTGTGTTGTGGTTTATCAATTAATAACAGACATGTTTGAATGGTTTGTGTGGTGGTTTATCAATTAATAACAGACATGTTTGAATGGTTTGTGTGGTGGTTTATCAATTAATAACAGACATGTTTGAATGGTTTGTGTTGTGGTTTACCAATTAATAACAGACATGTTTGAATGGTTTGTGTGGTAGTTTATCAATTAATAACAGACATGTTTGAATGGTTTGTGTGGTAGTTTATCAATTAATAACAGACATGTTTGAATGGTTTGTGTGGTAGTTTATCAATTAATAACAGACATGTTTGAATGGTTTGTCTGGTAGTTTATCAATTAATAACAGACATGTTTGAATGGTTTGTGTGGTAGTTTATCAATTAATAACATACATGTTTGAATGGTTTGTGTGGTAGTTTATCAATTAATAACAGACATGTTTGAATGGTTTGTGTGGTAGTTTATCAATTAATAACAGACATGTTTGAATGGTTTGTGTGGTAGTTTATCAATTAATAACAGACATGTTTGAATGGTTTGTCTGGTAGTTTATCAATTAATAACAGACATGTTTGAATGGTTTGTGTGGTAGTTTATCAATTAATAACAGACATGTTTGAATGGTTTGTGTGGTAGTTTATCAATTAATAACAGACATGTTTGAATGGTTTGTCTGGTAGTTTATCAATTAATAACAGACATGTTTGAATGGTTTGTGTGGTAGTTTATCAATTAATAACAGACATGTTTGAATGGTTTGTGTTGTGGTTTATCAATTAATAACAGACATGTTTGAATGGTTTGTGTGGTAGTTTATCAATTAATAACAGACATCTTTGAATGGTTTGTGTTGTGGTTTATCAATTAATAACAGACATGTTTGAATGGTTTGTGTGGTGGTTTATCAATTAATAACAGACATGTTTGAATGGTTTGTGTGGTAGTTTATCAATTAATAACAGACATGTTTGAATGGTTTGTGTGGTGGTTTATCAATTAATAACAGACATGTTTGAATAGTTTGTCTGGTAGTTTATCAATTAATAACAGACATGTTTGAATGGTTTGTGTGGTAGTTTATCAATTAATAACAGACATGTTTGAATGGTTTGTGTGGTAGTTTATCAATTAATAACAGACATGTTTGAATGGTTTGTCTGGTGGTTTATCAATTAATAACAGACATGTTTGAATGGTTTGTGTGGTAGTTTATCAATTAATAACAGACATGTTTGAATGGTTTGTGTGGTAGTTTATCAATTAATAACAGACATGTTTGAATGGTTTGTGTGGTAGTTTATCAATTAATAACAGACATGTTTGAATGGTTTGTCTGGTGGTTTATCAATTAATAACAGACATGTTTGAATGGTTTGTCTGGTGGTTTATCAATTAATAACAGACATGTTTGAATGGTTTGTCTGGTGGTTTATCAATTAATAACAGACATGTTTGAGTGGTTTGTGTGGTAGTTTATCAATTAATAACAGACATGTTTGAATGGTTTGTCTGGTGGTTTATCAATTAATAACAGACATGTTTGAATGGTTTGTCTGGTGGTTTATCAATTAATAACAGACATGTTTGAATGGTTTGTCTGGTGGTTTATCAATTAATAACAGACATGTTTGAATGGTTTGTCTGGTGGTTTATCAATTAATAACAGACATGTTTGAATGGTTTGTGTTGTGGTTTATCAATTAATAACAGACATGTTTGATTGGTTTGTATGGTGGTTTATTAATTAATAACAAACATGTTTGATTGGTTTGTGTGGTGGTTTATCAATTAATAACAGACGTGTTTGATTGGTTTGTCTGGTGGTTTATCAATTAATAACAGGATGGGGGTGGAGGGTGGGGGGGAGAGTGTTCTGGGAGAGAGTGTATTGGGGGAAGATTGTTTTTTGTTGTTTATTTAGTTTTAAAAATTGTATTCGCCACACCATGCAGCGAATATTTGGCATTCACCAGTCTAGGGCATAAGCGTCAGGATGTTTAAATGCTTGTTTACCACAAATATTTAAGACAGTGGAGTGCAGAGTACAATTTTTTTGAATAACCAAGCAACAGCACCCGGCTTCGTCTGCGGTTTCTGATGACATAAAAATTATAATCTTAACATGACGTACTTAATATAATGACGTCATTATCTTCTTATAGAAATATTCCCAAACAGTCCGTGCAGTGGAATTCATGCGTGCACAGACTAGACCTCGATTTATACTCTAATCCATAGGAAAGAGTCCATGAACATAAAAAGAATCAGTTACATATGAAGGGGAAGTCCTCGTCTGACGAGCATTTTCTCCACCTTTTCCATGGCCTGCTTGACACCAGCCTCCGTCAGCTTGGGGATCTCCACTGCACGCACAGCACACACTCTCAGCCACAGACCTCTCAACGCCAAACAACAACAAACAAACATGGCAAACATGGCAAGTTATTCTTGGAGAACACCCACAAACATTTACAAATCGTGTAGTGTTCTGGTCTGTTTTGTTCACACACACATAGACGCACACACAAACACACAGAGGGCACACACACAAAATAATAATGTTATAAATCCCTATCCTATCCTATCCTGTCCCATAACCCGAAGGTCGTAGGGGCACCACAGATGATCGTTTAACCAGCATACTCCATCTTTCTCTGTCCTCAGCAGCCCTCATGGCTTCGCTCAGTGTCAAACCAGTCCATTCTCGAATGTTGTCCTCCCACCTCTTTTTCGGTCTCCCCCTTCTTCTACCTCCTTGCACTGTGCCTTGCAGAATGGTCTTTGCAAGGCCTGATGATCTGGTGACGTGGCCATACCATCGGAGTTTCCGTTTCTTCACCACTGTGAGCAGGTCATCGTGTTGTCCAATGGCTTGTGTGATGGTCTGTCGGACTTCGTCGTTGATGATGTGTTGGGTATAGGAAATGCACAGAAGTCTTCTGTAGCACCTCATCTCCATGCTTTGTATTCTTCGTTGGAGATCTGCTGTGAGGGTCCATGCTTCGCAAGCATATAGGAAGATGGAGATGACCAGAGAGCGCAGCAGTCTTACTTTGGAATGTAGACTGATGGTTCTGTCTTTCCAAATGGGCTTCAACCTTGTCAGGGCAGCAGTTGTTTGTGCGATCATGGAGAGGACTTCCTGTCGAGACCCATTGTCTGACACAATGGCTCCTAAATATTTGAAGCTGTGCACTGTGTTGAGGGATTGGCCTTGTACTTTGATGTCCGTGTTGATGCCATTGGTGTTGTTGGTCATCATTTTGGTCTTCTCTGCACTTATTTCCATTCCATAAGCTCTGGAGGTGGTGTCAAGCCTCTGTACAAGCTGTTCAAGTTCTTGTTCCTCTCCAGCCAATCCATCAATATCATCCGCAAAACGAAGATTGGAGATTGCTCTGCCCCCTATGCTGACTGTGCCTTCGTGATCTGCAAGAGCATCTGACATGATGCGCTCTAGGAAGATGTTGAAGAGTGTTGGAGAGAGTAGGCATCCTTGACGCACACCGATTGTTGTTCTGAACCAGTTCCTGATGACGCTGTTATGGAGGACTGCACTGGTAGCCTTGTCATACAGGCTTTTGATGACTTCTATAATTTTAGGGCTGATGTTGTACACTTTCATGGTTGCCCATAGAGCTGCATGCCAGACTCGATCAAATGCCTTCTTGAAGTCTATGAACACATGATATAGATGTTGTTGGTGCTGTAGGTATTTCTCACAGATTATTCTGAGGTTGAAAATCTGTTCAATGGTACTTCGCCCTGCCATGAATCCTGCTTGTTCTTCAGCTATGATTTGTTCAGCTTGTGGTTTCAACCTGTTGAGAATTATTTTCAGGAGGACCTTGCTGGGATGGCTGATGAGGCTGATGGTGCGGTAATTTTCACACTCCTGAAGGTTACCTTTTTTGGGAAGAGTGATGACAAGCGACTGGGTCCATGGTGTAGGCCATTCCCCACTCTGCCAGATCTTGTTACAGATAATGGTGAGAGCATCAGTCATCGCTTCTCCTCCTGCTTGTAGCAGTTCCCCTGGTATGTTGTCCACTCCCGCTGACTTCCCTTTCTTCAGCGATTGCACTGCTGCCTCAACTTCTTCCCGGAGAATTGGGAGGATTTCTTCTTCTTCTCTGCTCTCGGGACATGCTAGAACTGATGGGTCTCCATTTGGTGTATGGTTGTAAAGGTCAGAGCAGTACTCTGTCCATCTGTCCAAGACTTCTTGTTCTTCTGTAAGGCAAATGCCAGACTTGCTTTGGATAGTGGAGACTTTGGGCTGTTTAACACTTGTCAGCCGCTTCACAGTCTGGTAGGCCTTCTTGCTGTTGTTCTTGTTCAGATTGTTCTCTTTGTTATAAATATTAATAAATTAGTGAAATGTGTCTAAATAAGAACCAGGCATTGCAGACTGCTGACCGCCGAAACAGCTGGTGGCTGGGAAAGCTGTCCCTTATCTCATCAATGAAAGCATGTGACGGAAAAAAAAAGAGTTTTCTGCAAGGTGACTTCTGCAACACTGATTTCCACTGCATGACGAGTAATGACTAAAGCTAAAGTTAAAATCAATCTAACGTTGTGGACTACCTCCAATTTGTCCAGCGTAGCCTTGCAGTCTTTCGATGGTAAACTTCAGTTCAAAGGTTGTCTCCTGTTCACATATAAACAACAATTAATTATGCTAAGTTTACATATATTCAGCAATTACTTATGCTAAGCTTACATTTATACACAACAAATAATTATGTTAAGTTCACATATATACACAGCTATTAATTATGTTAAGTTCACATATACACAGCAATTAATTATGCGAAGTTTAAATATATACAGAACAAATAATTATGCGAAGTTCATATATGCACAGCAGTTAATTATGCTATGTTCACAACTAATAATAATAATAATCATAATAATAATCATCATCATCATCATCATCATCATCATCATCATCATCATCATCATCATCATCATCATCATCATCATCATCATCATCACAATCATAATAATCATGATAATCATCATAATAATCATAATATGCGTTTTTCCCCAAATCACCAATCAGACTCAAAGAGCGGCGATCTGTACCAACCTACACGTTTCACCCTCTCTCACACACACAACAAACACACATCTATCAGTCAAACAGATAATCGTTTAACCAGGATACTCCATCTTTCTCTGTCTAAGCAACACTGATGGCTTCGCTCAGGGTCAAACCAGTCCATTCTCGAATGTCCTCCCACCTCTTTTTCGGTCTCCCTCTTCTTCTACCTCCGTGCACTGTGCCTTGCAGGATGTTTTTTTCATGGCCTGATGATCTGGTGACGTAGCCATACGATGGAGTTTCAGTTTCTTCACCATTGTGAGCAGGTCATCGTGTTTTTCAATGGCTTGTGTGATGATCTGTCGGACTTCGTCGTTGCTGATGTGCTGGTTATAGGAAATGCCCAGAAATCTTCTGTAGCACCTCCTCTCCATACTTTGTATTCTTCGTGGTAGATCTGCAGTGAAAGTCCATTTTTCGCAAGCGTATAGGCAGTTTTACCTTGGACTGTAGACTGATGGTCCCGTCTTTCCAAATGGGCTTCAGCCTTGCCCGGACAGCAGTTGTTTATGAGATCCTGGATAGGACTTCCTGTCGGGACCCACTGTCTGATACATTGGCTCCTAACTATTTGAAGCTATGCACTGTGTTGAGGGATTGGCCTTGGACTTTGATGTCCGTGTTGATGCCATTGGTGTTGTTGGTCATCATTTTGGTCTTCTCTGCACTTATTTCCATTCTATGGGCTCTGGAGGTATGGTCGAGCCTCTGTAAAAGCTGATTCAAGTTCTTGTTCCTCTCCAACCAATCCATCAATGTCATCCGCAAAACTTTGATGTCCGTGTTGATACCTTTGTGTTGTTGGTCATCAGTTTGGACTTCTCTGCACTTATTTCCATTCTAAGGGCTCTAGAGGTGGTTTCAAGCATCTGTACAAGCTGTTCAGTTTCTTGTTCCTCTCCAGCCAATCCATCAATGTCATCCGCAAAACGAAGGTTGGAGATTGCTCTACCCACTATGCTGAATGTGCCTTCGTGGTCTGCAAGGGCATCTGACATGAGGCGCTCTAGGAAGATGTTGAAGAGTGTGGGAGAGAGTGGGCATCCTTGACGCACACCAATTGTTGTTCTGAATCAGTTGCATTGGTAGACTTGTCATAAGGGCTTATGATGACTGCAATAATTTTAGGGCTGATGTTGTACACTTTCATGGTTGCCCACAGAGCTGCATGCCAGACTCGGTCAAACGCCTTTATGAAGTCTACGAACACATGATATAGATGTTGTTGGTACTGTAGGTATTTCTCGCAGATTATTCTGAGGTTGAAAATCTGTTCAATGGTACTTCGCCCTGGCCAGAATCCTGCTTGTTCTTCAGCTATGATTTGTTCAGCTTGGGGTTTCAACCTGTTGAGTATTATTTTCAGGAGGACCTTGCTGGGATGGCTGATGAGGCTGAGGTGCGGTAATTTTCACACTCCTAAAGGCAACCTTTTTTGGGAAGAGTTATGACAAGCGACTGGGTCCATGGTGTAGGCCACTCCCCACTCTGCCAGATCTTGTTACAGATAATAGTGAGTGCGTCAATCATCGCTTCTCCTGCTGTTTGAAGCAGTTCCGCGGGTATATTGTCCACTGCTGTTGTCTTCCCTTTCTTCAGCGATTGCAATGCTGCCTCAACTTCTCGGAGAATAATGGGAGGATTTGTTCTTCTTCTCTGTTTTCGGGACATGCTAGAACTGATGGGTTTCCGTTTGGTGTTTGGTTGTAAAGGTCAGAGCAGTACTCTGTCCATCTATCCAAGACGTCTTGTTCTTCTGTAAGGCATAAATGCCAGACTTGCTTTGGATCGTGGAGACCTGGGGCTGTTTAACACTTGTCAGCCGCTTCACAGTCTGGTAGGCCTTGTTCTTGTTCAGACTGTTCTCTATTTCCTGGCATTGATCTTCTACCCAGTTCTCCTTTGCTGTGCGCATGCCTTTTCGGATGTCATTGTTGATTTTCTGTAGGCAGCAGCTCCCTGTGAGTTTTTTTTTTCATTTTATCTCTTTTCGTTTATCACACAGATCCAAAAGTTCACGTGTGATCCACGGCTTCTTCTTTGACCGGTGTTTTCCAAGAATCTCAGTGGCGGCATCTGTCACAGCTGAGTTGAAGGTGGTGGTCATGGTGTTGACATCTACTCTCTTCAAGTGGAGCCAGAAAGACACCATCTCGAGATCGTGGTCACTTCCGTTGTCTGCTCCTGAAAAAGTGCGTGTCCTGCCAATGTTGATGCTTGATCTGAAGCGTTTCTTGACCATGATGTAGTCGATCTGGTTGTGATGCTCCCCGGCATGACTGTGCCATGTCCATCGTCTGGATCTTTTGGTGACCAAGCGTGTTTGCCTGTATCAGATTGTTGTATTTGGCAAACTCCAAGAGTCTCCGACACCTGTCATTTGTCTCGTCGTTGCAGTGGGTCCACATGTGTCTCCCCAGTTGTGGTGCGCATCTTGGCCAACCTTGGCATTCCAGTCGCCTTACACTATGTCCTTCTTCGGCACATGGTTAAGGACAGCCTGTAGATTTTAATAGAAATCTATATGAAATTAGTGGATACCTACCAGCAATAATAGATTCCCAAGTATGGCTGGTCATAGATACTTTTTTTAATCCACGATAGTTTTAGAGCTGTTATATATTTAACAATGTCAAGAATTTCAAGACTCCCGTCTGCAACATTCTCTGTGGATATTTTCCTACTTATTTTTCCCGTTTTCTTCCCCACACAAGCTCAAAGGTTGATTGTTGAAAGGAATTAAAAAAATAATCAGGCGGATTGGGCAACAGTATCCAAATGATTAGTGTTCTTTATCTCTATGGCCATATTTTAAACAAGTTCTTAACTTCGGCAAATGTTGCATGAATATTAATGTTTACCATTTCCTGGCTATTAATTGTGACCCAAATACCAAGGATTTTAAATCAGTGTTCCAGCCGCTGTTTAGATGTTGCATGTATCTAATAGTAGAATTACGTCTGCTTCCTAACCATATAGCACTGGTTTTTCCCGCATTAAAAAACAATCCAGAGAATTTTCCAAATTTATTTATTATATTAACAGTTTCTACAAAAGACTGCATATCTCCTTTTTTTAAAATCTCTGGGTTGTCAGCATATGGAGATTACTTATGTTCTACTCTATTCATTTTAATTACTTTAATATTATTATTTTCTCTTAACATTTATCCAACAATTTCGGCGTATAAAATAAATAAATACAGTGATACATGGTCTCCTTGCCTACAGCCACGTGATATGAGAACCATGTTGACACCTTTCCGTTTACAGAGCTGCATGATTTTGCATCAAAATACAAAGTTTAAATCCAGCGACACATATCTTCATTAAGTCCGAAAGCACAATAAAATGTTTTAAGTAAGAAATTCCAGTCTACAGAATCAAAGGCAGAAGCAAAGTCACAACAAAGAAGTGAGCCAGGTGCATTCGTGGCAGTAACATAATCAATTACATAATAAATCTTTCTAATATTGTAACCAATAAATCTAGCTTTTGCAGATCCAGTCTGATCTCCATTATTTAATTTCGCTAATACTGTTTTTAATCTATTTGCTATTCACGCAGTACCTATCTTATAAATAATATTAAGCAAAGTAATAGGTCTACAATGCTATATGCAATTTTTGAGTTTATCACTTTTCAGTATACATACAATAACACCTTCCTTCTGTAGGCTATACTTGATAGTTCCCCTTGGATAAAACATTCATTCAAAGACCTTAGGGAACACGCAGTATTTAACATGAAAATGAGTACCCAGAAAGAACAACATGAAACCGTAGCATCAAAGTAATACCGACTCTGATCTTTATTTGATTTTGAACTTGTAATGAATCCGGCTCCAAATACACTCATGTACAATCAAATAACGTACAACAAAAGTTGTATTGTGCAAAAAAAAAAACTACACCGGTGACCTTAGGATGACCTTCATCTTCAGTGGCCTTAACCTTGGAGATCACCTTGACCCTCACATGGCGGATCTTGACCCTCACATGACCTCTAATGCATGTCTGATTAAATAACCCAATGTTGTTGCATACTATGGGTTAAATATAGAGCAATTCCACTAAAGATTACCTATTTTTTGTATGTTGTTGCAAGGCCTTCAAGATCAACGCAAAAAACGGAAAACATATAAAAGATCAATCTATCATCTCTAAATACAAGAAGTTTAGAATTTATATCTCTTATAGTTTAAGGTCAAGGTCACTTCAAAAGTACCAATACTAACCGATTAGGACAGCTCCGGTGACCTTGACCTTAGAGTGAAGTTGACCAAATTTGAATAGTATGTGTGTTTTATTGATATCTATCATGCGTCAACGAATCAAAAGTGCAATATAAATAACCTTGTACAAAAGTGCCATTTTGTAACACACACACACACACACACACAAAAAAAAAAAAAAATATATATATATATATATATATATATATATATATATATATATATATATATATATATATATATATATATATATATATATATATATATATATATTTATATATATATAATTATAATTATATATATATATATTTTTTTAATATATATATGTATATATATATATATATATATATATATATATATATATATATATATATATATATATATATATCAATTTTAATTTACATTTGTTGACCCTGTGAACTTGACCTTGCAGTGAAGTCATTCGTTCCCTCATGGGAATACACTATCTTATCAAGTTTGGTTGTGACAGCTGAGTCAAGCGTTCCTCATGTCAACAATCTAGCCGCAGAAGAACTCGCTGTACCTCTCCGGAAGACTCTCAACCAAGTGGTGGTCCTAATTCAGTTGTTTGCAGGCCGCTGGACCCTATAAACAATGAATAACTAACCCCAAGTTGAACAAATCATAGCTGAAGAACAAGCAGGATTCTGGTCAGGGCGAAGTACCACTGAACAGATTTTCAACCTGAGAATAATCTGCGAGAAATATTTACAGCACCTCCACATCTATATCATGTGTTTGTAGACTTCAAGAAAGCGTTTGACCGAGTCTGGCATGCAGTTCTGTGAGAGTGTACAACATCAGCCCTAAAATTATTGGTCATCAAAACCCTGTGTGACAAGACTACCAGTGCAGTCCTCCACAACAGTGCCATCGGGAACTGCCATTCAGAACAACAATCGGTGTGCGTCAAGGATGCCCACTCTCTCCATCACTCTTTAACATCTTCCTAGAGCGCATCATGTCAGATTTCCTTGCAGATCACGAAGGCACAGTCAGCATAGGGGGTAGAGCAATCTCTAACCTTCGTTTTGCGGATGACATTGATGGTTTGGCTGGAGAGAAACAATAAACTGATCAGCTTGTACAGAGGCTTGAAACCACCTCTAGAACCCTTGGAATGGAAATAAGTGCAGAGAAGACCAAATGATGACCAACAACACAAAGTCATCAACATGGACATCGAAGTCCAAGGCCAATCCCTCAACACAGTGCATAGCTGTAAATATCTAGGAGCCATTTTCTCAGACAATGGGTCCCGACAGGAAGTCCTCTCCAGGATCGCACAAACAACTGCTGCCCTGACAAGGTTGAAGCCCAATCGGAAAGACAGGACCATCAGCCTACATTCCAAGGTAAGGTTGCTGCGCTCCATTGTCATCTCCATCTTCCTGTACGCTTGCGAAACATGGACTCTCACAGCAGATCTACAACGAAGAATATAAAGCATGGAAATGAGGTGATACAGAAGACTTCTGGGCATTTCCTATACCCCGCACATCGCCAACAACGAAGTCCGACAGACCATCACAAAATGGTATGACCACGTCACCAGAGCATCAGGTCTTGCAAAAACTATCCTACAAGGCACGGATCAAGGAAACAGAAGAAGAGGGAGACAAAAAAAAGTTGAAAACAACATTCGAGAAATGGCTGGTTTGACACTGAACGAAGCCATGAGGGTTGCTGAGAACACAAAAATATGGAGTACGCTGGCTAAACGATCTTCTGTGGTGCCCCAACGACCTTTTAGTTAAGGCATAGGATAGAATAAGAACTGACTAACTTGAGCCGGAAAAACGCTATATAAAAATGATAAAATAACAGAAATAACCGGCAGTATTTTAAACATGTCATTAGTATCTGACTATATTACAAGACTGACTATAGTACAAGAGGTACGCCAAGAAGATAGAAGATAACCTGCAGAAGTGCGACTCGCGTCAGTATTGGAGGAACATCCCCACCATCACAGGCTACAAGCAGAAGAGTGGCACCCTCCAATCTGACGACGAGTCGAAGCTAGCACAGGAGTTAAATATCTTCTACTCCCGCTTCGATGTACACAACTTCCATCGTGAACAGCAAGAGGCCCTCTCCAGGGCGCGCGAGCGATCTGGCGAACCCATCACTGTCAGCGCTGTCGAAGTCCAGACCATCTTCAGTGGTCTGAATCCCAGGAGTGCTGCTGGTCCGGACAACGTGACCGGCAAGACGCTCAAGCAGTGCAGTGAGGCCCTTGCCCCAGTGTTTGCCCGCCTGTTCCAGCGCTCCTTTGAAGAAGGTCACGTCCCCTTGCCCTGGCGCACCTCCACCATCATCCCTGTCCCCAAGAAGAAAAACCCCTCCCAGTTGAACGACTACCGCCCCGTGGCCCTCACCTCCATCCCCATGAAGTGTGCAGAGAGGATTGCGCTCAAGCGTCTCCAGAGTGACACAGCACCGCACCAAGACCCGCTGCAGTTTGCGTACTGTCGAGGCCGCAACACTGAAGACGCCATCTTGACCCTGCTGCACCACCTGTACGTGCACCTGGAAGGTCCTGGCACCTACGCCCGCATCCTCTTTGTGAATTTCTCGAGTGCCTTCAACACTCTACAGCCACACCTCCTGACAGAAAAGCTGCTAGAGATGGAAGTGAATCCCTCTCTCATCCGCTGGATCCACAGCTTCATGACATAGCGACCCCAGCAAGTCAGGGTGGGAAGCACGCTGTCCACGGTCTCAGTGACAAACACTGGGGCGCCCCAAGGGTGCGTGCTCTCCCCCGCCCTCTTCACCACCTACACCGCCGCCTGCCGCACCGCCGACCCCTACAACGTCCAGATCAAGTTTACGGACGACACTTCCCTCACTGGCCTCATCAAGTCCGATGAAGTGTCGTACCGCGCTGCTGTGGCTGAGCTGGTCCACTGGTGCGACAGGCATTACCTACAGCTCAACATCTCCAAGACAGAGGAGATGGTCATCAACTTCCGCCGGCAGTCCCAGGCCCTCGGGCCCCTTGTCATCAAGGGGGAGGATGTGCGCACCGTCAGCACCTACAAGTACCTGGGCACAGTCATCGATGACAAGCTGGATTGGTCCCTGTTACACTCTGTTCGATGATGGTGTTTTTCTTTATCAGTAGTGGATTCAGCCCCAATGCTGAAGTACTGATGAGTGTAGCTCAGATTCGTTTATTCACGCAACCCGCTCAAGCAGCATACAAGTCACTAAGTCGACGTATGAAGTTTTCCACTTTTTATTCAGCACACACCAACAACTGCATACAATTCTCAACTCAACTCAACAACTTTCACAGCGACTTTCTATCAACAACAACTCTCTCTCAACAGCAACTCGGCACACGATTAAATAACCTCTCTCTCTTCCGGAAAGATTTCGAATACAGTAGAAATGACGCACTGCCACCAATCGAATAAAAGATCGTCATCACTGACTTACGTCATTCATCTCTCCACACATACCCCGAACCTTCTCTTTCTTCGACAATCGTCCCGAAACTTCGATCGATAGTAAACAAGGAGATCCAGAGTATTCTCCGACAATATCGACCAACGAAAATTATCCACGTTATACAAAGCCTCTCCTAACAACAATGCAAACTCAAATCAAAGGTAAATAAACTCCATTATTGAATACTTTGCAAAACGAAACGATTAGATCTATCGTGCGCGCTTCCGACATACTTTCGTTCGCGTTTCAACGTAACATAACCCCCCACTCAAGAAGAAATTTACCCAATTTCTTTCAACAACGTTGAAACGTAATGCACAAACAATGTACAGAATTAAAACTTACTTTAGACTGTCTCATTTACTGTCAATGTTCACAGTTCATTCACACAAGGTCAATGTTTCTCATCTGCAAGTCTGTTTAGATATTGTCAATGTTCTCCACACAGTCAATGTTCTTTCAACCGCAAGGAAACGACGCCCTCGTCAGTTGCGGTCGTCATCGGCCCAGGGTCAAAGACGATGATCTCGTGGGCTTTCCTGGAGTCAGTGCATCCTCCGTTGTCTTCCTCTCCCGTCGGATGTCCGACGCAGTCGACGTTGTCAGCTCCCAGAATGCATTCGCTGGGTCTCACGGTCAGGTTGGCTTCTGCGGGACGAGGGAACAGCTCCCTCATGGTCTGCAGATGCTCCTTCCAGGTCTGGGTGTGGACTTCATGTTCGACCAAAGTCGTAGAGCCTGGGACATCATTGAAGTTAGGGGGAAACTCGCCCATAAGGTCCTCGAGCTCCAACGTTTGACCTTTTCGTCAAGCTCGGTCCTAGCTTAACATCATCGATGCCTTCTTTGCTGTGGAAGTCTCCCAGTTCCAACAGTTCTTCGCTGTCAAAGCTGTCGTCGGTCACAGCTGCTGTTGCTGCATGTACAGTCTCTGGCGGCCTCTCCACGTACAGCTTAAGGAGGTTGGCGTGGTATATTTTGGAATGCTGGCCGACCTTCACCTTGTAGTCGTTGATCCCCACCACGGTCTCCACTTCGTACGGGCCTTTCCACTGCATCAGCAACTTATTGTGATCATTAGGTAGCAGCACCAGCACTTTGTTGCCAGGTTTAAACTTCCTGTTCACAGCCCTACGGTCATAGTAGTGCTTTCCACAGTCCTGGGACTTCTTCAGGTTTTCTCTGGCTATCTCGAGAGTCTGCTCCAGCTTCTCCCGTAGCTCAAACACGTACTGGTAGCTGTTCTTCACCTCTGGGGTGTCTACTTCTTTCGTCCACAGTTCTTTCAGGATGTGCATCGGCCCTCTGATGGTTCTTCCGTACAGCAGCTCGAAGGGAGAAAAGCCGGTGGACTCCTGCGGTACTTCTCTGTAGGCGAAAAGTAAGGCGTTGATATAGCGATGCCATTGTCTGGGCTGCTCGCTGCACAGTTTCTTCAAGGTGGACTTCAGCGTAGCATTGAACTTTTCGACAAGCCCGTTGCACATTGGATGGTAGGGTGTCGTAGTTAAATGCCGGATGCTCAGCAGTCTGTTGACCTCCTTCATGCAGTCAGAGACGAACTGCGTCCCGAGGTCTGTCAGAATTTCTTCAGGCACTCCAAGTCTACTGAACATGTCCACTAGTGCCTCTGCTACAGATTCAGTGTCAATCTTCTTCAGTGGCACTGCTTCTGGGTACCGAGTCGCATAGTCCACTAAAGTCAGTACCCATCGATGACCTTCTTCACTCGGAGGTCTTATTTCGCCGATTAAGTCTAAGGCCACCCTCTTGAAAGGTCGGTCGATCAGAGGCATCCTCTGCATAGGCACTTTCGGGACCCTTCCTCGAGGTATGGTCTTCTGGCAAATGTCACATGATCGGCAGAATCGGCTGACGTCCGCATGAAGTCCTGGCCAGTAGAACACCGCCTGGATTCTATCCGACGTCTTCTTGATACCCAGGTGACCTCCCATGATTGAGTCATGCGCTACTTCCATCACCTGGCGCCTTAGGGGTAACGGTACCAAGACTTGACGCAGTGGTTTACCTCCGTTGACCCTCGGGTGCTGGAAGATTCTGTACAGGATCTTGGCCTTCACCTCGAAATAGACCGTACCACTGCCTTTGGTCACGTGGTCTTGGCGGTTCCTGTACTTGTTTAAAGTACTATCAGCTTCCTGGAGCTGGATCAGCTTATCTCTGTCCACGATGGCAGCTTTAGAGTTGTCGGCGACCTTCAGTGGCGTAGACGTCTTGTCTCTCTTGGCCTGGGCCCTGGTAGTAACAGCACCGACGATCTCTGGTCGGCAGGGCTGAGCCGGAGTAACCACATTGTCACGTAGCAGCTCTGTAAGGTCTCCATCGGGAAACGGCAATGGATCCTCCTCCACAACTTCGACGTGATGGGTTGAGGCAGGACTCCATTCTGGATCGGGGTCGTCGGGTCGTCTCGCGCCGTCGATGTTCCCGATCATCAAATCATACAGCGGCTTCTTCAGGCAAACCGCTTCGACTTCGCCTATGTAGAAAGGGGTGTTGACATGAATCTTCGCAACTGGCGCTCTCACACATTTGCTGTCGGCCATAAGTGTCCATTTTGAATCGCCAGTGAACTGTTCTTTAGCGATTAGATCTTCTCTGACAATGACCCCACTGCAACCAGAGTCTCTTAGGACAGTCACTTCATGATTTCCGACGCGTCCCTTGGAAACAGGCATGTTCTGTACGGTCACAGCTGCGCTGGCGACGACGGGGATGGATTTCCCGTTGGCAAGGAGAAGTTGGCCATCGGTTATGCACTCTTGCACGTCCGCGGGAGTAGCTGCGCGCTCGGTCTCACTCGGAAGAATGACGCTCCCGCCGCACACTTGATGGTCAGATCTACTGGTTTGCCGTAGATTGGAGAAACGTCTCTGTCGGTTGCCCGCCGCTGCATTGTCCGTACTGCTCCGCTGTCCGCTACTTTTGTTTTGAGGACAGTTAGCCGCTCTGTGGTCTGTAGCGTTGCAAGTGAAACAGCCTCTTGAATGCCCTTCCCTGGGAGGAGGCGTGGAGTCCGTCTGTCTCTGGTTCGTCTGGCTCCCCTGGATCTGGTTCACATGGTTTCCAGTCTTTTGAAAATGTTTCGTCGCGCTGGGTGGCCCCAGGGTCTTCCCATGTGCGATGAGATATCTTTCAGCAGCCTCAGTCACATCTTTAAGCGTCTGCAGCTTTTGTTCTTCTAAGTGGGTCGCTAGGTCCTTGTGACAGGCATTGAGAAATTGTTCCTTCACGATCAAGTCATGGAGACTGTCGTAAGACTTGCTTTCGCCTGATAACTCCACCCACTTGTGTAGATATGACGACAGGCGCTCCACAAACTGCTTTGGCGTCTCGTCTGACTTAGGCCGGCATTCACGGAAGCGTTTACGGTAGCCCTTCTCTGTAAAGTTGTAGCACTGCAATAGGGCCTCTTTCAAGACGTCGTAGTTTTTGGCGTCATCGTTCGACAGTCTGGTGTAAACTTCGAGCGCTTGCCCTGTCAGAAGTGCACTTAGTCGAATCGCCCAGTCTCGAGGTTGCCAATTGGAGCTTTCGGCGAACCTTTCGAATCTCGCCAGATAGCTGTCGATCTGGTCCTTCCCGTCGACGAATGCTGGCAATTTTGGAGCTTTGTTGTCACTGATAACTTGTGGCGCATTCTGCTGTTGCTGGATACGCGCCATTTCTAGCTGGAACTCAAGACGCTTCAGCTCGAATTCTCTGTCTTTTTCTTGCCGCTGCTGTTCAATTTCTAGACGCTTCTGTTCTAATTCTCTTTCTTCACGGCGACGCTGCTCTTCTAATTCTCGTTCTTCACGGCGACGCTGCTCTTCTACTTCTAGACGCTTCTGTTCTAGTTCTATTTCTTTTTCTAGACGCTTCTCTTCCAATTCTCTTTCTCGTATTCTCTCCTGAGACTTGACGTACTCCGTCAGCTGCTTGCCTTTTAGATTCAGTTCAACCCCTTTCTGCCAGAAGTCAGCCATCTTGATGCTTCTGGAAAGTTCTTTTCAAGAAAGTTATTTTCTAGAAAGTTCTTGACTGTAGAGTTCTTTTTTTTCTGGAAAGTTCTTGACTGTGCTGTACCTTTCTAGACTGTTCTAGAACAGCACGCTTTCTGCAGTAGCGCTGATGCTTGTCACTAGTCGCCTTCGTTGACGCAGGCCCCGCTGTCCTCGTCGTATGCGACGCTGCACCACGCTGGTGTTGATGTATACGCTCCTGTGCTGAAGTAGACGCGACGTCCGCTCGCCGCTCTCTGTAACACTGGCGATGTAGCTCCGAGACTGTCCCTCGACGTAGTCTTACGGCAGCAACGTAGTCCCGATCTGTTGTTCGCTCACGAAGCAACTCTTCAGCGACTACACGCCATTGCAGTCAACCCCAACCTATCGGTGATGTAGTCCCAGTATGTTGGCCCCTCTCGACGCAACTCGTTGGCGGCTACCCTCGATGACTGCCTCTCGTAACGTTGACTCGCTTGTTGTAGCAGTTGAACCCTTGGCTATGGCGTGAATCGCGGCTTGACCCCCAAAATGTTACACTCTGTTCGATGATGGTGTTTTTCTTTATCAGTAGTGGATTCAGCCCCAATGCTGAAGTACTGATGAGTGTAGCTCAGATTCGTTTATTCACGCAACCCGCTCAAGCAGCATACAAGTCACTAAGTCGACGTATGAAGTTTTCCACTTTTTATTCAGCACACACCAACAACTGCATACAATTCTCAACTCAACTCAACAACTTTCACAGCGACTTTCTATCAACAACAACTCTCTCTCAACAGCAACTCGGCACACGATTAAATAACCTCTCTCTCTTCCGGAAAGATTTCGAATACAGTAGAAATGACGCACTGCCACCAATCGAATAAAAGATCGTCATCACTGACTTACGTCATTCATCTCTCCACACATACCCCGAACCTTCTCTTTCTTCGACAATCGTCCCGAAACTTCGATCGATAGTAAACAAGGAGATCCAGAGTATTCTCCGACAATATCGACCAACGAAAATTATCCACGTTATACAAAGCCTCTCCTAACAACAATGCAAACTCAAATCAAAGGTAAATAAACTCCATTATTGAATACTTTGCAAAACGAAACGATTAGATCTATCGTGCGCGCTTCCGACATACTTTCGTTCGCGTTTCAACGTAACAGTCCCCTAACATCGATGTCTGCACCAAGAAGGTTAACCAGCGCCTCTTCTTCCTACGCAAGCTCCGACAATTCAAGGTCAGCAGCACCATCCTGAAAATGTTCTACCAGTCTGTGGTAGAAAGCACACTGCTCTACAACCAGCTGTGCTACTACAATGGGGCCAACGAAACCGACACAGAGAGGCTGGACCGCATCATCTCCACCGCTGAGCGGCTGCTTGGCAACGAGGTACGACCCCTGCGCCAGGCCTACGACACCGCGGCTGTGAAGAAGATCCGCCGGATCCTGCAGGACGAGACCCATCCGCTCCATGCAGTGGTCTCAGCTGCTGAGTCCAAGCGCCGCCCTGGCCGCTTCCTGTCCATGCGCTGCCACACCAGCCGCTACCTCAACTCCTTCCTACCGTCCGCCATCCGCCTCGCCACCAAAACCAGCCCCGAATGCTGACCAGAAGAGACATGGATTTCCGCATGCCAAACATACAATTCTCTTACCTCCTATGCTAATCCGTCTTTCTTCCCAGTATCCAATTTCAGTGTATCCAGTGTCGGTGCACTCAACAGTGTAGTCCTTCTCCTTCAGAACCACAGTTTATCAAATTTATCGTATATATCCAGTTCTCTGCCCATTGCCCATTGCCGACGGCATGTTTTGTTGTGAGAGCCAGTAACTTTGTCGCAGGGCTCGTTCATACAAGTAGGCCTATTCGCTGCACATAGGCGTGCTAATTTTAAAGTAACACGAGGTCGAATGGATGGAGAGTGTAAATTGGATGGCTAGGATTCAGCAGCGTTTGTGGTGTGTGTGCGTGTGTGAGTGACTTGTGTGTGTGTGTGGCTTGTGTGTGTGTGTGTGTGGGTATGTGTGTGTGTATTGACTAGCAAATATATATTTGCCCTTTTGTACAGTTCACCTGTTTCATGCTTTTATTGTGATTTGCTGTTAGCTTGTTCACATGTTCTCTATATTTTATATGTGCTTTTGTGTGGTGCTGCAGCGTTGACCAAAATGCATTCCTTGTGTATTATTCACTTGGCAATAAATTATCTTGAATCTTGAATCTTATCTTGAATCTTTGGAGAGAGAGGGAGAGAGAGAGAGAGAGAGAGAGAGAGAGAGAGAGCGAGAGAGAGAGAGAGAGAGAGAGAGAGAGAGAGAGAGAGAGAGAGAGAGAGAGAGAGAGAGAGAGACTTCAGACTTCAGAACTTTATTTTAAAAGGTTAAGATTTTAGGCATGAGTCTATTCTTACAATCAGACCTTTTGTAATAAGATAAAGATAGCATCAAAATGTACTATACTATTATAAAATAAATTTAAAAAAATAATAATTTAAAAAAAAAACACGTTTATTACAACAAATACAAAAAGACACAAGCCCAACCACCATTACTGCTACAACTATATATACCACCACTACTACTATGATACACGGCTAGAAACATTAAAAGCAAAGCTTATTAGGAGACAATAACATTGAAACAATCTTAAGAGGTTCAATTAGTTAAAAGCAAAGTACACAACAACAAATTTACATATTTAGGAAACAAATTAATCAATATGAAGCAATACATTTGATTTTTACATGCACATTTATTATATACATTATAACATGAATTTTATATTTGCAATTATGATACAGTTTATATTACAAACTAATTATTTTTTATTAACACTTAATATATACGTTATGAAAATTAAGGCTGTGACATAATTACCAACTTAGCATTAATAATATTGGTTTTATTTGATCTGATTGAATAAATGGTAGCGTAATTTTGTTTTGAAACTGCCAACTGTTGTCTGTTGTTGGATTTGTGTTGGTAGGAGGTTCCAGATTGAAGGTCCAGAAAATGAAAAGCTGGATTTAAATTTATCAGTGTGTGATAAGGGCAATAAATATCTTTTAGAAAAAGATGGATAGACTGTTTGGAGCTGCAGAGAGAAGGACCTTTAGCTATTCAGCTGATTGATTTGTGTGAACTTTGTACATAAGCATTGCTTTGTTGTAAATAAATTGCTTATCCAAAGGTAATATTTGCAAAGTTTTCAGTTTTTGGAGAGAGAGAGAGAGAGAGAGAGCGAGAGAGAGAGAGAGAGAGAGAGAGAGAGAGAGAGAGAGAGAGAGAGAGAGAGAAGTGTGCACTAAGTCATGTGCCACAGAAAAACAGTATTATGTGTGGTGTGGTGTGGTGTGGTGTGTGTGTGTGTGTGTGTGTGTGTGTGTGTGTGTGGGTGTGTGTGTGCAGTGTAGCAGAGATATGCAGACTGACCCGGAAACCTATAGAGCAGTTGATTGACTACGTATTCCTGTGACATTGTGCATGCATGTGTGTGTGTGGGCGTGTGTGTACGCGAATGTGATGCACACATAGTAATGTGTATGTGAGGGGCTGTTTCTTAATTAAGTGGTTCATAATCATACGTGACCCGATCTGTGATACCTACCTAGTACCATGATTTTATTAGCAATGTTAAATATAGTCATATGTTTTTGAAGTAACAACAGTTTACTGATGTATTCGTTACGGAATGTCTCTAGTTGTAACTAGTCATGTGTATAGTGTCCATGTAACTCCATTTAATTTGCTCAGTAAATTATTGGTTGTTACTTATTTTCTTATAATGTATGTAAAACCTCCACTCCCCTGTAGTTAGTGAAGGGAAACAACAATGTTGACATAGCGTTGACAGTGGAAGTGTGTAATGTGTAACCCTAGAACGATTAACGTATTCGTTACTACAGTGAGCCCCTTAAATGTATTAAGGGTGTGTGTGGGATGATTCGGTGTGTGGATAAGAATAAAAGTGCAAGAATTAGCATGGTCATGAGAAAGCGTGAATGATTGAGAAAATGGCAGTAATAGTCTTGAGTTTTTTTTAGTATCGTTATACATTAAGGTGTTCTAATATCCGCTACCGTTTCTTTCTTGTATACATGTACGCTAACCTTTGTGTTGTCTTCTTAATATGTTAACAGTTACTGTGCATCACACACAAACATCCTTGTGCAAATGGGGACAATAAAGATTCGTTATTCGTTACTATAGTACAATATGACCTACAATATGACGCCTCACCTCGATGAGTTTGAGCTCTTGTTGGAGGACCCTGGCGTCGATCTTCGTCTTGAAGACCCTCATGTTCTCGGCCTGAGCCTCTATCAATGCCGCGTACTGGGCCCGCATCATCTTCTCATTCTCTTGTCTTTCTTTCTCGGCCGCTTGACTCACACAAGACGCTCATTGTTATTTATAACCCACACTATACGTAGGCACGTAGTTTGACTCAGTATTTTAAAATACATAGCCATGGCTCAGTGCTATATAATACATGGTCATTGCTCAGTATTATACTATACATAGTCATGGGTCAGTAATATACTATATATAGTCATGACTCAGTATTACAATATACATAGTCATGGCTCAGTATTATACTATATATAGTCATGGCTCAGTATTATACTATACATAGTCATGACTCAGTATTACAATATACATAGTCATGGCTCAGTATTACACTATACATAGTCATGGCTCAGTATTACACTATACATAGTCATGGCTCAGTATTACACTATACATAGTCATGGCTCAGTATTACACTATACATAGTCATGGCTCAGTATTACACTATAAATAGCCATAGCTCAGTATTATACTATACATAGTCATGGCTCAGTATTACACTATACATAGTCATGGCTCAGTATTACACTATAAATAGCCATAGCTCAGTATTATACTATACATAGTCATGGCTCAGTATTGTACTATACACAGTAGTGGCTCAGTATTGTACTATACATAGTCATGGCTCAGTATTATACTATACATAGTGTCACAATAGGCTAGTTTTAGACTCTGCACTAAAGCTCCTCGTCTTAAAAACTTCATCCTGCTTTAGCCTTTGTATCTTAAAGTCGCAGCCTAGCAGACGACACAAGTCAGGACTATTTTAAGGATAGGTAAGGAAACTCTCGCTAAGGTAGGCAGTGACCTCATCCAGCTGACATATATCCGCCACTCCCGCGAGAGGGTGCTAAAGGTATCTCATGAGATTCGCAGGCTTAATCTGACCACAATGCTAAGTAGAGCAGTCTTTGTCTAACCCTCCCACGAAAAGGACGCACACGTTGAAAGATCTCTCTCAGTTGACTACGCAGGTGACGGGTGAAATTCATTCATCGCAGTATAGCCATAGCCTGACATTGTCAAAAAGGTAAATGATCAATTTTTTGTTTCACCGCGATTATTGATATTATTATTGGATTATGTTTGTGAAGTCTTGCCATGTTTTATACTTGTTAATATTAGTAAAACATTGCTTGACCACGTGGCTGACACGCAACCGGTTTCGACACCATGAGGTAGCCCATACGGACCCACTGTTGTTTTTCCCATTCGTATTATTGCAGACCAGTGGCTGTACCGGAGAATGTGCATATTATTAATAATTCTCCTTGTGTTTATGTTAGCAATGATATGTATATGTATAGGAATTATGTTGGATATTCCAGTGGACCCCGGACTTAGAATATTGTTTGTCGCTTATCTACATAAGTGGACGCGATCACTGAGGGCTGTTTCTACCATAAGTGAGATGCGCTGCACACCCTTTGTAAACAAGGCGTTGCAGAAACTCGTCTTATGTTTTGCAGACGAGCAGACTTGGTCCGATGCAGGAGATAGACCACTGAGAGTCAACCCTGACATTCAGCGTCGAGCACTGCGCTACGATAGCTCATAGTCAGCAAACGAGACAAGGCGACAACAGCAACGCACCTCAACGATAAAGTTAAGTGCTCCAGAAGGAGTGCACACACACTGGACTAAAAGGACTGTGCGATAGTCCACTCTCTTGAAAACGAACATTAGGCAAAACCAGAACAAAGCCCAGTGATGAGACAGAAGCAAATATCGAGAACAGTAGCCGCATAGACCCATCAAGGAGCGAACGACTCGAAGTGAATTTGGACTATTAAGTTACTCCTAGCTGTATTACATTTTGGACATTTAGTTAGTGTAGTGATTAGAAAATTATGTATAGAGTAGAGGAAATAAATGTGTGATATTTACTGTTAACAAGTGGCTGGACTACCTATGTTTCATAGCCGTGCGAGAGATAGTGTGTCAGTGAATCTTTTATACATTTCTCCCTATCTCTATAACCCTATCCGCACACAGACCGGGCTAAACATATAAATGTATTAAGATTAGTCATAGGGTGATTAAACTAGCCGAAAGATGAGTGGGTAACAGCATTCCATTGTGCAGAACCCAGCAACAATAGAACCAACGTCACACATAATTACACTATACATAGTCATGACCCAGTATTACACTATACATAATCATGGCTCAGTATTACACTATAAATAGTCATGGCTCAGTATATCACTATAAATAGTCATGGCTCAGTATTGTACTATACAGTCATGACTCAGCATTACACTATACATAGTCATGGCCCAGTACTGCACTATACAGTCATGGCTCAGGATTACACTATACATAGTCATGGCTCAATATTACACTATACATAGTCATGGTTCAGTATTATACTATACCTAGTAATGTAGCATGGCTCAGTATTATACAATTCATCTAATCCTTCAGTCTGTTGTTGGAGAGACATGAGGGATGATATCGTGGAGAGTTTTCGCCACTTCAGTTTGTCTGTTGCTATTGTCAGGAGACGTGTTATGTCCAGCCACCTCTATGTTTTGACATCATCTATTTAGTTCTTTCTTTGGCTTCTCTGCGCCTGTCTCATTCCACTGTTCACTGCATAATGATTTTTGCAAGGGTGTCGCGCCGCGTGACGTGACCAAACCACGCCAACTTTCTGGTCAACGTAAATTGAAAGGCATTACCAATGGTGCCAGAATTAACTGTGTACACGCTTTCCACATCCTTTTTATTGAATAAACCACTAAAGGCCTATCCTATGCTATCCCGTAAATCTCAGGTAGTTGGGGCACCACAGATGATCGTTTAACCAGCATATTCCATCTTATTCTGTCCTCAGCAACCCTGATGGCTTCGCTCAATGTCAAGCCAGTCCATTCTCGAATGTTGTCCTCCCATCTCTTTTTCGGTCTCCCTCTTCTTCTACCTTCTTGCACTGTGTCTTGCAGGATGGTCTTTGCAAAGCCTGATGATCTGGTGATGTGGTCATACCATCGGAGTTTCCGTTTCTTCACCACTGTGAGCAGGTCATCGTGTTGTCCAATGGCTTGTGTGATGGTCTGTCGGACTTCGTCGTTGGTGATGTGCTGGATATAGGAAATGCCCAGAAGTCTTCTATGGCACCTCATCTCCATGCTTTGTATTCTTCGTTGTAGATCTGCTGTGAGGGTACTTGTGTCGCAAGCCTATAGGAAGATGGAGATGACAAGGGAGCGCAGCAGCCTTATCTTGGAACGCAGACTGATGGTCTTATCTGTCCAAATGGACTTCAACCTTGCAAGGGCAGCAGTTGTTTGTGCGATCCTGGAGAGGACTTCCTGTCGGGACCTATTGTCTGATACAATGGCTTCGAAATATTTGAAGCTATGCACTGCGTTGAGGGATTGGTCTTGGACTTTGATGTCCGTGTTAATGCCATTGTGTTGTTGGTCATCATCTTGGTCTTCTCTGCACTTATTTCCATTCCATAGGCTCTGGAGGTGCTGCCAAGCCTCTGCACCAGCTGTTCAAGTTTTTGTTCCTCTCCAGCCAATCCATCAATGTCATCCGCAAAACGAAGGTTGGAGATTGCTGTACAGGGTACCCCTTATGCTGACCGTGCCTTCGTGATCTGCAAGGGCATCTGACATGATGAGCTGTAGGAAAATGAAGAGGGTTGGAGAGAGTAGGCATCCTTGACGCCAGGCATTTTTACAAATACTTGTTCTTTCTTGTTCACTCACCCATTTCTGTAAAGACGTTTATCTTTATTTGTCAATGAAATGTCCACAAAAACTGAAAGTGCAGGACTTATACAATATACATCTTTAACATTTGGCAACCAATCTTACAAAACGAGGCAAGGTTTATGTAGAAATTACCTCCTTCTTTGGAAGTTGGTACCTTGACGCTTGGTGTCGCACCACTCTTCACTTCCTGAAAATAAAATACAAAACTTCCACGTGAAATGTTTATATAGATGAACCTGTCGCGAACCGATCTGACACAGGTACACGCGCAGTCACTCACATATAACCAAACACTCAGGCAAGCGCTCCTGATCGGCTGGACGCCCTTCAGTTGCTGAAACGAGAAAAGTACACACAGGTACAACAAGCAACAAATGACAAAGATTTATTATCATAATTCCAATCGCACTTTATTCATACTTATAAACCAACTAACATTCACTGACACGCTAAACTCAATAACAGTGATGGGATGAAAACAATGAACAATCACACTAGCATCAACATGAGAACAGAGAAATTCAAAGTCACAAGCACGAAAGAGAAGGAAAGTGAATTGATAGTTGATGGGAACGGTAGAACTTAGTGTGGGGGGTGGAATTTGTTCCGGTTCCACGTGGCAAGGTAGACCGCTTGCCCTTAAATTGCCACTTTCGGTGTCGCACGTGGTCAGGAGAGGAGACACACGCAGGGTATATATATATATATATAATATATATATATATATATTCTCCCCTCCCCTCCCCTTCTGTATCATGGATTTTGAGTAGGCTTGATGGTGTTTGGTGTGTTGCCCTGTTGGTGTGACTGGTTAATGACGCATGTGGACTGTGCGCTGGGATGAATAGAACGGGCAAGCGGTTGGTTGTGTGAGTTTGAGTGCATGGCAGTGATTAAGAGCTACTTTGTATGTTACAGATGGAATTTTAAGTTGTATTGTATACTTTATGTATGTGTGTATGATGACGGTTGTATGTAAGCAGATCTTAATTTTATAACTTTTTAGTCCTCATCTATGTTGTTGAATGCATGGATGGTGTACCAAAGGCAAATTTCTGGATTTTTGGGACAATAAAGTTGTATTGCATTGTACTGTATTGTATACCAAAAGTAAGCCTACAATGTAAAGGAGCTTTGTGTAAAGGTTTTCTGCGTACCAATAGTACAATGTAAAGGAGCTTTGTGTACAAGTTTTCTGTGTACCAAAAGTGCAGAGTAAAGAAGCATTATGTTAAAGTATGTTTGAACTAGGCTGTTCTTCAGGCAAACACAGGGCAGGACAAAAAATGTTGGTGTTTGGAGTTGTGTTTGGAAGTATTATGTCGTAGGCTACTTATTTTGCCTTGTGTCTGTCTGCCTGGAGAACAGCCTGGCTCCAAAATCTCCATTGTCTTGTTTTGTCTTGTTTTGTCTTGTTCTATCTTGTTCTATCTTGTTTTGCCTGCAACAGCAATCATTTCCTTTATTTAGCTATTCGTTTTCTCAATTCATAGCTGCCAACCCGGAGCCCACAAAATTCCTGAGTTGCCGAGACACACTTCACACATGACAGCCCGCGGACAGAAAATAAACATAACATATGATATAATATTTAAACGAATATAATAATAATAATAATAATAATAATAATAATAATAATAATAATAATATAATAATAATAATAATAATAATAATATAAAGAACATAATATTATATATAAAATAATACAATTATAACATTTAGGAGGGAGGGAGAGAGATGGAGGCAATACTCGCACAACCCAGGATGCAGTTGTCTTGTTCAAGTGCAGAATTAATAATTCACAAATAAAGCAGATGTTTAAAAAAGTGTTTTCAGACTTCTCATTTTTTGCTGTCAAACTTATAAGAGCAGAAACTACAAAAAATAAATAATAATAATAAAACTGAACTGTGTCTTAGTCTTCTCATATATTATTAGGTGGTAATGTCAGCAGTCTGAGGTTTACAAAACTTTGCATGTTGAGGAGACAGAAGGCAGTGTCACATGCTTTCAGTTTCTGCGGTTTCTGAGGTAACCATCTCATTCTTCTTCTTAACCACTCCGCTGATTTTCTTGGTGTTTCTTACTTTTTTCGTGCAGACTGATGTCATGTTTGCCACCATGACCGATGTTTACATCTGCCCGGCACATTTTGCAAAAGGCAAAGTGTTCACCCTTTCTCGATTCCTCGATATAAGGAAAGGAACGCTTGTAGTCGGGATTAAACTTAACAAACCCCTTCTGCTTATTTGGAGGCATGATTTATTTGAAAATAAAAAAATACCAGACAATCGCTAAGTTGCTCCGGACCATGGCAAACCGGAACAAAAACAAATGGACGGAAATTTGCTGCTCATGCGCATGCGTAATCAAGACTGGCTGTGGGTCCCCGAAAGCTTCGCGGTACAGTATAGCGATAGGCTCTCAACTATAGGCGCTTGACACCATACAGTACGCCAAAATGCTTCGAATTTTAAAACAAAGCTTGAAAATATGAAATTCGGGAAAATTGTACACAAAACCGGAGATTCGGGAATTTTAAAAAAAAGCGGGAAACTCCCGAAAAAATCGGGAGGGTTGGCAGCTATGTCTCATTATTGTTACATTTCTTCTTCTTTTTCTTCTTCTTCTTGTTTGACGTTCAACGCACGCCCATGCTCGGTACTGCCAAATAGTTTACAATCTTCTATAGTTATCTCCTCTGCTTTTCCGATGGTCATAGCGGGAAACGACGGACTGACATGCATACCTCAGCTAAGGAACCAGTGATACTAGCTGCAAAATAAAGATAGAATAATGTTGACAAAAGACAGAAATCCTTCTTTAGTGAATAACTACCAAGGTAAACAGCAGCTGATTGCAGAGAGAACTAGTCCTTTAGCAGTGTCGCTAGTCGTAGTTTTCAATGAAGTTACACCTGGCTGTATTCTAAATGTTTTAGTTGGAATGGTTCCTTGGTGGCTTTTACTGTTTCTTACTGCCTGAGGTGTTATGGGGCTGTATTGTTAGACTTCAATAAACGCAGTAAATACGTGAAGAGGGTGAACGTTGAATATGTATTGTCTACCTGAGTTTTCTGGAGTTGAGTGCTAAGTGTAAATGGAATGACTGGAGTTGCACAGTCATCGGACTAAACTATTTTACATCTTTTATTGTGCATGCATACCGGCTGTGAATTTTGCTGTTTACTGTTAACTTATCTATTTTATGTAAACATTTTTGGTTTTAATGTTACAATGTGATGTGTGTTGAGAATAGATGTGTGAATGTGCCAATACTGTATGCATGCTCGCTGACCAGGGCAAATTTCTAGTGTACAAATTGTATTGATTTGACATATGGCTAATAAATCTTATCTTATCTAATCTTATCTTTTTATTTATTTACAGCCAACTTGTCATCTCCATCTTCCTATACGCTTGTCTCCTCTTCTTCTGCCTCCTTGCACCGTGCCTTGCCTGATGGTCTTTGCAAGGCCTGATACTCTGGTGACGTGGCCATACCCTCGGAGTTTTCGTTTAATATTTAATTCAACAGCCCTGATCAGTAGATTCCAATATTTAAGACAACTGGCCTAATCAGTAGATTCCAGTATTTAATACAACTGGCTTGATCAGTAGATTTCTAAATTCTAATATTTAATACAACAGTCCTGATCAGTAGATTTCAATATCTATGTCGCGTCACCCGAGTGGGTTCCGCGACGTTCAGCCCAAACAACGAGTGGAAGGATAGAAACTCAAATAAATAGAACTAACACAAACAATCACACTCTTTTATTCAACAATGACACACACACTCACAGGATAAATGGGATACTAAACCACCCTCAACCCCTATCAAGACCCCCAACCCAGTATTTACTAAACAATTACCTCCCCTGTCTAACTGAAGACCCCCCAGAACTATACACAAAAGAATACCCACAAGAATATGCAACAGTAGTGACAATCGGTTAAATTCCAAATAAACACAATTCAAAGTTAAATTCACAATCAGAAAAGACTTGAAATTCAATCGTATGGAATTAGCTAGCTTTATAGTTCAAAGTCAACGTTCGAAACCTAACTATCGATTAACTGCTCGGAGTACTACTGCAGTTAATTACTCAAGTAAAGAAAGTAATTTACACTAGGTATGTTTTTAGGTGAATGAATGCGAGTCTGTATGTGTGTGGATGCGATGCAGCAGGGATCCTGTAGCTCATGGAACGCCTTGTCCGAAGCAACGGCGGGTCCGGGAGGTGATGGAGGGTCACTCCCAGCAGCGGCGCCGATAGCAAAAGAGGGACGTAACGGTGGTGGCGGTGAGCCCAGGCAACATCCACACTCCCCGGCGGCAAGGGTAGAGGTCTCAAAGCTGACGTCACCCGTCACAGTGGTACCGCAGAGACACGCAGGAGTCGCAGAATTATACTAGTAGTAGAGGCATAACAGTAGTGGTAGCAGTAGATAAACAGAAGATAATAACAATGGCAAAGGTGGAAAATCGAAGCCCAATCTGTGGACAAATAAGGAGTCTCACTATTCTGTCCACAAAAACTTAAACACTTCATAACAGAATACGCCTTCGCCGTCCGCCATCTTGACCTGTCTATACATGCATCTCAAAACACAATGCATTTCTTAATTCTATAATTTATCCCTTTCATGACACATATATATATGTATATACATATATATGTATATAAATATACATAATTGTTACAACTGGACTCCACTCCCATTCATACCATAGCGATTCATCTCAACCACACCTCCATCTTCGTCACTCCTCTGCACGTTATAATACATTATCTCTTTCCATTCACAATTAACTCTATCATGCTAATACAAACGCGCTTCCCTCATATTCATCACCCCTCTCCAACGTAGTACATTGTCTCCCTTCCTTCACATTCACCACCCCCTCTCTCTCTCTCTCTCTCTAACATGCATACTTCAGTATCGCCCTTTGACCCACTTTGGCAACAACAGCAACGACATTATTTATACAAACGTTCAACCAAGAAAATCATATGAAAATCGTATAAAAATGAACATACTACTATTTATCGAAATACATCCCTTTCCCCCTCATTCACCATCATTCATTCACGTACGCAGACTCGGAGCACAGCCACTAAAGAAAAGAATTGCAGGATTTACACTCACCCCTTAGGTCCTCCGCTTGTGGCACACAGAACACGACACTGCACGCGTATACACACACAGTACAGCACACTGGCTAGTCTGAGAGTTCAAATCCGTTTCTGGCTAATGCTT
This sequence comes from Oncomelania hupensis, assembly GCA_036898135.1. Taxonomy (NCBI): domain Eukaryota; kingdom Metazoa; phylum Mollusca; class Gastropoda; order Littorinimorpha; family Pomatiopsidae; genus Oncomelania; species Oncomelania hupensis. The sequence continues at coordinate 909,836 of CM072512.1, forward strand.
AGCTATGGCTGGGACATCTCAATACTTGCGAAGTACTTGAGCATTGGCAGGTGCCCAATCGAGGGCCACACAGCTTTAGAACTGAACTCTACACCTATCCTACTCAATAGATGGCAGTCACAGTCCTCCCACTACAGACTTTTTAACATCCTTGTCCAGACGAGGGCAACAAGACCTTGGGTGGTTCAAAACACTGCGAACAAAAACCCTTACAGAAGACGTACTCTAATCTGACACACAGTCACAACGTTGCTTCTGTCAAAAAGACCGTCTGCTTGCAAAAGCAACCAAAATGACTCTGCTAACCAAACCAAATACCAGCACACAGGACAACCTCGAGTCGAGCTCAGTAACCCCGTTTCCTAATTCCGCATTATGACCTTTTCGCGTTAATCACGTGAAACCACACATTCTTAATCTTTCATACGCAGTAAAAGAAACTGCCGATACACTATGTACACTGTATATTAGAGATGTGCAACTCTGCACAATATATAGCCGTCTCTAGCACGTGTTGAAAACTCGTGTCGTCACAACCTAATACAACAGGCCTGATCAGTAGATTTTAGCATTTAATACAACAGGCCCGATCGGTAGATTTCAATACCTAATATAACAGGCCTGATCAGTAGATTTCAATATTTAATACAACAGACCTGATCAGTAGATTTCAATTTTTAAAACAACAGGCCTGATCAGAAGATTTCAATATTTAATACAACAGACCTGATCAGTAGATTTCAAATTTTAAAACAACAGGCCTGATCACTAGACTTAAATATTTAATACAACAGTCCTGATCAGTAGATTTCAATATTGAATACAACAGACCTGATCAGTAGATTTCGATTTTTAATACAACAAGCCTAATAAGAAGATTTCAATATTTAATATAAAAGGCCTGATCAGTAGATTTCAATATTTAATACAACAGGCTTGATCAGTAGATTTCATTATTTTAAGCAACAGGCCTGATCACTAGACTTCCATATTTAATACAACAGGCCTAAGACATAAGAAGATTTCAATATTTAATATAAAAGGCATGATCAGTAGATTTCAATATTGAATACAACAGGCCTGATAAGTAGATTTCAATATTTAATACAACAGGCCTCATCACTAGACTTCAATATTTAATACAACAGACCTGATCAGTAGATTTCAATATTTAATACAACAGGCCTGATTAATAAATTTTAATATTTAATACAACAGGCCTGATAAATAGATTTCAATATTTAATACCACAGGCCTGATCACTAGAATTCAATATTTAATACAACAGGCCTGATCAGAAGAATTCAATTTTTAATACAACAGGCTTGGTCAGTAGATTTCAATGTTTAAACAATAGGCCTGATCAGTAGTTATTTAAATGAGTTGGGTACATTGAAATCAAAGTGGATAGAGTTTCCTCAAAAGAGGTTTATTTTAAAGCAAACATCCGGACAATACATAAAATGCAAGTAAATTTCACGCCTTGCTACTTTTCAAGTTAGAGCAAAATTTCTTAAATGAAGGGTGGCAAACTTGAGAGAAAAGTAGTGTAATAGTAAACAGCTGCACAGATGGAAAGAAAATGAAGATTTAAGCATGACAACCAACAGCAAGGTAGAAGTATGCATTGTAAGTAAATTTAGGACATGTTGGTAATTAAAAAATAAATTTCAGTGAGACAGTAACACTTTTTAAGACTATAAAAAAATTGCAATTCTGGCTCCAATCAGAGATTAAAATTACAATTGATCCTGAAATAGGAGATATATTTGTATGAAACTTTGCAGGCACAATCATCATAGTCCTACTGTTATTCACACAAAAAATGAACATAGGTCCCCGAAATACCACTTAGCAGAGTTTCAACCTAAAAATTGAGAATAATCTGTGATAAATACCTACAACAACAACAATGTCTTTATCATGCGTTTGTAGATTTGAAAAAGCGTTTGAACGAGTCTGGCAATATTTCAAGCCAAATTGGAGGGAAATTTGCACTACTGCTAATTTGGGAGCTAATGAAGTAGATGTCAACACCATGACCACCACCTTCAACTCAGCTGTGACAGATGCCGTCACTGAGATCCTTGGCAAGCACCGGCCAAAGAAGAAACCGTGGATCACACCTGAACTTTTGGACCTGTGTGATAAACGAACAGAGATGAAACAGAAAAAGAACACCTCACAGGGAGCTGATGCCTACATACAAATCAACAATGACATCGGAAAAGGAATGCGCACAGCAAAGGAGAACTGGATAGAAGAGCAATGCCAGGAAGTAGAGAACAGTCTGAACAAGAACAACAGCAAGAAGGCCAACCAGACTGTGAAGCGGCTGACAAGTGTTAAACAGCCCAAGGTCTCCACGATCCAAAGCAAGTCTGGCATATGCCTTACAGAAGAACAAGAAGTCTTGGATAGATGGACAGAGTACTGCTTTGACCTTTACAACCACACACCAAACGGAAACCCATCAGTTCTAGCATGTTCAGCGAACAGAGAAGAAATAATAATAATAATATTATTAATAATAATAATAATAATAATAATAATAATAATAATAATAATAATAATAATAATAATAATAATAATAATAATAATAATAATAATAATGGACATTTATATAGCGCTAATATTCCCCCAATTCTCCGAGAAGAAGTTGGGGCAGCCGTGCAGTCGCCGAAGAAATGGAAGTCAGCGGGAGTTGACAACATACCCGCGGAAGCGATGATTGACGCACTCACCATGTACCATTATCTGTAACAGGATCTGGCAGAGTGGGCAGTGGGCCTACACTATGGACCTAGTCGCTTGTCATCACTCTTCCCAAAAAAGGTAACCTTCAGGAGTGTGAAAATTACTGCACCATCAGCCTCATCAGCCATCCCAGCAAGGTCCTCCTGAAAATAATACTCAATAGGTTGAAACCCCAAGCTGAAGAACAAGCAGGATTCAGGGCAGGGCGAAGTACCACTGAACAGATTTTTAACCTTAGAATAATCTGCGAGAAATACCTACAGCACCAACAACATCTATATCATGTGTTCGTTGACTTCAAGAAGGCGTTTGATCGAGTCTGGCATGCAGCTCTGTGGGCAACCACGAGAGTGTACAACATCCTATCCTACCCTATCCTATCATATCATATCCCGTAACTCGGAGGTCGTAGGGGCACCAAAGATGATCGTTTAGCCAGCGTACTCCATCATTCCCTGTCCTCAGCAACCCTGATTGTTTCGCTCAGTGTCAAACCATTCTCGAATGTTGTCCTCCCACCTCTTTTTCGGTCTCCCTCTTCTTCTACCTCTTTGCACTGTGCCTTGCAGTATGGTCTTTGCAAGACCTGATGATCTGGTGACGTGGCCATACCATCGGAGTTTCCGTTTTTTCACCACTGTTAGCAGGTCATCGCGCTGTCCAATGGCTTGTGTGATGGTCTGTCGGACTTCGTCGTTGGTGATGTGCTGGGTATAGGAAATGTAAATTATTGAAGTCATCAAAAACCTGTATGACAAGGCTACCAGTGCAGTCCTCCATAACAGCGCCATTGGAAACTGGATCAAAACAACAATCGGAGTGTGTCAAGGATGCCTACTCTCTCCAACCCTCTTCACCATCTTTCTAGAGCGCATCATGTCAGATGCCCTTGCAGATCACGAAGGCACAGTAAGCATAAGCGGTAGAGCATTCTCCAACCTTCGTTTTGCGGATGACATTGATGGATTGGCTGGAGAGGAACAAGAACGTGAACAGCTGGTGCAGGTCGAGACCACTTTCAGAGCCTTTGGAATGGAAATAAGCTCAGAGAAGACCAAAATGATGACTACAAGCCCAATTGCATCAACACGGACATCAAAGGCCAAGGCCAATCCCTCAACACGGTGCACCGCTTCAAGAAAGAGGGACCACCTCTGATCCATATAAAAGATCTGCTGAAACAACCATAATGGTGACACTGAAGGCACTCCACCAGCCAGTCACGTTACAATAAAGGCATCCCCTAAAGGGGATGCTGAGGCTGTACTCTAGTTTATCGAATCCCCGTTTACAAAAACAAAATAGAATATAAGCATCATTATAAAATATTAGCAAAACACATACATATAAAATGTCTACATTGCTAAAAAACAATACCATAGAAAGCTCTAGTATCCACTTGGCAGAAAGCGTCCAATATCCCCAAGCTGACCCAACATACCCCATACACAAATGAGGAGTTTTAGAAGAGTTTTCAAGGAAACAGGTAGGTGACTGGTGTAACGAAGAAGATAGTAAATTAATAGAACAGAGTATGAATGAGAAAGAACATTGCAAAGACACAGCAACAGTGGAAATTTATAGCACTAATCTTCCAGAAAGTGTGGATACTATACTATATCTCCATCTTCCTCTATGCTTGCGAAACAAGGACCCTCACAGGAGATCTACAACGAAGAATACAAAGCATGGAGATGAGGTACTACAGAAGACTTCTGGGCATTTCCTATATCCAGCACATCACCAACATCGAAGTCCGACAGACCATCACACAAGTCATTGGACAACCCGGTGACATGCTCACAGTGGTGAAGAAACGAAAACTCCGATGGTTTGGCCACGTCACCAGAGCATCAGACCTTGCAAAGACCATCCTGCAAGGCACGGTGCAAGGAGGCCACAGCTGAAACTTCCTTCATCACACAAGCCATTGGACAACATGATGACATGCTCACCGTGGTGAAGAAACGGAAACTCCGATGGTATGGCCACGTAATCAGAGCATCAGGCCTTGCAAAGACCATCCTGCAAGGCACGGTGCAAGGAGGCAGAAGAAGAGGTAGACATAAAAAGAGGTTGGAGGACAACATTCGAGAATGGACTGGTTTGACACTGAGCGAAGCCATGAGGTTTGCTGAGAACAGAGATAGACGGAGTACGCTGGTTAAACGATCATCTGTGGTACCCCAACGACCTTTGAGTTAAGGGATAGGATAAGATTGGGCTTTAACAAGTGAAATATAAAAGACGAGAAGGGGTGGGATGGGAGGGTGACCGGCGAATGAGTGAGGGGGCTGGGGTCAGGTGGTGGGACGGTGGTGGTCTAAATCAGAAAATAAGGAATGATGATGGGAGAGACGAGACCAGACATTTTTAAGGAAGAGATGAGGTTGTTTTTTTGTAATTTAAAAGTTGGATTTGAAAGTGGTTATGTTCGCAGAGCTGCGAAGAGAGAGAAAGAGGGAGAGAGAGAGAGAGAGAGAGAGAGAGAGAGAGAGAGAGAGAGAGAGAGAAAGAGATGGGGAAGAGGGGGGGGGGGAGTTGTAGTCCTGATTATGTGGTCCTGATTCGGCTCTTTCAGTCCGCTGGACCACAAAATCAGGACTACAACATGGTTGAAAGAGGATTCACCCCTGATCCGTAAAATGATCTGCAGAAACAAGCATAATGGTAAAACTGAAGGCACTCCACCAGCCGGTCACTTTACAATAAAGACATCCCACGCAAGGGACGCTGGTCTAGCGAAGAAGATAGTAAAGTAGATTTATAGAACAGAGTATGAATGAGAAAGAACAAAGGAGAAAGACAGCGACAATAGTCACTAATTACAACTGCCTGCCTGCGACCCAAAAGATAGGATGTAAACCAAGCCCAATACAAGTACAGGTCTTGTACGGTACTATAATAACAAGTGCAGGTCTTGTACGGTATTATAATAACAAGTGCAGGTCTTGTACGGTATTATAATAACAAGTGCAGGTCTTGTACGGTACTATAATAACAAGTGCAGGTCTTGTACGGTACTATAATAACAAGTGCAGGTCTTGTACGGTACTATAATAACAAGTGCAGGTCTTGTACGGTACTATAATAACAAGTGCAGGTCTTGTACGGTACTATAATAACAAGTGCAGGTCTTGTACGGTACTATAATAACAAGTGCAGGTCTTGTACGGTACTATAATAACAAGTGCAGGTCTTGTAGGGTACTATAATAACAAGTGCAGGTCTTGTACGGTACTATAATAACAAGTGCAGGTCTTGTGCGGTATTATAATAACAAGTGCAGGTCTTGTACTGTACTATAATAACAAGTGCAGGTCTTGTACGGTACTATAATAACAAGTGCAGGTCTTGTAGGGTATTATAATAACAAGTGCAGGTCTTGTACGGTATTATAATAACAAGTGCAGGTCTTGTACTGTACTATAATAACAAGTGCAGGTCTTGTGCGGTACTATAATAACAAGGTAATTGAAATCATATGTATTATGCTGGCTGCTTAAAACAAGTGCAGGTCTTGTAGGGTACTATAATAACAAGGTCATTTAAATCATATGTATTATGCTGTCTGCTTAAAACTCCATCACACTTACTTCGCCAATGGTGTTTTTCAGTTCTTTAGCGTCCTGGTCCATTTGTTCTTGAAAGTACTTCACCATGCTGGCCAGACTGGAATCTGATACTAAATACGAAACCTTTATTAAAGAGACGAATCTTTTATTGTGAAGTGACAAAGAGGGACAGACATTCTAGCATGAAGTGACAGAGAGAGACATATATTATAGCGTGAAGTGACAAAAAGACACAGGTCTTCTAGCGTGAAGCGATAAAGAGAGACAACGTGAAGTGTTAAATATATATATAGGTCTAGCGTCTAGCGTAAATCAAAGAGAGACCGATCATCAATGGTGAAGCAACAAAGAGAAAGATCTTCAATCGTGAAATGACAAAGAGAGATCTCATATCGTGAAGTGACAGAGATAGATGTTATAGCGTGAAGTGATAAAAAGGGCCGTGTGGGTTCGGGCACTGAATAGAATAGACCCAACGTTTCCCGGCGAGACGACTGTCACAGGGCGATCTGTGGCGGAAAGGTAAAAGCAATTAGCGGGTGGGTAATTGGAAGTTGCCGGGTGAATGATTACGATAGCCGAGCGTGCGCAACGTGCTAGCGCACTGCGCAGTGGGTAGCGGAACTGGGAAAAGTAGTCACTACAGGGGCAGAACGTTTTGGAGTGAGCTAGCGAGAGGTTGTATGTAGCTAGTGGCACTGTTCTGTGGTGTAGGGGTAGACCGGTACTGACGGATGATAGTAACCAGCTCTGGCATATACTAGTTAGACGTTGCTGTGTCTGTGTGGTAGTACTCAAAGTTTTGTTGTCCTATCCTATCCTATCCTGTCCCGTAACCCGAAGGTCGTAGGGGCATCACAGATGATCGTTTAACCAGCATACTCCATCTTTCTCTGTCCTCAGCAGCCCTGATGGCTTCGCTCAGTGTCAAACCAGTCCATTCTCGAATGTTGTCCTCCCACCTCTTTTTCGGTCTCCCTCTTCTTCTACCTCCTTGCAATGTGCCTTGCAGAATAGTCTTTGCAAGGCCTGATGATCTGGTGACGTGGCCATACCATCGGAGTTTCCGTTTCTTCACCACTGTTAGCAGGTCATCGTGTTGTCCAATGGCTTGTGTGATGGTCTGTCGGACTTCGTCGTTGGTGATGTGTTGGGTATAGGAAATGCCCAGAAGTCTTCTGTAGCACCTCATCTCCATGCTTTGTATTCTTCGTTGGAGATCTGCTGTGAGGGTCCATGCTTCGCAAGCATATAGGAAGATGGAGATGACAAGGGAGCGCAGCAGTCTTACTTTGGAATGTAGACTGATGGTCCTGTCTTTCCAAATGGGCTTCAACCTTGTCAGGGCAGCAGTTGTTTGTGCGATCCTGGAGAGGACTTCCTGTCGGGACCCATTGTCTGATACAATGGCTCCTAAATATTTGAAGCTATGCACTGTGTTGAGGGATTGGCCTTGACTTTGATGTCCGTATTGATGCCATTGGTGTTGTTGGTCATCATTTTGGTCTTCTCTGCACTTATTTCCATTTTATTCATCAGATTAACATAAGTTGTACTGATAGTACTCAAAGAGGAGTATATAGATAAGCAAGTGGTGGTGTGATTTAGCGTAGCGTTGAGGAAGTGTCCGCTAGGAGAGCTAAGCACTACGGATTTACCCTACACGGAAGTTGCTCGTAGGAGAGTGGGAGTGGGCTGCGAGTGGCGACTACATTCGAACCGGATTGGGTAAGTGTGGTGGTGGTGCTTTCCTTGTTATCCTAGAACCTAGCGCCGGCTGCGGGGTGTGTGTAAATGAGGTGCGAGTGAGAGAAGGGGAGGCTGTGGAAAGCAGAGGGAAGGAAGGTGAGCGGGCGGAAGAGAATGGAGGTGAGGGGGAAAGTGAGGGTGAGAGTGGTTGCTGTTGTTGTTGTGATTGCCAGATGTAAATAATATGATGATGTTCGTATATATTCATTTGGAGGTATGCTTATGATTTCATTGTATTATGATTGGGACATTACATTGGGGGCAGAACGAGAGAGACAATAACAACAGTGAAGGGAAGTAAGCGAGGAGAGAGTCGAGGGGGGAAGCGGACAGCAGTTGTGTCCCCTCGAGCATCGCAGCGGAGTGATGAGAGAGAGGGGGGAGAGTGTATGCAGAGGGGGTGGAGGGGGGACGGGGATGAGCAAGCAAGATATTAACAGGGGAACAAGCATGTTACAGGTTCGACGTCGTTCGACGTCATTCGACCGAGTCGATCGACCGCATCATCATCTGTGTCTTCATCGCCATCTTTGTTGTCTGCGTCCCCGTCTTTTCCCCACAACCCCACCATCGTCCACATCCTTAATTTTCCCTCAACCCTACCATTCCCGTTGGTGACTGGTGACGCGGAGGTTGGAGCCTGGCCTGGACGTTGCGGGAAGGCTGTCCTGGGGTGTACCGCTGTGCGACGTCGGGGTGGCGGGTTCGCCCCGTGACTGCTGCATCACCATCATCATCATCATCATCGCCGTCAGTGGCGAGTCGAAACAGGGGCGCAGCCACGTATCGTCATCGACGGCAGCACGCGCAACGGCTACAGCAACCAGCAGGGAACGATACCGACAAGGGGACCTCGAGCCGCGGGACTTCGTGGACCGCTACGCCGCGAGGAGGCACCGATAACTGGACTTTGCTTAGGTTGGATAGTTTCGTGTTGTCCTCCTCCTATGCACTTGACGCCCCCTTTTCTAGTACGTGCGGACGGACGTTTGCTTACGCACGATTCGTACGCGGACTGGGTTGCGTAGCAACCATCGCATATCGCGCTGACGTGTCATTTCTCATCGTATCATTGATTGTCCATATTCTTCATTTTTTTTCCATATGTAAATGTTGTACATGTGTGAGTGTGTGGCTTGAATGAATAAATAGGTTGGAAGTTGTATACATTCTCGTTGTGTTATCATCACTTCACGTCTGTTGGTAATCGTCATCCTGTCTGGGCTGTCTGCGTGCGCAAGTTGTTTGTTTGTGTTGTCTGCTTGGACGGGGTCGTGGCGGTGACACCGACTAACAGGGGTGATGTCAGCATCACTGGGCGAAAGTCTTCTACACAGAAGTCACCGGCCAGGGCGGAGAAATCTCACGTTACTACAGGTTTAACGACCACGTGCTCAGGGCCAAGGCGAGCCACACTGTATTCGTGGATTTTGGCTGTGGCCAACAGCCTGGAGAGGATTTGGCCTTGCCAGGTCTTTCTTGCCCAAGAAACACCATATGATGAAAAGAACCATTCATTCCATACCGGATCGGTCGTCGTCTGGATCACCAAGAACCTCGCCCTCCGTTTACCACGAAGATGATAAGTGTGCTACTGATAGACAAATTAGCAAGATCCGCACGAGAGACAACATCGTCATAGGAACCTAGAATGTCAGGACCCCTAACTGCGGAAGGAAAATTAGAAGAACTCGCCCACGAGCTGGACCACTACCGATGGAACATATTAGATATCAGCGAACTGCGCTGGAAAGGCCTAGGTAAAACAACGACCGACAAACGCCACAAGCATTATTTCAACGGGAGAGAAGACAGGCACGAACACGTCGTGGGATTCTTGGTCGACAGAGACATTCTAGCCTCGTCATGCGTTGCCGCTCAGTCTCCAGTAGACTCATTACCACCCGTCTGAGAGCAGCCCCTTTCAACATCACCATCATCCAGGCCTATGCCCCAACATCAGACTATGACGTCGGCGAAGTGGAGGATTTCTATGAAAATCTACAGGCTGTCCTTGACCAAGAGCCTAAGAAGGACATAGGTATAAGGCAAGGCGACTGGAATGCCAAGGTTGGCCAAGATGCGCACCATAACTGGGGAGACACATGTAAACCACTCTGCAACAATGAGACAAATGACGGAGGTCTGGGACTCTTGGAATTTGCCAAATACAACAATCTGATACTGGTAAACACGCTTGGTCTAGACAAAAAATCCAGGCGATGGACATGGCACAGTCCCAGTGGGGAGGATCATTACCAAATTGAATACATCATGGTCAAGACACACTTCAGATCAAGCAACAACATTGGCAGGACAGGCAATTTTCCAGGAGCAGACCTCGGAAATGACCACGATCTCGTGATGACGTCCTTCCGGCTCCACTTGAAGAGAGCAAACACAGCAAAGTGCACTAGACTGAAGTTCGACCTGGACAAACTGCAAGACCCGGAGGTGGCAGAAATATTTAAAGCCATAATTGGAGGAAAATTTGCACCACTGCTCATTTTGGGAGCTGGTGAAGTAGATGTCAACACAATGCCTACAACCTTCAACTCAGCTGTGACAGATGTCGCCACTGAGATCCTTAGCAAGCACGGCCCAAAGAAGAAATCGTGGATCACACCTGAACTTTTGGGTCTGTATGATAAACGAAGAGAGATGAAAAAAAGAACACCTCACAGGGAGCTGATGCCTACCGAAAAATCAACAATGACATCCGAAAAGGCATGCGCACAGCAAAAGAGACCTGGATAGATTATCAATGCCAGGAAATAGAGAACAGTCTGAACAAGAACAACAGCAAGAAGGCCTACCAGACTGTGAAGCGGCTGATAAGAGTTAAACAGCCCAAGGTCTCCACGATCCAAAACAAGTCTGGCATATGCATTACAGTAGAACAAGAAGTCCTAGATAGATGGACAGACTGCTGCTCTGACTTTTACAACCACAAACCAAATGGAGACCCATCAGTTCTTGCATGTCTCCAGAACAGAGAAGAAGAAGAAATCCTCCAAATTATCCGAGAAGAAGTTAAGGCAGCAATGCAATCGCTAAAGAAAGGGAAGTCAGCGGGAGTGGACAACATACCCGCGGAATTGCTTCAAGCAGGAGGAGAATCGATGGTTGACGCCCTCACCATTATTTGTAACAAGAGCTGGCAGAGTGGGGAGTGGCCTACACCATGGACCCAGTCGCTTGCCATCACTCTTGCCAGAAAAGGTTACCTTCAGGAGTGTGAAAATTACCGCACCACCAGCCCTCATCAGCCATACCAGCAAGGTCCTCCTGAAAATAATACTCAATAGGTTGAAATCCCAACCTGAATAAATCATAGCTGAAGAACAAGCAGGATTCAGGGGAGGGCGAAGTACTACTGATCATATTTTTAACCTTAGAATAATCTGCGAGAAATACCTACAGCACCAACAACATCTATATCATGTGTTTGTAGACTTCAAAAAGGCGTTTGATCGAGTCTGGCATGGAGCTCTGTGGGCAACCATGAGATTGTACAACATCAGCCCTAAAATTACTGAAGTAATCAAAAGCCTGTTTGACAAGGATACAAGTGCAATCCTGTACAGCAGCGCCATTGAAACTGGTTTAGAACAACAATCGGTGTGCGTCAAGGATGCCTGCTCTCTCCGACACTCTTTAACATCTTCCTGGAGCGCATCATGTCATATGCCCTTGCAGATCACGAAGCCACAGTCAGCATATGGGGTAGAGCAATCTCCAACCTTCGTTTTGCGAATGACATTGATGGATTGGCTGGAGAGGAACAAGAACTTGAACAGCTGGTACCGAGGTTTGACACCACCTCCTGTGATGATATTCTGGGGAAGATACGTTTATCTTACTAGGGGGTAAGACTTATTGATAGATGGGCGATGCGCTACCACTATCGATCGTTCTTTTACCAGAAGTCCTAAAGTGGTGTGAGAGACAGGTCACGGTACTTTGGTCACATAAAATTTATATTTGTTCTCGGGAATTTTAGTATCATTTGGCTCAACTTGAGAACCGGTGATGACTAATCAAAAGACTAGATTATTATGTCTCAAGAGAAGAAAACTAATAACTACACAACAATACAAATAGAATGACACCAGTCGTATGTATGTAATTTCACTTTTTATATATTCAACACAAACTTTAACATTTCTGCATTAATCGGTAAATTAATAAGTAATATAGTTCCAAGTGCTGGGAAAATGTTTTAACAGGTTTCTTTCGTCATTTGCTACCTGCGGTTACGATTTTCACTGTTCGTAAGTTTCAAAGGTTCTAGTTTCTCGAGGGTATGACTCAGTTGTTGTGGGGGACTTAGCTAAGGTAAGTCGGGTCGCTCTTGAAGCTGTGGGGTTTGGACGTGGTCAGGTAGAATCGTGGTAGTTCTCCTTGGTTCCACGGGAGCGACGGTCAGGCGTTCGTCTCCACAAACGTGATGATCCCAGGCCCGACTTGTAGACTCTGGGACTCGTGAAATCGTCTTTTACGTCTCTAGCACCCTCTTGATGAGATGGAGATAGACGAACACTGCAGTTTGTTCCCTTGGTCGACCCTCACAGCTTAACAGTTCTTTTGCGACTGACTAGCTGATTTTTGGTCCCCAAGGGTATGCAAACGTCCCTAGGAGTCTTCTGACCAATCGTTTTTAGCTTTCGTTTTCTTTACTCTCGCATCTACAGAATTATGGTTCTAATTTGAATAGTTCCTCCCCCTCTCTCTTGTCACTGGACACGCATAATTATCTTTCAAGTGGAGTATCAGGGATAGAGTGAAGAACAGATTCAATAACGATAAGCGGTGTCTGCCCAATACGGGTGACATCATCTTGGTAACTTTTGGCTGGAGTGAGCTACTTAGTGTCTCATGGTGCAGTAAGTTATTTAATCGAAGACAACGCTATGGTTAGTTTTTGACTAAAGTATGCTATTTAGAATTCTTGGTCGCCAAGCCTGTTGATGGTATCGGTAGCTATCGGCGGTGTGCCTGTTTCAAGGAAGTTAATTTGCCATGTGTGTGCTGCTTGTTAGCTAACTGTTGTATTAATGTCCAGTTTCGTTTCGATGGTATCTCTGTTTCGCTAAGCTAATTTCCTACATGTTTGTCGTCAATATTTATGTTGTTACATAGGCCCCCCAAAAAACTATTCTTACACGTGGGTAAGAATTGGTACTGAAATGGTGGCGCAAATATGTACATGCATTATTTACATAGAGTACTGGGGAAGAGGTCACTGGGGTACAAAGCTGGGTGCATCCACCCGCAACTGTGAGGGGTTGGAAGCAAGGTTAGGTTTGTCTACAGTGGGCACGGGGTATCTGCTGAGGTAGTCAGCTCCATGATTACTCTTCCCGGGTATGTATTCTACATGAAATGAGTAGGGCTGTAGCAAGAGTGACCAACGCATGAGTCTGGCGTTGAGTTTCTGCGATGACGCAAGGAAGGTTAAGGGTTGGTGGTCGCACTGCACCTTGAAATGAGCGCCATACAAATACATCTGGAATTTCTGGATGGCCCAGACCAATGCCAAACATTCTTTTTCTACTGTTGCGTAATTGTGTTCAGCTTTGTTTAATTTCCGGCTGGCATACGCGACTGGCAGGAGGAGTGTGGGGTCATTGGGGTCAGATTGTAGTAGGGTTGCTCCTAAACCTTGATTGCTCGCATCTGTGCGTAGCACGAATGGTTGGGTTGCATCGGGCAACTTCAGGATGGGTTGTGAGGTGAGTCTAGCTTTCAGGGTTTGGAACGCATCTTCGCACTCGGCATTCCATTCTACTTTCTCGGGCGCTTTCTTCTTGGTTAGATCAGACAATGGCGCGGCGATGGAATTGAAGTTTGCAACGAATTTCTGGTAGTAGCCACATAGGCCTAGAAACGATTGCACATCCTTCTTGTGTATCGGGCGCGGTGCCTTGTTCATTTTCGCGATGTTCTTGTCTTCCGGAAGAAGACTGCCGTGTCTGAGTGTGTGACCGAGAAATTCTATCTCTTCGTATCCTAGCAGGCACTTTGTCGGTCGGGCTGTTAGTCCGGTTTCCCTAAGTCGCTGAAGAACGGTAGAGAAAAGTCTTAAGTGGTCATCCCAGGTGTGGGTCGCGATTAAGATATCATCCATAAAGTGATGGAGTTCTTCTTCTTGAATGGGCGCGAGAAGTTGTTTCATCATGCGTGAGAAAATGCTTGGTGCGTTGTTCAGTCCAAACGGTAAGACATTGAACTCATAGTGGCCATCAGCTGTACTGAAGGCTAGATACGGTCTTAGGTGCTCTGGCACCGGTATCTGATAGTACCCTTTGCTTAGGTCTATTCGCGAGAAGTATTTTGCGTTATGCAATTTCGCGAACAGTTGTGCTGTGTCTGGTAGCGGTTCGGCTTGGAATTCCGTCACGGCATTCAGTCTGCGGTAGTCAATGCATAAGCGATGTTCTCCGCTTGGTTTGCGTAATAGGACTATTCCAGCGCTGTATGGGGAGGTTGAGGGGGAAATTATTCCAGCCTCTAATAGGGTGGCTATCTCCTGCTTGACAGCGGTTTGTTTGGCAAGAGGGATAGGGTACGGTTTTACTCGGACAGGGGTAGTGTCAGTCAAGGTCATTTTCACTTCAACTAACGGTGTCTGTCCAGGTATGTCCGTCAACACTGCTTGGTGTTGTGCAACTATCTCCATTATCTGTCTTTGTCTGTCTGTCGATAGTTTGGGGTTGATAGCTACGTCTCTGTAGGTCTCGCTACTTTTCAGCGGATACTCGATAGCTAAGTCCTCTGTTGCTTCGACTTCTTCTGCTATTGACAAAGCCATTAAATGATCTGTGGATGTTGCGTCATCGCGTAGGTGTTTGAGCAAGTTGATGTGGTACATTCTCTCTTTTCCCTTTACCTTGATCCGGTAGTTTGTTCGCGACACTTTTTGCGTGACTACGTACGGGCCTTGCCATGCAATTTCTAGTTTGTTGGACCCGCTGGGGAGTAGGAGTAGGACTTTGTCTCCTTCAGCTAATTCTCGCTCTTTGGTGTTTTTGTTGTAGTGCCGAGCTTGGCGCGCGCGAGCTTGTTTGATGGCAGACGTTGCTAGTTGCCAGGTAGTGTGTAGGCGGCCACGTAACTCCGTTACGTACTGGGTAGCTGTTTTAACCTCTTCGTCTACCTGAGAATCTGTCCATCCTCGCTTCAGTGCTTCCAGTGGACCGGCTATCGGACGACCAAATAACAAGGTTGCCGGGGGGAATCCCGTAGACGCGTGTGGAACCTCACGATACGCGAACAGCGCGGCGGCTACGTAGGTATCCCAAGTCTCTGGCTTTTCGTTTACGAGTTTGCGCAGGATGGAAATTAGCGTACCGTTAAACCGTTCGACTTGACCGTTACTCTGAGGGTGGTAGGGAGATGAACGAACGTGTTTCGTCTGAATGAGAGAGAATACTTCTTGCATCATCTTTCCCGTAAACTGCGATCCGTTATCTGTTAAGATTTGATCGGGAAATCCAACTCGTGTGAACATAGTGACCAGCGCTTCTGCTACTCGTTTGGTATCGATAGTAGGAAGGGGTGTTGCTTCACACCACATGGTGCAAGTATCCACTAAGGTTAGGATATACCGATTGCGCTTTTTGGTGAGCGGCAGTGGGCCTACGATGTCTACTGCTACTCTGTGGAATGGGGTACCGGTGACGGCATTTCGCCTAGCGTTACTGGGACTGTCCATCTCTTTGATGCTACCTTCTGGCACTGGGGACAGGAGCGGACAAAGCGCGTAATGTCTCCTGTTATTCCCGGCCAATGATAGTGAGCGGTAATTCTCTGAATTGTTGCACTCACGCCCATGTGCCCGCTAAATGCAATGGCGTGTCCTACCTCTAGTACCTGTGGTCTATGTTTGGCAGGGACAACTAATTGAGAGTGGTCGTGGTCTGTTTGTCTGTACAGTAGTCCGTTTTTCTCAAAGAACTCTCCTTTCTTAGGTGGGTTATGCGCCTGAGGGAGTTTTTTGTAGCATTTAGCTAATGTGGGGTCAGCTAGTTGATCTGCCCTCATCTCGGCTGGTGCCGGATTAGCAGGGAGATTATCTGCAGCGTCCTGTCTTATCTGTGCTCTAGTTTGGACTGATGCAACCGATGCCGGCGCAATTGGCGTCCCTAAATACACATATTTGCACCCTAGTATGATGTCATACAAAGGTGCATCCATTACTGCCGCTTTTACTTTTCCTGACACATATCGGGAGTCTACATGGACTATCGCGATTGGTAAGGTGGAGGCGGGTATGGATCGATCAGGGCCTTGCAAAGTGACGGTCTCGTCGGTGATGTCCTCAGCCGCTACAAGAGTTCGACTGACGATTGCATCGTACGATAATCCGGTGTCGTATAGACATGACGCGGTTTTCCCGTTCACTACAACTTTTTCACTGACTGGGGGTCGGGACTTATCTGAAGTCTCCGGCTCAACGGTACTAGTTTGACTTACAGCCACTGTGTGCGTTTGATTCGCTGTTCTACGGCAATCAACTGTGTTATGGTTAGTCCTTTTGCAGTTAGAACAATATTTCCGGGGGTTTTGACCTTGACCGGGCGGTTTTACCGAGTTTTGGGTTTTCTTGTTATCCGAATTCTGCTGATTCTGATTAGACTGCTGTGTTTGTTGTGGGTGGAGTTTCTGGTTGTTTCCATCTCTGCTGGGTTTATCTGTTACCTTGCGTTTAGCTTCATTTTCATGCGCGGTGGTGTACCGGTCCGCTAGTTTGATTAGATCAGCTAAGTTCTCGGCACCTTGTTCCGCGGTGAACATCCTAGTTTCTGGCGTCATTGCATCGCGTAACTGTTCGCTAAGGATTAGTTCAGCAAGATCTGCGAATGATTCTTCTATGTTGGATAAGGCTAACCATTTACGCAAGTAGGTTTCCAATCTGTCTACAAACTGACTGTGAGTTTCACCTTTTTCTCTTCGCGAGTTGCGCAATTTTTTCCGGTAGGTTTCGGAGGTCAACTCGAACCATATCAAAAGTGCTTTCTTTAGCGCTGCGTAATCGTTACTTTGTCCTGTGGGCAATTTCGCATACACGTCATACGCTGTACCTCTCAATCCTTGAGCTAATTTTATGTTCCATTTGTTATAGTCAAGTTCGAATTCCTGTGCTAAGCGCTCAAACCGATCAAGATATGCATCTATCCTATCAACTTTCTCGTCAAATGGACTTAGAAAAAAATTCATGCCTGGAGTGATGGACGGAGGTTGGGGAGGGTTGTCAGATGAGTTTGACAGTAGGCTAATATTCGGGTCCGTTGCCCGAGCTGCTATCAACTGGTCCCTTTCTTTTTCCCTGGCTTCAATGTCCAACTTTTTTATACGTTCTGCCATATCTAATTCCATGCCTTTTAACTTTTCTGCTGCCGAGCGTGCTCTCTCTGCCTCTTCCAACTCAAGGAGTCTTAACTTTTCAGCAGCCTTGTCCGCACGATCTCTTTCTTCAGCACGGGTTTTTTCCAATTTATCCCATTCTGAGGTTACATACGTGATTAAATCTTGCCCTGCCAGACCTAGTGCTATTCCCTCCTCCCTTAATTCACGGCGTACTTTTATGAAGTCGGCCATGATAGATTTCTAGATCTCCAGAGTCCAAAAGCAAGATAACCTAAATACTATTAGTCAATCTAGTTTAACACAAGTACAATCAATATCCCTATGTGAGATGTTACCAGCGATCCACAACAATTTTCGATCAATGCATAAGAAACAATTATCTTACATCAATCAATACATACATGTGCAGACAACAATCAATTCAATTCATGCAATCCAAAAAAATCAAGAAATGTTTTTTCCCAATGCAACTGAGTCAACTCTCGGATTTTGTACTAGACCACTGTTACGAATCCTAAGTAAGGTAATGTTTTCTATTCGGTATTATCTTAGGTTACTCAAGATATAGATACAAAAATTTAAATCCCGGACGAGCCCCCATATGTGATGATATTCTGGGGAAGATACGTTTATCTTACAACTAGGGGGTAAGACTTATTGATAGATGGGCGATGCGCTACCACTATCGATCGTTCTTTTACCAGAAGTCCTAAAGTGGTGTGAGAGACAGGTCACGGTACTTTGGTCACATAAAATTTATATTTGTTCTCGGGAATTTTAGTATCATTTGGCTCAACTTGAGAACCGGTGATGACTAATCAAAAGACTAGATTATTATGTCTCAAGAGAAGAAAACTAATAACTACACAACAATACAAATAGAATGACACCAGTCGTATGTATGTAATTTCACTTTTTATATATTCAACACAAACTTTAACATTTCTGCATTAATCGGTAAATTAATAAGTAATATAGTTCCAAGTGCTGGGAAAATGTTTTAACAGGTTTCTTTCGTCATTTGCTACCTGCGGTTACGATTTTCACTTTTCGTAAGTTTCAAAGGTTCTAGTTTCTCGAGGGTATGACTCAGTTGTTGTGGGGGACTTAGCTAAGGTAAGTCGGGTCGCTCTTGAAGCTGTGGGGTTTGGACGTGGTCAGGTAGAATCGTGGTAGTTCTCCTTGGTTCCACGGGAGCGACGGTCAGGCGTTCGTCTCCACAAACGTGATGATCCCAGGCCCGACTTGTAGACTCTGGGACTCGTGAAATCGTCTTTTACGTCTCTAGCACCCTCTTGATGAGATGGAGATAGACGAACACTGCAGTTTGTTCCCTTGGTCGACCCTCACAGCTTAACAGTTCTTTTGCGACTGACTAGCTGATTTTTGGTCCCCAAGGGTATGCAAACGTCCCTAGGAGTCTTCTGACCAATCGTTTTTAGCTTTCGTTTTCTTTACTCTCGCATCTACAGAATTATGGTTCTAATTTGAATAGTTCCTCCCCCTCTCTCTTGTCACTGGACACGCATAATTATCTTTCAAGTGGAGTATCAGGGATAGAGTGAAGAACAGATTCAATAACGATAAGCGGTGTCTGCCCAATACGGGTGACATCATCTTGGTAACTTTTGGCTGGAGTGCGCTACTTAGTGTCTCATGGTGCAGTAAGTTATTTAATCAAAGACAACGCTATGGTTAGTTTTTGACTAAAGTATGCTATTTAGAATTCTTGGTCGCCAAGCCTGTTGATGGTATCGGTAGCTATCGGCGGTGTGCCTGTTTCAAGGAAGTTAATTTGCCATGTGTGTGCTGCTTGTTAGCTAACTGTTGTATTAATGTCCAGTTTCGTTTCGATGGTATCTCTGTTTCGCTAAGCTAATTTCCTACATGTTTGTCGTCAATATTTATGTTGTTACACCTCCAGAGCCTATGGAATGGAAATAAGTACAGAGAAGGCCAAAATGATGACCATCAACACAAATGACATCAACACGGACATCAAAGTCCAAGGCCAATCCTTCATAACATAGCTTCAAATATTTAGGAGCCATTGTACCAAGCAATGGGTCCCGACAGGAAATCCTCTCCAGAATCGCACAAACAACTGCTGCCCTGACAAGGTTGAAGCCCATTTGGAAGACAGGATCATCAGTCTACATTCCAAGGGAAGACTGCTACGCTCCCTTGTCATCTCCATCTTCCTATACGCTTGCGAAACATGGACCCTCACAGCAGATCTTCCACGAAGTATACAAAGCATGGAGATGAGGTGCTACAGAAGACTTCTGGGAATTTCCTATACCCAGCACATCACAAACATCGCAGTCCGACAGGCCATCACACAAGCCATTGGACAACACGGTGACATGCTCGCAGTGGTGAAGAAACGAAAACTCCGATGGTTTGGCCACGTCACCAGAGCATCAGACCTTGCAAAGACCATCCTGCGAGGCACGATGCAAGGAGCAGAAGAAGAGGGAGACAAAAAAGAGGTGGGAGGACAACATTCGAGAATAGACTGGCTTGACACTGAGCGAAGCCATGAGGTTTGCTGAGGACAAAGAAAGACAGGGTACGCTGGGCAAACGATCGTCTGTGGTGCTCCAACGACCCTCGAGTTACGGTACAGGATAGGATAGAACAAAATGAGACAGATCTTCAATCTTGAGTGACAAAGAGACAGATTTTCAATCTTGAGTGACAAAGAGACAGATCTTCAAGAGACAGATCTTCTACTGTGAAGTGCCAAAGAGAGAGATTTTCTTTCGTGAAGTGCCAAAGAGAGACAGATCGTCAATCGGGAAGTGACAAAGAGAAACAGATGTTCCAGCGTGAAGTGACAAAGAGAAACAGATCTTCTAGAGTGAAATGCCAAAGACATATCTTCTAGCATGAAGTGACAAAGATTAAGATCTTCGATTGTGAAGTGACAAAGACAGACGAATCTTCTATAATAAAAAATCACATATTCTCTAGCGTGAAATGACAAAAAGATAGATACTCAATGCTTATAGGGTCCAGCGGACTGCCAAAAGCCGAATCAGGAACACACAAAACTAAGCAAAATCAGACTAAACTGCTAACAGTTAAATATGATAAAAGATGTCAATAAAATCAGCCTTACTAATACAATTTAACCAAGAATATAAAAAGACAACATGACCTATAGGCGATAAAACAAACCAACATCATGTAAACATTGAAAAATGTGTTTACTATTGTAAATTGTAAAATTCTCATTAAAAGGTATGGAACCAAAATACATTTCTCTTTGATCATTGAGATCAGCAGATTGGGACCTAAAATGGAGGACGGAAAAGGACTTAACACATGCACAGCTCTCCGGTGGTTCTTATCCTTTGAAAAGGAAACTATGGGTGACATAAGTACATGTATGCCCAATATCAAAGCGCGCCAAAACTGTTTCTTCTTACAAATCTTCAATCGTGAATTGACAAAGAGACAGATTTTCTACCTTGAAGAGCCACAGAGACGACATTGTATAAGTTTCATTTCAATAATGTACACGTCATTGCATTTCAACATCGACATATTATAATCTGCTACGTTCTATTCTAATGTGATTACATTGTCCACGCTCTATTCTAATGTGCTTACATTGTTCACGTTCCATTTTAATCTGCTAACATTGTTCACGTTCGATTCTAATCTGCTTACATTGTTCACGTTCTATTCTAATCTGCTTACATTGTTCACGTTCTATTCTAATCTGCTAACATTGTTCATGCTCTATTCTAATCTGCTTACCTTGTTCACTTTCTATTCTAATCTGCTTACCTTGTTCACGTTCTATTCTAATCTGCTTACATTGTTCACGTTCTATTCTAATCTGCTTACATTGTTCACGTTCTATTCTAATCTGCTTACATTGTTCACGTTCTATTCTAATCTGCTTACCTTGTTCACATTCTATTCTAATCTGCTTACCTTGTTCACGTTCTATTCTAGTACGCTTACATTGTTCAGTGTCTATATTGTCCAGTAGGGTATTCATGGACTGCAGTGACTTCTCCAGGGCTTGATTTTGGACTAACACTTCATTCTGCACACACACACGCAGGCACATACACACTAACTGTTACGTTTGAGACGCGCACGATAGATCCCATCGTTTTGTTTTGCAAAGCATGCAATAATAGAGTGTATTTACATTACTTTACATGATTATTGCTTTAGGTCCAGCGGACTCTTCCGAGCCAAATCAGGACCTGACAACCTCTGATTCGCATAAAAGATCTGCTGAAACAACCCCAGGGGTAAAACTGAAAGCTCTCCACCAGCCAGTCACTTTACAATAAAGACATCCCACGCAGGGGACGCTGAGGCTATACTCTAATTTATCGAACACCCGTTTACAAAAACAAAATAGAATACAAACATCATTATAAATTATCAACAAAACACAAAACATATAAAATGCCTACATTGCTAAATAATAACATCATAGGAAGCTCTAGTGACCGCCTGGCAGAAAGCGTCCAATATTCCCAAGCTGATCCAACAGACCTCACACACAAATAAGGAGTCTTGTCCCGGAAGAGTTTTCAAGAAAAAAAGGTAGGTGACTGGTCTAGCGAAGGAGAAGATAGTATAGCAGATTGATAGAACAGAGCAGGAATGAGAAGGAGCAAATGAGAAAGACAGCGACAGTAGGAATTTAAACCACTAAATTTCCAGAAAGTGGACATACTATTTATACTGAAACCCCAGGTACCCCAACGGGGGTAATAGAGTGTATTTACCTTTGATTTGGTTTTGCGTTGTAGTTGGAAGAAGCTTGGTATAATGTTGATAATTTTCGTGGGTGGATATTATTGGAGAATTTTCTATGGTTGCTTGTTTATTATCGATCGAAGCGTGTGGATAGATCTGGTGGTGGCTGCTAGATGATTCTGGCCTATGCGAGGTTATATGACGTAAGATAGTTCTGATGACGAATTTTATAGTGATTGGCTGTAATTGCGTTGTTCGAACGTTCTCTAGATTATAGAAAAACTACACAGGTGATGCACTGTGTTTGAAAAGGTGAAAAAGTTAAAAAGCGATTGAGCGATTGTATGCAGTTGTTGATGTACGCTGAATAAAGTTGGAAAACTTCTTTTGACGACTCCTGCCTTGTTGCTGAGTGAACAGGTTGCGTGGATTAACGAATCTGAGTTACACTTATCAGGATTCAAGCATCGGGGCTGAATCAACTACTGGAAAAAAAAACAACAACAGTGTAACACTCATACCTGTCAAGGGGTTTTCGGGTTGTGGTGTAGCAATTTAACAGAAAAACCATAGCAAATGGAGGTTTGGTGTAGCACTAATGCGAATCACGCGATTCGCAACAAAACTGGAAACTTCTGCATCCAATATAAGCACACACATCCAATGTGTTTACAAATTTATTATAAAATCTTGTTAATGCACAACACTTTAGCTTTTACCATTATCATTATAAACATTTTCATGTACGTTTTTCAAAATAAAAGTAAAAAGAAAAAAAAAGAAAAAAAAGGCTTTACAGAATGTAAACAATTCTTCACTTTCTTTTGACTTCTCCACTAGGCCTTCAAAATCCTTATCGGTTTCCCATTCAGGCAGGTGCCTTCCTGGTCGTTTGAGTTTTTTAGGTGGAGGCTTTGTCATTTTCTTTGTTCAACTCCGTCTGTCTCTCCCTCACAAAGACTGATCGTAGACTGAAGTTCTGAACGAACACGTGTTGCGGAAGTGCGGTGCTTTTACTAAGTGTCTTTAAACCGGACTCGACCGGAACAGAAAAAATAATCTAGTCACTTTTGAAAAATTGCGTAGCAGCTTTGTGATACGCCGTAGCAATGGGAAAATGTTTAAAATGCGTAGCGCTACGCAAAAATCCGTAGCACTTGACAGGTATGAACACTAACACAGGCAACCCCCTACCCCCCACCCCCCTTTCTGGCCTTGCGCCTTAATAACAACGACAACGAGGATGACGACGACGACATCAACAACATCGGTGATGACGACTATATTAACAAGATGATGACGGCGACGACTTCAACAACTAGGGGTGGCACGGTAGCACAGATGTTTAGGGTGCTGGTTTCCTACGGCGAAGGGCGCAAGTTCGAACCCCGTTACAAGTATCTCCATGGCTCCGCTCCTTCTTGCCTTGCCGATAATGTCCAACGCTACACCTTCTTTCGCAACTTGAGCTCTTCATCCGACACACTCCTTCTCAGGATAGCCCGCCACAAACTGTCCTCTGTTGGTTCTAGATCTGTTTCTGTTTTCGGACCAACTGCCTGGAATTCATGACCACTTTCTCTCCGCAGCATACCCAATATCAACACCTTCAAAGCAAACCACAAAGATGATTTCTTCTCAAGTCTTCTCCTGATCTGTTCTGTCTTCCATATTGCCTCATCCTTTTTGTGCAAGCGTGCGTGTGTTTGGGTATGGCTGGTTGTTTTGTGCATGTTTGTGTGTGTGTGTGTGTGCATGTGTGGGGATTCGCTTGGTTTATTAGTGCCTCTTCCCTAATCCGCTGTATTGGCCTGCTCCCAGCCATGTATGCATATGTCTTGTACTAAATGAGTGTGTGAATGCCTGAGTGTACGTTTTGAATTGTTCCTTATTCTTATCCTTATTACTTATTATTGCCGGGTACAGCCAGACATGTAGTTTGACTCATCATCAGCTGTTTGTAAGGTCAATATATCCGAGGTCTGACAATCAACCGTTAGTTCGTGGCGTTTGTTGTTTTTTTTAAATCCGAAATGTGTATTAAGTTAGAATATTAAGTTTTCACTTTGCTACATAGTGTGTAACTATTTCAAAGTCAAACATTTATTAGTGGTTTAGTTGTTAAAAAGAAAGTATTCATTACATTGTTTATTTGTTTTCGTTGTCAATTGGGGCTGATATAAGTTATTTCTAGGGTTTCAGCGTTAGTTCTATCTTCTCCACTTCATTCTTGGATATGAATATATGTCAGTGGTGATGTGATTGAATGTATAAATGTTTATAAACGTATAAATGCGATACCAACAATGATAGTGTACATGTATATAGGCCTATATATTTCCTTTTCCGCCTTCTCGTAGCTTTACACCACATGTTTGAGTGATGATGTTATGTATGTAGGAATGTCTGTTGTCTGTTGACAGATCGCCACGTTTTGAATCTGGTTTAGTACTACGGCTCATATAGCGCCCAGTATTATTGTTACAACTACTGTACTGCCTAGGTAACAAGTAAGTAACTAACTACCAGCCAACCAACCAGCCAGTCAATCAAGATATAGGTACCAGCTTGTTGATGAGGATCTGATGGAGGTCCTGTAGTTGGAGCAGAGTTTCTGTGGCACACTTCATTTTGTTGTTTTGTTTATTCAATCTGACCGACACCTCTGCCAATTTCTACAAAGAAAAGTTCGTTAACGCTTTTGATATAAGTAGTAGTTTATTTTGCTAGTGCTAGTGGTAGGTTGGAAAGTAGTATAATGTATTTTATTTAGCTAGTGTTAGTTGTATGTAATAAACACCTCTGCAGGGCGTATTTTTATATTAGTGAACATCAGTCGCTGGAAAGTCCAACAAATGATGAGCTTACAGGACTTCAGCAAGACCATTATTTGTTTATTTCATTTAATGTCTATTCACCGAAGTGATTTTAGATTAATAATAAAACCGTAATTAATTTGATATGACAATATCTCCCGAATAGGCGGGGACTAGACATCTTTCCCATTTTCCTGTTACGACTGGAAGGACTACTTCTAATAATATGGATAAGGATTGTATCCAGCATATAACAAGGGTTTTACCCAAGATGTGCTATCATTGACTCCAATCTAATCAACCAGGCGCTGCTCCCTCTTACCTCTATGTTCTCACTGTTTCTCTGAACTAACGCCAGCAACATCGTGCATAAGGATTAAGGCACAACGGCAGGGAGTGATTGATACATCATGCACAACGGACAGTGGCATGAAGAGATTGATAAATACATCATGCACAACGTAAAGTGACATGGAGTGATAGATACATCATGCACAACGTATAGTAGCATGGAATGATTAGTTAGTTAGTTAGTCATGCTCGATAGAATCCAGCGCAAAGAGCCGAATCAGAACCACAATTCGGTTGAAAGAAGATTCACCCTTAATCCATATAAAAAATCTTCTGAAACAACCCTAATGGTAAAAATGAATTCACTTCACCAGCCGGTCACTTTACAGTAAAGGCATCCCATGTGGGGGACCCTGAGGCTGTACTCTAATTTATCCAACCCCCATTTACAAAAACAAAATAGGATGTAAACGTCAATGTAAAATATTACAAAACCTATATACATATAAAATGCTTACATTGCTAAATAATAATACCATAGAAAGCCCTAGTGACCATTTGGCAGCATGCGTCCAATAGCCCCATGTTGACCCAACAGACCTCATAAACAAATGAGGAGTTTTGGGAGTTTTTAAGAAAAAAGGTAGGTGACTGGTATAGCAAAGAACATAGTAGGCTGATAGAACAGATTAGGAACGAGAAAGAACGACTGAGGATGAAAGATACAGTGGTAATTTAAAGCAAAACATTTCCACAAAGTGGGGATATTATTTATAAAAAAAAAAAACAGGCACCCGGACGAGGATACGGAGTAATTGATACATCGTGCAAACGTACAGTGCAATGAATTGATTGATACATCATCATGCACAATGTACAGTGACATGGAGTAATAGATACATCATGCACAACGTACAGTGCTATGAATTGATTGATACATCATCATGCACAATGTACAGTGACATGGAGTAATAGATACATCATGCACAACGTACAGTGCTATGAATTGATTGATACATCATCATGCACAATGTACAGTGACATGGAGTAATAGATACATCATGCACAACGTACAGTGACATGTAGTGATAGATACATCATGCACTACGTACATTGGCATGGAGTGATAGATACATCATGCACTACTTACAGCGGCTACGTACAGCGGCATGGAGTGATAGATACATCATGCACAACGTACACTGGCATGGAGTGATAGATACATCATGCACAACGTACAGAAACATGGAGTGATAGATACATCATGCACAACGTACAGAAACATGTAGTGATAGATACATCATGCACAACGTACACTGGCATGGAGTGATAGATACATCATGCACAACGTACAGAAACATGGAGTGATAGATACATCATGCACAACGTACAGAAACATGGAGTGATAGATACATCATGCACAACGTACAGTAACATGGAGTGATAGATACATCATGCACATCGTACAGTGGCATATAGTGATAGATACAGCATGCATAACGTACAGTGGCATGTAGTGATAGATACGTCATGCATAACGTACAGCAACATGGAGTGTTAAATACATCATCATGCACAACATCCAGAGGCACGGAGTGATAGATACATCATGCACAACGTACAATGGCATGGAGTGATAGATTAGTCATCATGCACACTAACTTTTACAAACTCACTCCAAATACATGGCCAGATTAACATAATGACGATCATGGTGTCCATTAGGAATAGGTAGTTTACCCATGCTAGCCGCATGCTCAGGGCGCACAGGGGAAGAAAGCATGGCGGTTGGATGGGGTTAGGAGTGGAGTGGATGGTATATAACTGGAGAGAAAGAGAGAGAGAGAGAGAGAGAGAGAGAGAGAGAGAGAGAGAGAGACAGAGAGAGAGAGAGAGAGAGAGAGAGAGAGAGAGAGAGAGAGAGAGAGAGAGCGTACGTTGTGAAGTTCCTCGAGTTCAGGGGAGGTCTGTGGTTCCTTCTCCAAGCTGTGCAGTTTCTCTTCTAACGCTACCGTCATGTTACGGAACAACAGTACGCCGTTCGTCATTGCTTCAACACAAACGTTTTGACACGTACAACACAGTCCAATAAAATGAAAATAAACTAAAAGGACAAAGCCCATACGACTCATATGATTATTATGGAACATGCAATAATGGAACATGCAATATTTAATATGAAAATGAGTGCCCAGAAAAAAAAATGAAACGGTGGCATTAGGATGCAAAGTATATGTGACCTTGACCTCCAGGGTTCCAAATACACTCATGTGGAAAGCATATACAAGACTAATCTATCATCTCCAAATACAACAAGTTTAGACTTATATCTCTTATAGTTTAGGGTCAAGGTCACTTCAAAGTACCATACTAATCGACTTTGGACAGCTCCAGTGACCTTGACTTCGGAGTGAGGTTGACCAAATGTGTATAGGATGTGTGTCTCATTGATATCTATCATGCTTCAAAGAATCATAAGTTCAAGATTAATAACCTAGGAAAAAAAGTGAAAATTTGCAAAAACTGTCGGTTTTTTTGTTTTTTTTACTAACATGTGTTGATTGTTTGACCTTCACCTTGAAACGAAGTCATTCATTCACTGATCATTTATGAGGTTTAATGGGTATACACCATCTTACCAAGTTTGGTTGTGATAGTTCAATAGGTTCTGAGTACTTAGTTTTTGCACAGGTAGACGGCGAACTGATAGACGGACAGACGGGCTTTTTTTTCGATGTCATTTTAGGAGTAATCTCGCACAGATTTGCAAAAATCACAAAACGTTTTTTTTGAAGAGGTGGGTGTGGGTGGGTGTTGTTGGTGATGATGAGGATGATGATGAGGATGATGATGAGGTTGTTGTTTTAATCTAGACTAGAACATCTTACAATTGTATCAATTATCAAAAATGTGTTGTTGACGTTGTTGTCGTCGTCGCTTTAATCTAGATCAATATATCATCGTTAAATACAAGTTTGGACTCTATATCTCTCATAGGTTAGGGTCAAGGTCAATTTAAAGCACCCATATGAACCGACCTTGGACTGCTCCATTGACCTTGACGCGAGACTGACCAAATTTGAATAGTATGTGCGTCTCATTCATGTCTATCATGTATAACATTCATGTCTAACATGTATAACATTCATGTCTATCATGTATAACATTCATGTCTATCATGTATAACATTCATGTCTATCATGTATAACAGATTCAAGTTCAATAGTAACTAAAATGGCAAACCTCATATAAGTCACATGCTCCTTATGGAACTCAAAATATTTAAAATGAAAATGAGTGCCCAGAAAAAAAGAAACAGTGGCATTAAAATGCAAATCGACTTTGATCTTTCTATGCTCTTGACCTTAAGATGACCTAAACCTCCGCCTCCAAATACACTCATGTAATATCAAATAAACTACAGCAAAAGTTGTATTTTGCCAAAAACCACACAAGCAGTGACCTTGGGAGGAACTTGACCTTCAGTGACCTTGACATTGGGATGACTTGGTCTTCACGTGACCTCTCATGCTCATATAAGATCAGATAACCCAATGTTGTTGCATACTACGGGTTAAATATAACCATTCCAATGGACCTTTTTTTTATTTTTTTATTTTTATTTTTTATTTTAACAACTTTATTATCACCAAGGTGAAATTCGGGAACTTTCATTTTCGAAAGTACAGCAGCCCCAAGTGAAGCGCTTTACCCAAGGTACATGCTGGGTGTGTTGGATGGAATGCATGCGACACAGACTAGACCTCGGTTTATACTCTCATTCGAAGGAGTAGTAAACGGGAGTAAAGTGTCTTTCCCAAGGACATAACACAATGCCCCGGCCTGGGCTCGAACTCGGGACGTTGAGATCCGCAAGCCAACGCTCTAACCACTCGGCCGCCGCGCCTCCCGCTTTTTTTTTTTAATTCTATTTTGTTTAATGTTTTTGAAAAGCCCAAATTGACTTTGACTTTCACGATCAACGTAAAAACGGAACATCTATGAAAAATCAATTCATCAACTCTAAATTCAACAAGTTTGAACTGTATATCTCTCAAAGTTTATGGTCAAGATCACTTCAAAGGACCTATACTGACTTTGGACAGCTCCAATGACCTTGACCTTGGAGTGAAGTTGCCCAAGTGTAGAAAGGATGTGTATCTCATTGATATCTATCATGCATCGAAAATCATAAGTTAATATTAAAAACTTAGAAAGGATGTGTATCTCATTGATATCTATCACGCATCTAAAATCATAAGTTCAATATTAAAAACTTAGAAAAAATTGAAATTTTGTGAATTTTTTTTTTTAAAAAACATTTGTTGACCTTGTGACCTTGACCTTGAAGTGAAGTAATTCGTTCACTGATTATTTATGAATATACACCATCTAACAA
The DNA here is from genome assembly GCA_036898135.1 of Oncomelania hupensis. Classification (NCBI taxonomy): domain Eukaryota; kingdom Metazoa; phylum Mollusca; class Gastropoda; order Littorinimorpha; family Pomatiopsidae; genus Oncomelania; species Oncomelania hupensis. The sequence goes on from CM072512.1 coordinate 939,529, forward strand.
CGTTCTGACACACTTTTTAAAAACTGTCATTTTTGGACTATTTAGGACTCATCTCGCCCAAATTTGCAAATATGTAATTTTTGTTTAACATACTATACATCATCTACTACTATATTACTTACAACTACTGCTATACACATATACTAGAGCTATACATCATCTACTACTACTATAAATCATCAAATACTACTAGCGCTATTCATCATTTAATACTACTATTATACATCGTTTACTACTTCTTCCACCGCTACTACCACTGCTACCACTGTTACTACTAGTATTAATGCTACTACCAATACTACAACGATGACGACACCTTCCTGATTTTCCTGGCCAGTGATGAGTTGAGAGCAGAGCCAAAGAATGTCAGACACCTTCTGAATGGACCATTTCAATTTGTCCTCCTTTCGCAACAGAGTCTGGGCTGCAACAAGCACACAGGCTGGCCCCATAAACCACAGAATGTCTATATATATTAAACACGTCATCACAATTGATTGTCTATAAACCGTACAAATCATCACTCTTGATTTACTATCTACTACACAAATCATCACCCTTGATTTATTATCTACCACACAAGTCATCACCCTTGATTTATTATCTACCACACAAGTCATCACCCTTAATTTATTATCTATCACACAAGTCATCACCCTTGATTTATTATCTATCACACAAATCATCACCCTTGATTTACTATCTACCTCACAAGTCATCCTTGATTTACTATCTACCTCACAAGTCATCACCTTTGATTTACTATCTACCACACAAGTCATCACCCTTGATTTATTATCTACCACACAAATCGTCACCCTTGATTTACTATCTACCTCACAAGTCATCACCCTTGATTTACTATCTACCACACAAATCATACGATCATCACCCTTGATTTACTATCTACCACACAAGTCATCACCCTTGATTTATTATCTACCACATAAATCATCACCTTTGATTTACTATCTACCACAAAAATCATACGATCATCACCCTTGATTTACTGTCTACCACACAAATCATCACCCTTGATTTACTATCTACCACACAAGCCATCTCCATTGATTTACTATTTACCACGAAAGCCATCACCATTGATTTATTATCTACAACACAAGTCATCACCATTGATTTACTATCTATCACACAATTCATCATCATTGATTGTCTATCTACCTCACAAGCCATCACCTTTGATTTACTATCTACCACACAAATCATCACCCTTGATTTAATATCTATTCATTAACTATTTACCACACAAGTCATCACCTTGATTTACTATCTATCACACAAGTCATCATCATTGATTGTCTATCTACATTACCAGCCACCACCCTTGATTTACTATCTACCACACAAATCATCACCCTTGATTTAATATCTATTCATTAACTATCTACCACACAAGCCATCACCCTTGATTTACTATCTACCACACAAGCCATCACCCTTGATTTACTATCTACCTCACAAGTCATCACCCTTGATTTACTATCTACCACATAAGCCATCACCCTTTTTACTATCTACCACACAAGCCATCACCTTGATTTACTATCTATCACACAAGTCATCATCATTGATTGTCTATCTACCACATAAGCCATCACCCTTGATTTACTATCTACCACTCAAATCATCACCCTTGATTTACTATCTACCACATAAGTCATCACTCTTGATGTACTATCTACCTCACAAGCCATCACCCTTGATGTACTATCTACCACATAAGCCATCACCATTGATGTACTATCTACAACACAAATCATCACCCTTGATGTACTATCTACCACACAAGTCATCATCATTGATTTACTATCTACCACACAAATCATCACCACTGATTAGTTATTCGTTGCTTACAGGGTCCAGCGGACTGCAAAGAACCGAATCAGGACCACAAAATCAAGACCATAACTTGGCTGAAAGAAGACTTACTCCTGATCCGTATAAAAGATCTGCTTGAAGGCATTCCACCAGCCAGTCAGTTTACAATAAAGACATCCCACGGAGGGGACGCTGAGGCTATTTTCTAATTTATTGAACCCCCGTTTACAAAATCAAAATAGAATCTAAACATCATTATAAAATATCAACAAAACGCATAAATATAAAATGTTTGCCACACAAGTCATCGTCTATCTATCGCACAAGTCATCACCCCTGAAATGATTATCTACCACTCAAGCCATCACCATTAATTGTCTGTCTACCACACAAGTCATCACCTCTGAAATTATTGTCTATCTAACACAAAAGTAATAATCACTGATTTTATATCTACCACAAGTCAATCCCTCGATTATCTAAGCAAATAATGACCACTGATTGTCTATCACACACATCATGACAACTGATTGTTTATCTACCACACAAATAATCACAAATGATAGTCTCAAGATGATGGCTGAACTGAAGTCAGGCAAGAGGCCGACATAGGACTAGCAATACTTTATTATTTCAACTCAGAATTTCTATGGAAGTGACAACATAACCCACACAATATACATTATGATTAGCACAGACATTTGCAGCAACATCACGCTTAAAACTAACTACTAACATCAATACGCTTAAAACAACTACTAACATCAATACGCTTAAAACTAACTACTAACATCAATACGCTTAAAACTTACTATTAACATCAATACGCTTAAAACTAACTACTAACATCAATACGCTTAAAACTAACTACTAACATCAAGACTAACATCAAGACGCTTAAAACTAAACTACTAACATCAATACGCTTAAAACTAACTACTAATTACTGAAATATGTTAATGAATGAATTAATAATGATATTTAACGGACACAAACAACCCAAAAATACATATACAGTCTCTTCCCCATATGGCTCACATGCTCCTTACGGAGCTCGCAATATTTAATATCAAAATGAGTGCCCACAAAAAAACTAAATGAAATGGTGGCATTAAAATACAAAGTAATACTTTGATCTTTCTATGATCTTTACCTTGAGATGACATTGACCTACGGCTCCAAATACGCTCATGTACTGTCAAATAAAGTACAAGAAAAGTTGTATTATAGACATTATATTTCTTACTGAAACCTGGTTGAAGTCTGAGTTGACGAACCTATCATTCAATCCATCACATCCCCTGATATTTGTTTTCTTCGTTCCCCCGGCCCTCAAAGGGTGGAGGCGTTGGTAACATCTATAGGGATTCTTTCCACATTTCATTCTCTCAGCACCTGCTTTTTGTCCATGACTCTTTCCAGTTTGTGGAAGACACTTTCACCCTTAACGGTCAAACAATCATCTTCATTCAAATTCACCGCATTCCCCCAATGACAAGAACAAACTATCTCCTGTCATGTTTCACGAACAGTTTGAACCCTTTCTTGATCTCTATTCCTCAAAACCTGGCAACTCCTCAGTCTTGGCGATATTAATATATACTTTGACAAACCGGATGTTGGGAAACAAAACTTATCTATCACAACCTATCCATACACAGCCTTTCTCAGAGTGTTTCTGAAGCCACTTTCCCCTGCTCCGGCCACATCCTTGATTGGTTGATGGCCAGAGATTCAGAAAATGTAACTAGCGTCAACATTTTACCTGACCTTGAATCTGACCATCTTGCTGTCCTCTGCTCTGTCAATCTCTTTTCTCCAGTGAAAAAGGCAAACTCACACGCCGCAACACAGATGGTAATAAAGGGATTTCAACGCCACTTTTTTTCCTGACGTCATTTTATTACTATATATGCTATTTATACGCGTGTGTGTGCTTGTGTGATGTTTTTTAAATTTATGTGTGGTTTTTTTTTGTTGTTTTTTTTTTCAAAAAATGGTTTATGATACATTTTTTGAGTTTCTTTATGCTGCCTCATAAACTTATAATGTAATTGCCCTTTGGGATGAATAAAGTTGTATTGTATTGTATTGTATTGTATTGTATTGTATTGTATTTTAAGGGCTTTTAAAATGCACTTCATAACGCTCTGTACTTTTTTCATTTGCTAATTTATATGCGTATTTCTTGCGTCTTTAATTGAAGGCAGTAGATGGTTGGAATTTAAATAAAATATGCCCTTTTAAACATCAACAAAAAAATTACAACCCTTCTTTTTTTTTAAAAACACACTGCATTATGATTGTAAAATTACACATTTATGTCCGCTGGAATGATCTTTTGTTTAACAAGATAGTCCCGAGTAAATAAGGATATTGAAAAGATATCAACCAGTTTACCAACATCTGAAAGATCCATCTTTCCTAATTCAATAGGTTTCATTTTTAAAAGAGATTTTGCAATCATAGCATAAGCTCTATTTAGGCCCACTAAGACAACACTATGGTATCCAAGATTTACAATTGTATGTTCATATGGTACACTCATTTTTATATATAATAAAATAATAATAATAAATTATTACTGCATTGAAAGCAAATCCAATGATGGCTTCAATGATGGAGATGATTCAATTTCTTTCTCTACAAGGGGGTTTCTGGTTCTTTTTCCCTTGGCGGTGTTTATATTTTATGTATCCACTTGCACCTACTACACCAGATATACATATATATCTTATTTGAAGATTGTACTGGTTGTATTGGTTCTTCTTTGTTTGTTGTTAATGTTTGTTGCGTTATTGTTTCTTCTTTTGGCTGCCCTGATTCCTTTTTTTGTTAATATGTTTGCTTTTGTTTGTCTGTTCCATCTATGTAACTTGTTAAATTCTGCTAACTTCTTTCCAGCTGCAATGTTCCTAGGATCTTTTGTTTAGTCACTGTCACTGGGTTTTGTTGGTTCTCCGAATTCTTCATAACCATCTCCTGTATCTCCGGATTGGAAGAGTCCATTTTTTTAAAGCAGAGAAATGTATGTGTTGAAAAGTAATTAGCCCGGCTGAAAATAGTGCCAACAAGCTTCCAAACTTATAATATAGATTTCTTGATACCTCACTAATCCCATTGACAATAAAAGGATCTTGAATCAAATCATCAAACAAATCATTCTCACAATCTAAAGTAACAAAGGCCGTCACAGCTTTGGTATATAACTTCACAATCCAACACCCTAAACTTTTAACCATTTATGCACCGAGGACTTTATCATATTTATTATATAATGTAATGATCTCTTAAGGCCTCAGTCTTTGCACTTGTTCAGCTGTTAAGTCAACACAGAGATAATACTTTGACTTTCCGGAAGTTACTAATGCAACCAGCCTCTTTCCTCGTTGTTAACACCTGAAGCTGTGATATTAACAAGTCATCGCAATTCATTTTAAAAACAAACAAAAATAAAAACTAAATTAAAAAATGGCTGGTGCTGCAATGGTGCTTGGCTCTGCTGCTGCCAACGCCTTAACCTTTTCAGGATCAAATTATTTATTTTCAAAACTAGACAGTAAAGAAAAATCAAAACGGCACTGGATGACAGCAAACAATTTACAACACTCAATGCAGACAAAACAGAAGTCATGCTCATTGACACTAAGCATAAACTGTCCTCCACCCAACACAATAGCTCTAGATCATAACACCATCCCTCTTTCATACACTGCAAAGAAATCTGGGTGTCGTCCTTGACAATGCACTTAATATGTCAGATTTTATCCGCAAAACATGTCAAGCCTTCCACTACCAATTACGCCGCATTGGATTTATCCGTAAATACCTGACAACCGACGCGACTTCTAAACTTATGACGTCTTTCATTCTCTTTCGAATTGACTATTACAACTCTCTTTTTCTGGTCTGCCTGCTTCTTCCACCCACCCTCAGCAACGTGTTCAAAACTCTACCGCTCACTGCATTCTCAAAAAGAACAGATCTGATCATATCATTCCACTTGTTCGCACACTCCACTGGCGTTCCGATAATGTCCAACACCACACTCCCTCTCGCAACTTGAGCTCTTTATCTGACACACTTCTTCTCAGGATACCCCGCCATAAACTGTCCTCTGTTGGCGCTGTATCTTTTTCTGTCTTTGGACCAACTGCCTTGATATCATGACCACTTTCTCTCCGCAGCATACCTAATATCAACACCTTCAAAGCAAACCTCAAAGCTCATTCTTTCTCTGAAGTCTTCTACTGATCTGTTCTGTATTAAAACTGCTCCTACTTGCCTCATCCTTTTAAAGCCTGATTGTGCCAGTGCGTACGCGGCTCGTGAGTGTGTGTGCCTGTGTGTGTGCGCCTGTGTGGGGGAATCACTTTGTTTATTACTGCCTCTGCTTCAGTCCGCTTTGACTTCACCAGGCCTGCTCCCAGCTATGTATGTACATGTCTTGTACTAAAGTTTAATCACCCCCGTTGGGGTGCCGGGGGGATTCAGTATAAATAGTATGTCCACTTTCTGGAAATTTAGTGCTTTAAATTCCCACTGTCGCTGTCTTTCTCATGTGCTCTTTCTCAGTCCTGCTCTGTTCTATCAATCTGCTATACTATCTTCTTCAATCACCTACCTTTTTTCTTGAAAACTCTTCCGGGACAAGACTCCTTGTTTGTGTGTGAGGTCTGTTGGATCAGCTTTGGGAATATTGGACGCTTTATACCAGGTGGGTCACTAGGGCTTCCTATGATGTTATTATTTAGCAATGTAGGCATTTTATATGTATATGTTTTGTTGATAATTTATAATGATGTTTGTATTCTATTTTGTTTTTGTAAACGGGGGTTCGATAAATTAGAGTGCAGCCTCAGCGTCCCCTGCGTGGGATGTCTTTATTGTAAAGTGACTGGCTGGTGGAGGGCATTCAGTTTTCCCTCTAGGGTTGTTTCAGCAGATCTTTTATGTGGATTGGGGGGTTGTCCGGTCCTGATTTGGCTCGGAAGAGTCCGCTGGACCAAAAGCAACAATTTTGCAATGTAATGTAATGTAATGTTTAATCAGTGTGTGAATGCCTGAGAGTACCGGGGGCGCTTTGAACTGTTCCTTACTAGGAAAAGCGCCTTATAGATATCCTTATTATTAATATAGCATTATTATTAGTATGCAAAAATGAGCTTTGGATGACCTTGACCTTCAGTGACCTTAATTCTGGCATGACCTTGACCCTCACGTGAGTTCTCACGCATGTCTGATCAAATAACCCAATGTTGTTGCATACTATGGGTTAAATAAAAAGCAATTCCACTGTGTGATTACATATTTTTGTATGTTTTTGCAAGGTTTAAAATTGCATTGCCCTTCAAGATCAAGGCAGAAACGGAACATGTAAAAGATCACGGGCTGTGGATGTGATTTTTCTATTATTTTCCACAGGGCATTAACTTGTGAGAGATAAACTAACTAAAATAATGGACAACCTTTACTGGGATTGGCCCAGGAACAGTCATCATTTATAGAACACACAACCCACAACACGTCTCAACTGCCATCCCAAGACACTAACATTTTAAACAAAAAAACAAAAAGTCCAGTCCATAATTTGTTCATTTTGACTATCTTTTACTAATAACCCAGACCTAATATATGTCAAAAACAACAATCATGAAACATAAAATTGCATGCACATAAAAACACAATAGAAAAGTTTTAACAAAGTTGGTTCCTGCTCACTTCATCTTTCAGACCTCCGTTCACTTCACTTCTTACTCTTGAAGAATCTACCTTACTCCATGTTTCGGAATAAAACTAAGAGAGGAATTAGAATCGCCTCTGGCAGACACCCGGCTTCCAGCTTCCCGGTTTCTGTTATAACCCTTGTCCATCTTACCATGTTCCAGGGTCCAATCACATGTTCTCAGCGGTCATTGCTTCCTTTTTTTTGTTTTTTTTGGTGGGGGGAATGAGGGAGGGAGGTCTGGGATCGGGGATGCCGGTGGGTGCGGGGGGTTGAGTGCATAGACTTACTGCTATGCATGTGAAGCAAAATGTTACAATTATGTCAGTTAACAAACACGTGTTGTTGGTGCTGTCGTTGATGATGTAGTTGTTGTTGATGATGTTGATGATGTTGTTGTTTTAGTCTAGACTAGTAGACCTTACAATTTATTATCCACACACAAATATTTATTATCCACACACACAAATATTTATTATCCACACACACAAATGTTTATTATCCACACACACAAATATTTATTATCCACACACACACAAATATTTATTATCCACACACACACACAAGTATTTATTATCCACACACACAAATGTTTATTATCCACACACACAAAAATATTTATCATCCACACACACACACAAATGTTTATTATCCACACATACACAAATATTTATTATCCACACACACAAATATTTATTATCCACACACACACAAATGTTTATTATCCACACACACAAATATTTATTATCCACACACACAAATATGTATTATCCACACACACAAATGTTTATTATCCACACACACACAAATATTTATTATCCACACACACACACACACACAAATGTTTATTATCCACACACACAAATATTTATTATCCACACACACACAAATGTTTATTATCCACACACACACAAATATTTATTATCCACACACACACACACAAATGTTTATTATCCACACACACACAAATATTTATTATCCACACACACACACAAATGTTTATTATCCACACATACACACACATGTTTATTATCCACACATACACAAATATTTATTATCCACACACACAAATGTTTATTATCCACACGCAAACAAATATTTATTATCCGCACACACAAATATTTATTATCCACACACACAAATATTTATTATCCAAACACACAAATGTTTATTATCCACACACACACAAATATTTATTATCCACACACACAAATATTTATAATCCACACACAAAAATATTTATTATCCACACACACAAATGTTTATTATCCACATACACACAAATATTTATTGTCCACACACACACATATTTATTATCCACACACACAAATGTTTATTATCCACACACACACAAATATTTATTATCCACACACACACACAAATGTTTATTATCCACACACACACAAATATTTATTATCCACACACACACACAAATGTTTATTATCCACACACACACAAATATTTATTATCCACACACACACACAAATGTTTATTATCCACACACACACAAATATTTATTATCCACACACACACACAAATGTTTATTATCCACACATACACACAAATGTTTATTATCCACACATACACAAATATTTATTATCCACACACACAAATGTTTATTATCCACACGCAAACAAATATGTATTATCCGCACACACAAATATTTATTATTCACACACACAAATATTTATTATCCACACAAACAATTGTTTACTATCCACACACACACAAATATTTATTATCCACACACACAAATATTTAAAATCCACACACACAAATATTTATTATCCACACACACAAATGTTTATTATCCACATACACACAAATATTTATTATCCATACACACACAAATGTTTATTGTCCATGCACACACAAATGTTTATTATCCACACACACACAAATGTTTATTATCCACACACACACAAATGTTTATTATCCACACACACACAAATGTTTATTATCCACACACACAAATATTTATTATCCACACACACACAAATATTTCTTATCCACACACACACAAATATTTATTATCCACACACACACAAATATTTCTTATCCACACACACACACAAATGTTTATTATCCACACACAATGTCACAGGGCAGTCTGTGATGAAACCGGCTAGACTGTGTGTGTGGAGAGTTAATGAGTTAGGGGTAGTAACTGCGTGTTGTCGTATGCGTGGTTATGCGTGCAAATCGTGTTTAAACAGCGTAGGCCGGGTAGCCAGTAAGGAAATGTACTCACGTTTTTGGCAGAACAAGGTTTGACAGAGGCACAGAGTGGACGGTTTTTGTCTGGTGCTCTGATTTTGTGTGTTCTGGAAATAGGGTGGGATGGTTAACGAAGGATTGTGTTAACTGGTCCAGAGGAATACTAGTTATGGAAATTATTGCTTTCTAAAGTGATACACTCAGTGCAGAGTTGTGGTAAAAGTTAGCAAAGTTTGGTGTTAGTGGTGGTAGGTAGTGTGAGGCATTTTCCACTACGGGAACTACGCACTACAGGATTACCCTATTTGGAAGTATTCGTTGGGAGACAGTTGGAGTAAGGTCAACGGGTGCGATTACATTCGAACCGTGTGGGTTAGTGCAATGGGTTTTCTTCTTACTGTGCCCAGAAACCCTAGTGCCGGCTGTTTGGGGTGTTGTACGATAGTTGTGTGTGAGGCTGGGGAAGGATGAGGTTGGTTGCACTGAGGAGAGGCAGAAGGAAGGAAGAGTGAGACTGAGGAAGGGGAGAATGATGGGAGAGAATGAGGGAAGAGGATGATGGCAGGATGGAAGCGGTTGCTGTTGTTGTTGTGGTTGCTTGAGATGAATAATGTGTTGATGTTTACATGTATTCATTTGCAGCATCGCTTATTTCATGCATTCATAATTTCATTGAGTTTCATGAATTATTTGTTTGTTTACTATTGACAATAACAGTAGCTAAAGAGGATAAGTGAGTGAATCAAGCAAAGGAGAGCGGACAGCAGTTGTGCCCCTCAAGCATCAGAGATTAGCTGAGATGAGAAGGAGGGGGGGGAAAGTGTATGGAGGGAGGGGGATATAAGCAGGTAGACAAGATATTAACGATGCGGCAAGCATGTTGCAGGTTCGACGGATCGTTCGAAAGCTCGACAGTTCGTTCGTCAGTTCATCAACTAGTTAACGTGGATCAACGTTAACCCACGTCGTGCATTGACGACGACGGCACTTGGTCGAGTGGACTGAACATCATCATCACCATCAGCAGCGTCCTGTGTTCATCATTGTCTACACGTCCTCACCATTGACTTCATCATCATCATTCCACAACCCCACCCTTCCTGCAGTGGTTGTGACGTGGGTGGACGGAACCTGGCCTCGACGTCGCGGCGTAGCTGACTGGAGGAGTCCAGCTGTGTGGCGTCGACGGTGGCAGGCTGCCGCGACTACTGCGTCACCATCATCATCATCACCATCGTCAGCGGCGAGTGTGGGCGGCGACGCCACCACGTTTGGACATCGTCAGCACCGGTCCGATAACAGCTACGAGAGGGGAGTGGATACCTTTACAGGGACTTCGACAGGGACTTCATTCCGCCAGGTGGGCCCGTTCTTTGTTGTCCCTCTCCTAACGCTCGACCCCCCTTTTCGTCTGTTTATGTGCAACGGACATTTGCTATGCACAGTTCGATACTTAGACGTGGTTGAATAGCAACCTTCGATCATCCTGACGTACCATTTCATTGTTTCATCGAACCATTGAGTGTTTCATCACCATTTTCTTCGTTTCATGTGTAAATGTTGTATGTGTCTGAGTGTGTGGCTTGAATGAATAAATAGTTTGAAAGTTGTATATATATTTGTTGTGTTTTCATCACTTCCGTCTGCGGGAAATCGCCATTCTGTCTGGGTTGTCTGCGTGTGGAAGTTGTTTGTTTGTGGCGTCTGCCCAGAGGGAGTCGTGGCGGTGACATATGGTGGAGATGCAGGGTAGTAGTGTGAGTGTGCCCAGACGTGAAGTTGTCTTGTGATTGTCCTGTGGTGTCCGAGTGTGCGAGGCGTGACTCGGTGAGAGTGTGCACCCCAGCGGGTGGTTGGAGGGAGTCAGGTCGCTGTTTAGCGGAGGCTCACAGCCGGCCTGGGTTCGACCACACGTGAGGGAAGGGGCCATTGCACTCTCCATCCGGTTCGCTACCTCGCGGGCCAGTTTCCACTGTTTGAGTGGGAGGAGGTGGGTGATAGGTAGGGAGGTAGTTTAGTTTAGGTAATTAGTATCTTAGGCTAGGCTAGGTAGGGTAAGGTACGTAGGGTTGTTGACTTGTTGTTGGTTGTTGTTGCTTTCCTTGTAGGCAGGATGGCATCGATCGAGGAGGCTGAAGGGGTGTCTCCGATCGCGGCTCGTACGCGTTCCCGCATGGGTGTCACGATGGACGAGCGGGCGACGACGGCAGCGGATGATACGGGAGTCACCGATTTACCTTCTGCGGTCGAGCAGCGGAGATCGCCAGTCAGGGCATCGCGTCGTGGGTCAGCAGACGAGGAGTTGACGACGTTCGAAGCCAGAGACACAGTGAGTGACCCTTTTCTGACGGGATTTGGCGCGACTGGCGGGATGTCAACGGGCGCCGACTTCTACGGAGACCAGGATCGTCTGAGCGACGCAACGAGGCCGAAGAGTTTCGAGACCAATCCTTACCGTTCGATCTACAAGGTCGAGGCGGCACCGACGCCGAGGACAGGACCGTTTGTGGACGAGACGCCGATGGAAAGGATCTTGAGACTTGCCAAGCGCGAAGGATTGAAAGGTCAGGCAGCGTTAGACTACGCGATAGACCAAGCGGCTAGGGAGGAAGACGCAAACCGGAGAGAGCGGGCGAGCCGGGAAGACGCCGAGTTGAGGGCCAGGGAAGAGGACGCAAACCGACGAGAGAGAGAGAGAGAGAGAGAGAGAGAGAGAGAGAGAGAGAGAGAGAGAGAGAGAGAGAGAGAGAGAGAGAGAGAGAGAGAGAGAGAGAGAGAGAGAGAGAGAAAGAGAGATGGCGCACGAACTGGCGATGGCGCAACTTAGGTTGCAGGGCGGCGTTGCCAACCGCAAGAATCGTCAACCCGAGTTCGAGACGGTTAAGCTCAGGTTACCTTTCTTCGAGGACAAGGACGACCTAGAGACCTACTTGTGTCAGTTCGAGCGTTTCGCCAAGGCACAAGACTGGAACAAGGACACGTGGGCTATTCGCTTGGGGACCTTGCTGAAGGGGAAGGCGAGGGGGGTTTACGTTGGTTTGAATGAGGACGACTCTGCCGACTACGAGATTCTGAAGGCAGCGCTGTTGGTGCGTTTCAACTTGACGGCCGAGACGTATCGCAAGAAGTTTAGCCAGTTACGAAGGGAGCCACCAGAGACTTTCAAGCAGTATCTACGGAAGTCAGAGTTGTTCCTGGAGCGCTGGATGGGACTTGCGAACAAGAAGGCCACGTACGGAGACTTGCTGGACTTGGTGTTGATGGAGCAGATGATCAACGGTTTGACGCCAGAACTGGTCACGTTCGTGCGCGAACGCAACCCAGCAACGGTGGAGGAAGCCGCGACGTTGGCACAGCAGTACGTCGACGCTAGGGCAGGAACCAACCTACGGTTTCCACCACGTCAACCGTTTACACCCAGGGATAAGAGCGAGGGTCGCAAGCCAGCGGGACCACGACCCAACTCGCCGGACAAGCGTGAATGCTACAGCTGCGGACAGAAAGGACACTTGAAGCGGGATTGTCCGAAACGCAGCGAGCGGAGTGGAGCAGCGTTGCGCATCTTGAAGGAGGCAGGCAAGAGGGGAGATCCTCGGTTCCAGAGCCAAGTGGAAGTGGAAAGTGTTCCGCTGACGGCCGTGAGGGACACGGGAGCTGACCTGATTTGCCTTTGGAAAGGAGAGGTTGCCAACCTTGAGTACACGGGACGCACGCGGCGCGTCGGATTCGCTATTCGCCAGTTATCCAGATCACTGCCGACGGCGTGGGTGCAGTTGGAGTCAAAGTTCTACACCGGGAGAGTGGAGGTAGTGGTGGTACCCGACCTAACCTACCCAGTGGTGATCGGCAACTGGGCGAGGACGGAACGGCCACCAGACACAGCACTGCCTGTATTCGTCGAGGGGGCCGCAGAGTGTTGTGCGGTGCAGACCCGAGCGCAAGCAGCCTAGGAGCAAGTAGCTGCGGAACCATTGGTGGTCGGACCAAGCAGGAACGTTGTCGCGACGCCGAATGAGATTCGTCAACTGCAGTTGGGAGACAACGAACTTGCGAAGGTACGACAGCTAGCAGATCGGAAGGCAGGAAAGGAGAAACGAGGCAAAGGGCAAGTGGCATTTGTCTGGAAGCGAAGCCTATTGTACCGCGAATACACAGGGCAAGACAGAGTGGATCACAGCCAGTTGGTGGTACCAACCAAGCTTCGGTCGGAGGTACTGCGCATGGGACACGACACGCCTATGGCTGGACATCTGAGAGCCAAGGGGACCCTAGATCGAGTGTGGGCCGAGCACTACTGGCCGGGGATGTGCCGTGACGTCAGGAGGCATTGCGCTTCGTGCGACGTGTGCCAGCGGACGCCACCGAAGGGGCGCATCAGGAAAGCGCGTGTTCAGAGAGCCGGCAAGAGCAGGAAGTTGAAGCGTTACATAGTACGCAGAGCGGGACCAGAAACGACAGTGGCAGTCGTGTTGGACCAGTCAGAAACAGAGGGGGCGTCAGACATCAGCTACCAGGGCACTGTACCACTGATACCGCTGCGAGCGAGCGAAGGGCCAGGGGATGTACAGATAGACCCGTCGCTGTCTGCACTTCATCAGAGCCAACTACGTGAAGTGTGTCAACAGCATGAAAGTCAGCTGACAGATCTACCCCAGCGCACCAACCTGGACGAGTGCGAGATGGTGTTGACCGATGACAGCCCTGTGCGTATACGTCAGCATCCGCTACCATTTTCACAGATGGAAGTCGCCAAGGGTGAAGTGGAACCGATACTGGAGTTGGGGGTTATCGAGTCTTGTACATCGCCGTACAGCGCACCGATCGTGCGGGTAAGGAAGAAGGAAGAGGTCAACAGGAGGGATGACTGCCAGAAAGCTTTCAACGAGTTGAAGGAGGCGCTGACCAGTGAGCCAGTGGTCAAGTTACCAAACTTGGACAAGGAGCTCATCTTGAGGACGGACGCACCTCAACAGTGCCAGACTCACCCGATGGGCTATGCAGCTGCAGGCCTACGTCTTCACAGTTCGGCCGATTCCAGGGAGAGACAACATTGAAGCGGATTTCCTCAGCAGATCTGACCCTGTGGAAGATTAAGTTTTGAACTCTCCGTAGGTTCGTCTTGGGAGGGGGGTGTGTCACAGGGCAGTCTGTGATGAAACCGGCTAGACTGTGTGTGTGGAGAGTTAATGAGTTAGGGGTAGTAACTGCGTGTTGTCGTATGCGTGGTTATGCGTGCAAATCGTGTTTAAACAGCGTAGGCCGGGTAGCCAGTAAGGAAATGTACTCACGTTTTTGGCAGAACAAGGTTTGACAGAGGCACAGAGTGGACGGTTTTTGTCTGGTGCTCTGATTTTGTGTGTTCTGGAAATAGGGTGGGATGGTTAACGAAGGATTGTGTTAACTGGTCCAGAGGAATACTAGTTATGGAAATTATTGCTTTCTAAAGTGATACACTCAGTGCAGAGTTGTGGTAAAAGTTAGCAAAGTTTGGTGTTAGTGGTGGTAGGTAGTGTGAGCATTTTCCACTACGGGAACTACGCACTACAGGATTACCCTATTTGGAAGTATTCGTTGGGAGACAGTTGGAGTAAGGTCAACGGGTGCGATTACATTCGAACCGTGTGGGTTAGTGCAATGGGTTTTTTTCTTACTGTGCCCAGAAACCCTAGTGCCGGCTGTTTGGGGTGTTGTACGATAGTTGTGTGTGAGGCTGGGGAAGGATGAGGTTGGTTGCACTGAGGAGAGGCAGAAGGAAGGAAGAGTGCGACTGAGGAAGGGGAGAATGATGGGAGAGAATGAGGGAAGAGGATGATGGCAGGATGGAAGCGGTTGCTGTTGTTGTTGTGGTTGCTTGAGATGAATAATGTGTTGATGTTTACATGTATTCAATTGCAGCATCGCTTATTTCATGCATTCATAATTTCATTGAGTTTCATGAATTATGTGTTTGTTTACTAGTGACAATAACAGTAGCTAAAGAGGATAAGTGAGTGAATCAAGCAAAGGGAGCGGACAGCAGTTGTGCCCCTCAAGCATCAGAGATTAGCTGAGATGAGAAGGAGCGGGGGAAAGTGTATGGAGGGAGGGGGATATAAGCAGGTAGACAAGATATTAACGATGCGGCAAGCATGTTGCAGGTTCGACGGATCGTTCGAAAGCTCGACAGTTCGTTCGTCAGTTCATCAACTAGTTAACGTGGATCAACGTTAACCCACGTCGTGCATTGACGACGACGGCACTTGGTCGAGTGGACTGAACCTCATCATCACCATCAGCAGCGTCCTGTGTTCATCATTGTCTACACGTCCCCACCATTGACTTCATCATCATCATTCCACAACCCCACCCTTCCTGCAGTGGTTGTGACGTGGGTGGACGGAACCTGGCCTCGACGTCGCGGCGTAGCTGACTGGAGGAGTCCAGCTGTGTGGCGTCGACGGTGGCAGGCTGCCGCGACTACTGCGTCACCATCATCATCATCACCATCGTCAGCGGCGAGTGTGGGCGGCGACGCCACCACGTTTGGACATCGTCAGCACCGGTCCGATAACAGCTACGAGAGGGGAGTGGATACCTTTACAGGGACTTCGACAGGGACTTCATTCCGCCAGGTGGGCCCGTTCTTTGTTGTCCCTCTCCTAACGCTCGACCCCCCTTTTCGTCTGTTTATGTGCAACGGACATTTGCTATGCACAGTTCGATACTTAGACGTGGTTGAATAGCAACCTTCGATCATCCTGACGTACCATTTCATTGTTTCATCGAACCATTGAGTGTTTCATCACCATTTTCTTCGTTTCATGTGTAAATGTTGTATGTGTCTGAGTGTGTGGCTTGAATGAATAAATAGTTTGAAAGTTGTATATTTGTTGTGTTTTCATCACTTCCGTCTGCGGAAAATCGCCATTCTGTCTGGGTTGTCTGCGTGTGGAAGTTGTTTGTTTGTGGCGTCTGCCCAGAGGGAGTCGTGGCGGTGACACACACTAATATTTATTATCCACACACACAAATGTTTATTATCCACTAGCCCTTACCCTAACCCTTCTCTAGAACGTTGACCTATTTCGTCTCATATAGGCGACGAAATAGGTCGAATTTTGCTTCAAACTTTTCCAAAAATTCACTGGATTTTCTCCGTCCCGGATAGTGCACTCCTGTGTACTTAAAACACTCTCTTGCACTACAACTGCACTCCTACGCACTAAAAGAGCACTCCGGCGCACTAAGCGACAAATGGGGAACGGGAGACAAATGGGTAAAGAGAAAATTTCCCCATTTGGTACTAGCACAGGTAAATTTTCTTCCCCATTGATTCTGTTTCACACGTTCACCCTCACACACACACACCCTCACACACACACACATATTTATTATCCACACACACACACACACATATTTATTATCCACAAACACAAATATTTATTATCCACACACACACATTTATTATCCACACACACAAATATATATTATCCACACACAGATATTTATTATCCCGACACACACATCCACACACACAAATATTTATTATCCACACACACAAATATTTATTATCCACACACACACACACACAAATGTTTAGTATCCACACACACAAATAATTATTATCCACACACACAAATATTTATTATCCACACACACAAATATTTATTATCCACACACACAAAGGTTTATTATCCACACACAAATATTTATTATCCACACACACAAATATTTATTATCCACACACACAAATGTTTATTATCCGCACACAAATATTTATTATGCACACACACAAATATTTATTATCCACACACACACACACACACAAATATTTATTATCCACACACACACACACAAATATTTATTATCCACACACACACAAATATGTATAATCCACACACTCAAATGTTTATTATCCACACACACAAAAATATTTATTATCCATTCACACACAAATGTTTATTATCCACACACACACAAATATTTAATATGCACACACACAAATATTTATTATCCACATGCACACACAAATATTTATTATCCACACACACAAATATTTATTATCCACACACACAAATATTTCTTATCCACACACACACAAATATTTAATATGCACACACACAAATATTTATTATCCACACACACAAATATTTATTATCCACACACACACAAATATTTATTAGCCACACACACAAATGTTTATTATCCACACACACACACACACAAATGTTTATTATCCACACACACAAATATTTATTATCCACACACACACACAAATATTTTTTATCCACACACACAAATATTTATTATCCACACACACAAATATATATTATCCACACACACACAAATATTTCTTATCCACACACACACAAATATTTAATATCCACACACACAAATATTTATTATCCACACACACAAATATTTATTATCCACACACACAAATATTTATTATTCACACACACACAAATGTTTATTATCCACACACACACACAAATATTTATTATCCACACACACACAACTATTTATTATCCACACACACACAAATGTTTATTTTCCACACACACAAATATTTGTTATCCACACACACACAAATATTTATTATCCACACACACAAATATTTATTATCCACACACAGACAAATGTTTATTATCCACATACACAACTATTTATTATCCACACACACAAATATTTATTATCCACACACACAAATATTTATTATCCACACACACAAATATTTATTATCAACACACACACACACACAAATATTTATTATCCACACACACACACACACAAATATTTATTATCCACACACACAAATATTTATTATTCACACACACAGAAATTTGCCTTACAGAAGAACAAGAAGTCTTGGACAGATGGACAGAGTACTGCTCTGACCTTTACAACCATACACCAAATGGAGACCCATCAGTTCTTGCATGTCCCGAGAGCAGAGAAGAAGAAGAAATCCTCCCAATTCTCCGGGAAGAAGTTGAGGCAGCAGTGCAATCGCTGAAGAAAGGGAAGTCAGCGGGAGTGGACAACATACCAGCGGAACTGCTACAAGCAGGAGGAGAAGCGATGACTGATGCTCTCACCATTATCTGTAACAAGATCTTGCAGAGTGGGGAATGGCCTACACCATGGACCCAGTTGCTTGTCATCACTCTTCCCAAAAAAGGTAACCTTCAGGAGTGTGAAAATTACCGCACCATCAGCCTCATCAGCCATCCCAGCAAGGTCCTCCTGAAAATAATACTCAACAGGTTGAAACCACAAGCTGAACAAATCATAGCTGAAGAACAAGCAGGATTCATGGCAGGGCGAAGTACCACTGAACAGATTTTCAACCTCAGAATAATCTGTGAGAAATACCTACAGCACCAACAACATCTATATCATGTGTTCATAGACTTCAAGAAGGCATTTGACCGAGTATGGCATGCAGCTCTATGGGCAACCATGAAAGTGTACAACATCAGCCCGAAAATTATAGAAGTCATCAAAAGCCTGTATGACAAGGCTACCAGTGCAGTCCTCCATAACAGCGTCATCGGGAACTGGTTCAGAACAACAATCGGTGTGCGTCAAGGATGCCTACTCTCTCCAACACTCTTCAACATCTTCCTAGAGCGCATCATGTCAGATGCTCTTGCAGATCACGAAGGCACAGTCAGCATAGGGGGCAGAGCAATCTCCAATCTTCGTTTTGCGGATGATATTGATGGATTGGCTGGAGAGGAACAAGAACTTGAACAGCTTGTACAGAGGCTTGACACCACCTCCAGAGCTTATGGAATGGAAATAAGTGCAGAGAAGACCAAAATGATGACCAACAACACCAATGGCATCAACACGGACATCAAAGTACAAGGCCAATCCCTCAACACAGTGCACAGCTTCAAATATTTAGGAGCCATTGTGTCAGACAATGGGTCTCGACAGGAAGTCCTCTCCAGGATCGCACAAACAACTGCTGCCCTGACAAGGTTGAAGCCCATTTGGAAAGACAGAACCATCAGTCTACATTCCAAAGTAAGACTGCTGCGCTCTCTGGTCATCTCCATCTTCCTATATGCTTGCGAAGCATGGACCCTCACAGCAGATCTCCAACGAAGAATACAAAGCATGGAGATGAGGTGCTACAGAAGACTTCTGGGCATTTCCTATACCCAACACATCACCAACGACGAAGTCCGACAGACCATCACACAAGCCATTGGACAACACGATGACCTGCTCACAGTGGTGAAGAAACGGAAACTCCGATGGTATGGCCACGTCACCAGATCATCAGGCCTTGCAAAGACCATTCTGCAAGGCACAGTGCAAGGAGGTAGAAGAAGGGGAGACCGAAAAAGAGGTGGGAGGACAACATTCGAGAATGGACTGGTTTGACACTGAGCGAAGCCATGAGGGCTGCTGAGGACAGAGAAAGATGGAGTATGCTGGTTAAACGATCATCTGTGGTGCCCCTACGACCTTCGGGTTATGGGATAGGATAGGATAGGATAGGACACAGAAATATTTATTATCCACACACACACAAATATTTAATATCCACACACACAAATATTTATTATCCACACAAACAAATATTTATTATCCACACACACAAATATTTATTATTCACACACACACAAATGTTTATTATCCACACACACACACAAATATTTATTATCCACACACACACAACTATTTATTATCCACACACACACAAATGTTTATTTTCCACACACACAAATATTTGTTATCCACACACACACAAATATTTATTATCCACACACACAAATATTTATTATCCACACACAGACAAATGTTTATTATCCACATACACAACTATTTATTATCCACACACACAAATATTTATTATCCACACACACAAATATTTATTATCCACACACACAAATATTTATTATCAACACACACACACACACAAATATTTATTATCCACACACACACACACACAAATATTTATTATCCACACACACAAATATTTATTATTCACACACACAGAAATTTGCCTTACAGAAGAACAAGAAGTCTTGGACAGATGGACAGAGTACTGCTCTGACCTTTACAACCATACACCAAATGGAGACCCATCAGTTCTTGCATGTCCCGAGAGCAGAGAAGAAGAAGAAATCCTCCCAATTCTCCGGGAAGAAGTTGAGGCAGCAGTGCAATCGCTGAAGAAAGGGAAGTCAGCGGGAGTGGACAACATACCAGCGGAACTGCTACAAGCAGGAGGAGAAGCGATGACTGATGCTCTCACCATTATCTGTAACAAGATCTTGCAGAGTGGGGAATGGCCTACACCATGGACCCAGTTGCTTGTCATCACTCTTCCCAAAAAAGGTAACCTTCAGGAGTGTGAAAATTACCGCACCATCAGCCTCATCAGCCATCCCAGCAAGGTCCTCCTGAAAATAATACTCAACAGGTTGAAACCACAAGCTGAACAAATCATAGCTGAAGAACAAGCAGGATTCATGGCAGGGCGAAGTACCACTGAACAGATTTTCAACCTCAGAATAATCTGTGAGAAATACCTACAGCACCAACAACATCTATATCATGTGTTCATAGACTTCAAGAAGGCATTTGACCGAGTATGGCATGCAGCTCTATGGGCAACCATGAAAGTGTACAACATCAGCCCGAAAATTATAGAAGTCATCAAAAGCCTGTATGACAAGGCTACCAGTGCAGTCCTCCATAACAGCGTCATCGGGAACTGGTTCAGAACAACAATCGGTGTGCGTCAAGGATGCCTACTCTCTCCAACACTCTTCAACATCTTCCTAGAGCGCATCATGTCAGATGCTCTTGCAGATCACGAAGGCACAGTCAGCATAGGGGGCAGAGCAATCTCCAATCTTCGTTTTGCGGATGATATTGATGGATTGGCTGGAGAGGAACAAGAACTTGAACAGCTTGTACAGAGGCTTGACACCACCTCCAGAGCTTATGGAATGGAAATAAGTGCAGAGAAGACCAAAATGATGACCAACAACACCAATGGCATCAACACGGACATCAAAGTACAAGGCCAATCCCTCAACACAGTGCACAGCTTCAAATATTTAGGAGCCATTGTGTCAGACAATGGGTCTCGACAGGAAGTCCTCTCCAGGATCGCACAAACAACTGCTGCCCTGACAAGGTTGAAGCCCATTTGGAAAGACAGAACCATCAGTCTACATTCCAAAGTAAGACTGCTGCGCTCTCTGGTCATCTCCATCTTCCTATATGCTTGCGAAGCATGGACCCTCACAGCAGATCTCCAACGAAGAATACAAAGCATGGAGATGAGGTGCTACAGAAGACTTCTGGGCATTTCCTATACCCAACACATCACCAACGACGAAGTCCGACAGACCATCACACAAGCCATTGGACAACACGATGACCTGCTCACAGTGGTGAAGAAACGGAAACTCCGATGGTATGGCCACGTCACCAGATCATCAGGCCTTGCAAAGACCATTCTGCAAGGCACAGTGCAAGGAGGTAGAAGAAGGGGAGACCGAAAAAGAGGTGGGAGGACAACATTCGAGAATGGACTGGTTTGACACTGAGCGAAGCCATGAGGGCTGCTGAGGACAGAGAAAGATGGAGTATGCTGGTTAAACGATCATCTGTGGTGCCCCTACGACCTTCGGGTTATGGGATAGGATAGGATAGGATAGGACACAGAAATATTTATTATCCACACACACACAAATATTTAATATCCACACACACAAATATTTATTATCCACACACACAAATATTTATTATCCACACACACAAATATTTATTATCCACACACACACAAATGTTTATTATCCACGCACACACAATTATTTATTATCCACACACACAAAGATTTATTATCACACACACAAATGTTTATTATCCACACACACAAATATTTATTATCCACACAGAGATAAATGTTTATTATCCACACACACAACTATTTATTATCCACACACACAAATATTTATTATCCACACACACAAATATTTATTATTCACACACACAAATATTTATTATCCACAGACACAAATATTTATTATCCACACTTACAAATATTTATTATCCACACACACAAATATTTATTATCCACACACACACACACACAAATGTTAATTATCCACACACACAATTGTTTATTATCCACACACACTAATATTTATTATCCACACACACAAATATTTATTATCCACACACACAAATGTTTATTATCCACACACACAAATATTTATTATCCACACACACAAATGTTTATTATCCACACACACAAAAATATTTATTATCCACACACACACACAAATGTTTATTATCCACACACACAAATATTTATTATCCACACACACAAATGTTTATTATCCACACACACACATTTATTATCCACACACACAAATGTTTATTATCCACACGCACAAATGTTTATTATCCACACACACAAATGTTTATTATCCACACACACAAATGTTTATTGTCCACACACACAAATGTTTATTATCCACACACACACAAATGTTTATTATCCACACACACAAAATATTTATTATCCACACACACACAAATGTTTATTATCCACACACACACAAATATTTATTATCCATACACACACACATATTTATTATCCACACACACAAATATTTATTATCCACGCACACAAATGTTTATTATCCACATACACACACATATATTTATTATCCACACACACAAATGTTTATTATCCACACACACACACAAATATTTATTATCCACACACACAAATGTTTATTATCAACACACACAAATGTTTATTATCCACTCACACACACAAATATTTATTATCCACACACACAAATGTTTATTATCCACACACACACACAAATATTTATTATCCACACACACACACACAAATATTTATTATCCACACACACAAATATTTATTATCCACACACACAAATGTTTAGTATCCACTCACACACAAATGTTTATTATCCACACACACACAAATGTTTATTATCCACACACACACAAATGTTTATTATCCACACACACACAAATGTTTATTATCCACACACACACAAATAGTTTATTATCCACACACACAAAATATTTATTATCCACACACACAAATATTTATTATCCACACAAACAAATATTTATTATCCACACACACAAATATTTATTATCCACACACACAAATATTTATTATCCACACACACACACAAGTTTATTATCCACACACACAAATGTTTATTATCCACATACACACAAATATTTATTATCCACACAAACAAATATTTTTTATCCACACACACACACAAATATTTATTATCCACACACACAAATATTTATTATCCACACACACAAATGTTTAGTATCCACACACACAAATGTTTATTATCCACACACACACAAATATTTATTATCCACACACACACAAAGATTTATTATCCACACACACATAAATATTTATTATCCACACACACAAATATTTATTATCCACACACACACAAATATTTATTATCCACACACACAAATATTTATTATCCACACACACACAAATGTTTATTATCCACACACAAACAAATATTTATTATGCACACACACACAAATATTTATTATCCACACACACAAATATTTATTATCCACACACACAACTTTTTTATTATCCACACACACACACACAAATCTTTATTATCCACACACACATATTTATTATCCACACACACAAATATTTATTATCCACTCACAAATGTTTATTATCCACACACAAAATTTATTATCCACACATACACAAAATATTTATTATCCCACACACA
This sequence comes from Oncomelania hupensis, assembly GCA_036898135.1. NCBI lineage: Eukaryota > Metazoa > Mollusca > Gastropoda > Littorinimorpha > Pomatiopsidae > Oncomelania > Oncomelania hupensis. The sequence goes on from CM072512.1 coordinate 964,099, forward strand.
CACAAATATTTATTATCCACACAAACACAAATGTTTATTATCCACACACAGACAAATATTTACTATCCACACACACAAATATTTATTATCCACACACACAAATATTTATTATCCACACACACAAATATTTATTATCCACACACACAAAACTATTTATTATCCACACACACAAATGTTTATTATGCACACACACAAATGTTTATTATCCACACACACAAATGTTTATTATCCACACACACACACATACTTATTATCCACACACACAAATGTTAACTATCTGACACCACAAACAAACAACTTATTCACGCAGACAACCCAGACAGAATGGCGATTTCCCGCAGACGGAAATGATGATAAGACAACGATTATATATTCAACTTTCAAACTATTTATTCATTCAAGCCACACACTCATACACATACAACATTTACACATGAAACGAAGAAAATGGTGATGAAACAATCAATGGTTCGATGAAACAATGAAATGGTACGTCAAGATGATCGAAGGTTGCTATTCAACCACGTCTATGAATCGAACTGTGCATAGCAAATGTCCGTTGCACATAAACAGACGAAAAGGGGGGTTGAGTGTTAGGAGAGGGACAACAAGGAAAGAGCCAACCTGGCGGAATGAAGTCCCTGTCGAAATCCCCGTACGTATCCACTCCCCTCTCGTAGCTGTTGTCGGACCGGTGCTGACGATGTCCAAACGTGGTGGCGTCGCCGCCCACACTCGCCGCTGACGATGGTGATGATGATGATGGTGACGCAGTAGTCGCGGCAGCCTGCCACCGTCGACGCTACACAGCTGGACTCCTCCAGTCAGCTACGCCGCGACGTCGAGGCCAAGTTCCGTCCACCCACGTCACAACCACCGCAGGAAGGGTGGGGTTGTGGAATGATGATGATGAAGTCAATGGTGGGGACGTGTAGGACAATGATGAACACAGGACGCTACTGATGGTGATGATGATGTTCAGTCCACTCGACCAAGTGCCGTCGTCGTCAATGCACGACGTGGGCTAACGTTGATCCACGTTAACCAGTTGATGAACTGACGAACGAACTGTCCGCTTCCCTTCCTTGATTCACTCACTTATCCTCCTTAGCTACTGTTATTGTCACCGGTAAACAAACACATAATTCATGAAACTCAATGACATTATGAATGCATGAAATGAGCAATGCTGCAAATGAATACATGTAAACATCAACACATTATTCATCTCAAGCAACCACAACAACAACAACAGCAACCTCCTCCACTCTACCATCATCCTCTTCCCTCATTCTCTCCCATCATTTTTCCCTTCCTCAGTCGCACTCTACCTTCCTTCTGCCTCTCCTCAGTGCAACCAACCTCATCCTTCCCCAGCCTCACACACAACTACCGTTCAACACCCCAAACAGCCGGCCCTCGGTTACTGGCACAGTAAGGAAAGAACCCATTGCACTAACCCACACGGTTCGAATGTAATCGCACCCGTTGACCTTACTCCAACTGTCTCTCAACGAATACTTCCAAATAGGGTAATCCTGTAGGGCGTAGTTCCCGTAGTGGATAATGCCTCACACTACCTACCACCACTAACACCAATCTTTGCTATCTTTTACCACAACTCTGCACTGAGTGTATCACTTTAGAAAGCAATAATTCCCATAACTAGTATACTTCTGGACCAGTTAACACAATCCTTCGTTAACCATCCCACCCTATTTCCAGAACACACAAAATCAGAGCACCCGAGAAAAACCGGTCCACACTGTGCCTCTGTCAAACTTGTTCTGCCCAAAACCCGTGAGTACATTTCCTTACTGGCTAACCGATCTACGCTGTTGAAACACGATTTGCACGCATAACCACGCATACGACAACACGCAGTTACTACCCCTAACTCATTAACTCTCCACACACACAGTCTAGCCGGTTTCATCACAGACTGCCCTGTGACACTATCCACACACACAAATATTTATTATCCATACACACACAAATGTTTATTATCCACACACACATAAATATTTATTATCCACACGCACACAAATGTTTATTGTCCACACACACACAAATGTTTATTATCCACACACACACAAATGTTTATTATCCACACACACAAATGTTTATTATTCACACACACACAAATATTTGTTATCCACACACAAAAATATTTATTATCCACACACAAATATTTATTATCCACACAAACAAATATTTATTATCCACACACACAAATATTTATTATCCACACACACAAATATTTATTATCCACACACACACACAAGTTTATTATCCACACAACACAAATGTTTATTATCCACATACACACAAATATTTATTATCCACACACACAAATGTTTATTATCCACACACACACACAAATATTTAAAATCCACACACACACAAATGTTTATTATCCACACACACACAAATGTTTATTATCCACACACACACAAATATTTATTATCCACACACACAAATATTTATTATCCACACACACAAATATTTAGTATCCACACACACAAATATTTATTATCCACACACACAAATATTTATTATCCACACACACAAATATTTATTATCCACACACACAAATATTTATTATCCACACACACAAATGTTTGTTATCCACACACACAAATATTTATTATCCACACACACACAAATATTTATTATCCACACACACAAATTTTTATTATCCACACACACACAAATATTTATTATCCACACACACAAATATTTATTATTCACACACACAAATATTTATTATCCACACACACAAATGTTTATTATCCACACACACAAATATTTATTATCCACACACACAGATGTTTATTATCCACACACACACACACAAATATTTATTATCCACACACACAAATATTTATTATCCACACACACAAATATTTATTATCCACACACACAAATGTTTATTATCCACACACACACACAAATATTTATTATCCACACACACAAATATTTATTATCCACACACACAAATATTTATTATCACACACACAAATGTTTATTATCCACACACACACACAAATATGTATTATCCACACACACAAATATTTATTATCCACACACACACACACAAATATTTATTATCCACACACACAAATATTTATTATCCACACACACAAATATTTATTATCCACACACACAAATATTTATTATCCACACACACAAATATGTATTATCCACACACACACACACACATATTTATTATCCACACACACAAATATTTACTATCCACACACACAAATATTTATTATCCACACACACACACACACACAAATATTTATTATCCACACACACAAATATTTATTATCCACACACACACACACAAATATTTATTATCCACACACACACAAATATTTATTATCCACACACACACACACAAATATTTATTATCCACACAAATATTTATTATCCACACACACACACACACAAATATTTATTATCCACACACACAAATATTTATTATCCACACACACACAAATATTTATTATACACACACACACACACACAAATATTTATTATCCACACACACAAATATTTATTATCCACACACACAAATATTTATTATCCACACACACACACACAAATATTTTTTATCCACACACACACACACAAATATTTATTATCCACACACACAAATATTTATTATCCACACACACACAAATATTTATTATCCACACACACACAAATATTTATTATCCACACACACACAAAAATATTTATTATCCAACACAAATCAAATGCGGCGAACTGTTAAGAAAACAAACAGTAAAAACAACACGATCATTACATAAAAATGCAAACTAGAATTAAAAAATATATATAAGTCCGTGATATTTGCAAATAACTCAAAATGCAAGGCCAAAGCAACACGGAAAACAAAAGAACCCAACCTCAAATAAAATATCTTACTGCTGTATACGTGCTTTGATTCCAGTGTAACTGGGCACTCTCTTTTTAAAAAAAACGGCAGCATTATCTTTTTTTCCTCACGGAGGTTTTGGCGGCGATGACGACGACGAGGGCGACGACGGCGAGGACGACGAGACGACGACGACGAAGAAGAAGAAGAAGAAGAAGGAGAAGAAGAAGAAGAAGAAGAAGAAGAAGAAGAAGAAGAAGAAGAAGAAGAAGAAGAAGAAGAAGAAGAAGAAGAAAGAAGAAGAAGAAGATGATGATGATGAAGTTGATGAAGGAAAGAAAGAAGGAAAGAAAGAAGGAAAGAAAGAAAGAATAGCTCAATAAATAAAGTGAGGAATGCTTACGATGAGGTGAAGAATGCTTACGATGAGGAATGCTTACGATGAGGTGAGGAATGTTTACGATAAGGTGAGGAATGCTTACGATGTGAGGAATGCTTACGATGAGGTGAGGAATGTTTACGATGAGGTGAGGAATGCTTACGATGAAGCGAGTAATGGCTTACGATGAGGTGAGGAATGCTTACGATGAGGTGAGGAATGGCTTACGATGAGGTGAGGAATGCTTACGTTGTGGTGAGATCAAGGTCCCCAAGGTTGACAGTGACCACGACTTTGCCACCCTCAGGCGTCTCGAGTCGTTTGATCAGCCTTCGCACACTGCGCACTGACTCCTCAAACTGCTCCATGAATGCCCTGTAATCATCATCATCAACCCATTATTATCACCATCATCATCAACACCATCATCACTTTCACGACGACAATAATGATGACGATGATGATAATAATGAAGATCACGACCATGAAGATGGCGACCACGATGATGATATTAACGATCATGATGCCAACGACGATAATGATGACAATAACGATGATGACTGTGACGGTGGGTCTATTGTTGTTGGGCTCTGCACAATGGAATGCTATTACCCACTCGTCTTTCGTCTGCAGGGATCGGCTAGTTTAATCACCCTATGACTAATCTTAATACATTTATATGTTTAGCCTGGTCTGTGTGCGGAAAGGGTTATAGAGAGATAGGGACAAACGTGTTAAAGATTCACTGACACACTAGCACTCGCACGGCTATGAAACATACATGTAGGTTGTCCAGCTATTTGTTAACAGTAAATATCACACATTTATTTCCTCTCCTCAATACATAATTCTCTAAACATTATACTAACTTAAATGTCCAAAACGTAATATATCTGGGATTAACTTAACAGTCCAAATTCACTTCGAGTAGTTCGCTCCTTGATGGGTCCATGCTGCTACTGTTCTCGATATTTGCTACTGTCTCATCATTGGGCTATTTGTTCTGGTTGGCCTAATGTTCATTTTCAGGAGAGTGGACTACCGCACAGTCCTTCTAGATCAGTATTAGTGCATTTCTTCTTGAACACCTAGCTGAATCGTTGAGGTGTGGTGATGGTGTCTCCTCCTTGGTTGGACTATTGGGCTATCGGAACTCAGTGCTAGATGCTCTACTGCAGGCTGAATGTCAGGTTTGACTCTTAGTGGTCTATTTCCTGCTTCGGACCAAGCTTGATCGTCTGCAAAACATAAGACGAGTTTCTGCAACGCTTTGTTTACAAAGGGTGTGAAGAGCGTTTCACTTATGGCAGAAACAGCCCTCAGTGATCGCGTCCACTTATACAAACAAGAGAAGAACAATCTTCTACGTCCGGGATCCACTGGAATCTCCAACCTAATTCCTATACATATACATATCATGGCTAACATAAACACAGGGAGAAGTAATTACTAATATTGTAAGCCCTGGACTGGCCAGAGCTTATTTTCACATGAACTTTTATTATTTATTCTTCTAAAACTATCTATTATCATACTCCCTGAAACTTTTTATTGAAGAATGTGCAGAAAAAATAGTTTTCATTTAAGATACAAATTCATAGCAGAAGTTATCCTTGTTTTCTCCCTTGCTGTGTCTGCTGAGATTTAGCAAACCACTTTGGAAATGAACTCCAAGCCTAAGGTGAGGAAAATTACTTCATTCTGACCTTAAATTGACTTTCTTTTCTTTAAACATGCAGAAATGTTACAGTGGCTACTATTCGAGCCAAAGATTAAGTGGAACTGTTGTAATTCTGCTACAAAATAACTTTCTTCATTCTGTGAGATATAGGAATAGGCCTACGATACTGTATATTTAGAACCAAGAACTAATCTATTGAACAGCAGTTTAGATTTGAAAAATAACAATGATGAAAAGTTCTACTGCATTTGTGTATTCATTTGTGTAGCTTTGAGTGAATATTTGGTGACTGGAAAAATTGCATACTGAGAATTTATGTTTTATTCATGTGAAGCTTCGACCGGTCGAATAGTCCTAATATGAAGAAGACTGTGACTGCTTGGATCTAGTTGTTGTTGATGTACTTTTAGACTGAATCTAGAGAATCCGCTTGATCAAATGTAGTAAAAGAACGTAATTTTTCTTGTGCAGTGAAACATTAGAGTGTAATTGTGCGAAAATGTTATTTTATTTATAAAAAGGATTTGATGTTTTGTGTGCCAAAAGTCTCGAAGTTTAGCATGATAACCTGCGAGATTTGTTTTCCTACTGTTGCCTTTGCACAGTTTTTAATCTAGTTTGAGGGAAAATCGGGAACTCAGAATCTTTTCTTGACAGTTTGTTAGTTGTTAACTGAAGTTTGCCAGCAGGTCCCATCATAAAACTTATAGTTACGAAGTGTATTTGAGTGACAATTGAACTTGTGTTGACACTTACCATTATATAGAAGATGGTCCCAAACTGGGTCAAATGTGCCCAGCTGTGTCCGATTTAGCAAGCCAATTTTCTTTCGTAATTTAATAATAAGCCCTGTGCTCCGTTGATGCTAGAAGTCCGACATAACTGGCTCATGTTTTGCACCGGAAATTAATCACTGTCAACCTTTGAAGAAGTAGAAATCTTAGATAGTTCGTGGCGCTTCTTTTGCTTTGCACCGCCAACTTGTGCAGAGGACACCGACATCCGGGTCTTCTTGCTCAAAACACGGTCCTCTGGCAGAGATTTCATTGGCCAACGGCTATGTTTTGCTTAGATGCCGTTATAAAAGGACCGTTTCTGAGCAGAAATGGTGTGTCTCAAATCGTTTTCATAACCATTAGCACCCGTGAGCTTATTTCCTTTTAAAAACTATAGAAGCCTTATTATTATTGTTTGTGACTTTAGATCCTAAACAAAAGCAGAATTTACCTAAGTTATAATAGCCCGGCCTTTGCTCACGTTAAAAATAAAAGTGAAAGTGCAAGTAAAATGTCAGATTAAAATTGATAAGAAATATAAAAACGAAAATAAAATTTTATAAAATTATTTCACCTTATGGAATTCTAAATGTTGTAAATAGTATTCGGAAGTTAAAATTGTTCAGTGATTTTGTTGAAGAAGTTAGTTATAAAATGTTAGTAATTTATAAATTAGAATTAATTTTCCTTTCTTATTGACAAAATCCTAAATGTAAATGGAAAGAAATAATTCTGAAATGTGAAATTCCTTAGAAGTTTAGAACATATATTTTTTTCCGCTGTCTGGAAGTAATTAACATTGTGGTGTAGTGTAAAATAATTGTTATATTTGTTACATTGTATTATTTTTATATGACAAAGAAATTTGATTTCATGAGTTTGAGGAAAATAAGTAAATTCAACGTTTGAACGGTCAAAGCAAGAGTCTTTGTTTAGTTTAACGTCTACGTTACTAGTATTCTGTTCGTGTGGTTTTTCGTACCGTTTCTATCTGCGCTAGATCTGTTTGTTATTGTAGTAAAAATTCTTTATAACTTTCCTGGGAGTGACAGAACGTGTGAATGTTTCCCTTTATTGTTGAGGAATTATTAACACACAAGACATAGCAGACAAGTAACACATAAACGGATGCAAGCATGACTGAATGGATTTTGTCTGCTCCACGGTCTGTGGAATGTAATGGACCAGGAGGGAGACTAAGAAGAAGTTCTTTACACTGAGGTGTGCGTGGGGTCTTCCATTCCTGGTCGTTGCTATAGGAGTTGGCCGTGGAGTCGGAGAAAATATATATGTTACCAATCGCAAGAAACATGCATTCAGCACACATAGACAAGACAAGAGAGAAGAGATTTTTTTTTAAATCAGTTTATAGTCCCCTCTCCCGAAAAGGATTTTCAGAGAGGAGACTAATAATGAATTAAGAGATTTTTATTTTAAATTTATTTTTATATTAGCTTGTCGGCCGCGCACGCCTCCTCGGGGAGGGGGAGCCGCGAGAGCGAGCGTGCGTTGGCCCTCGTGCTCCGCTATCCTGACAAGATTTAAACGCGCGCGGGCGGCTTTGCGCTCGGCTCTCGGCCCTCTCAGAGGGAAGAGTTTATCCCCTTTTTGTTGGGTGGGGGTGGAGGGAGTTGACCTCACGTGCGTGTGTGGCTTACAATATACACTTTCTCCCGTACAGACACTGGTCTGCAATAATACATGTAGGAGAAACAACAGTTGGTCAGTGGAGGCTACCTCGTGGTTTTGATAACCAGTCGCGTGTCAGCCACGTGGCCAACCAAAGTTTTACCAAAGAGCTTATTACGGAAAGAGAGGGAACTTCCATTATGTCCTATACAAAAATGCGAGACGCTCTCACGGATTATTTCCCTTTGCTCGGGCTGGCTATATTTCACCATCTGCTATATGAATGATCTGTGCGTGGTAACTTATTGAGCCTATGCCATTGCAAAAGAACATTTTTATGGCAACGTTTGCAAAAACCAAACTTTTAACCATCATTATTATTAACATTCCGCTACTGCTGTCTTTTTTTGTTTGTTTTTGTTTATGTTTACTTATTGACATTTATTAGGTGCTTTTATGCTGCTTATGTGTGTATGTCATAGGTTCGTTTTCTGCCCTGGAATTTATTATTTTTTAATCAACGACATATATCTTAAAATTAAAATATGCATGACAGACTGTTTCATTTATCCGAAACTGTAAATCCGTAATCGTGTGAGAGAGTGAGAGAGAGAGAGAGAGAGAGAGAGAGAGAGAGAGAGAGAGAGAGAGAGAGAGAGAGAGAGAGAGAGAGAGAGAGAGAGAGAGAGAGAGAGCTCTGTCATTCAATCAATTAATCACAATAAAGCACAATAACAAAATGTTTCACTAATAGTGTGAATTTAATTTATATCAGGTGTCCCCCTACCCCCCAACCCTCTCACCTCCCACATCACTGGCTTAATAACATCAGTCACTTCATGGAAAATAATTAATTAATCAGACAGAACAATCAGAACCTACTGGCTAGACTACAACATTCCACGCAATATAGATCTAATACGCAGAAATTCACAGATCAGAACAAGGACTGAGTTTCTACATTAAATTTTTTTCCCCGTTTACTCTCAAACGAAAAGGGATTACAACAGATCAAGGACCATTTTGTGCCTAGGTAAGGGGTTATCTTGCACAGTATTTGATCACGAGGAGAAAACAGACTTAGTCTAATTTAACTTGTTAACATAAGCAGTTTGACGAAGCCAAACTGCCAATCTGACATCTACTTTTGAAATATAAGCATAAATATAGTCAAACAACCTAGCAATAACGTAAACAGTGAGCGACCTGTTGAACGTAAACTGTCAGCAAGCAAACTATTTTGGATTTAGCACATAGGTATAACATGAATCATTCAAGCCGCTCTCCGATTGTTTTAACACTAACAACACTGCAGCGGTCTTAGTTTAGGCCTACATAAACACAAAAAATGAAGTTTTTCAATTGCAATTTACCTTTATTTGTCTCTTAGAAATTTGAAAAAGGACTTGCCAACACAACTTTTCTTGTATCTGGCATTATGGCAATTGATAGCTGTGCAAAAGTCACCGCCCTGTTTCACTCGGTCGCCTTTTGACTTTCTGCCACGAGCCATTTTCAGCATGTCGACAAGGGAGCATAACTCGTACATTTCGTCTCGCGGTTCTGTACCAAGTTCTCCCTCTTTCTATCATAAGCTCTTTGGTTTTACTAACAATCACAATTATAAAACATAGCAAGACTTCACAAACATAATCCAATAATCATCTCAATAATTGCGGTGAAACAAAAGATTGATCACACTATGTAACACAATTTTTGTTCCTGGCTTCTAAGTGTTATATTTCAATTGCTTATGTCTAAAGTACGTGAAAAAATGACTTCATTAAGCACAAACTTTGCTTACACGACAACAGCACGAAGAAAACTTGTGTTTTTGTGAAAATAGAACGATTTTTTTCATTTTCGTCATTATGATCAGGTAAAAAACAAAAATTGCACAAGGAATAGACAAACACAGTCGGAAATCACTCAACAAGGTTCAGAAATGTGTAGATTTTCTAGATTTACGATGGTACTGTGAATCACTCTCTCAGTTCAGTTTATAAATGTATAGTCCCCAACAC